>VZSR01000479.1:9287373-9574224 GCA_013398615.1 Brachypodius melanocephalos
AAAGAAAGAAAGAAAGAAAGAAAGAAAGAAAGAAAGTCAATTATAAATCTGCCCTTCATACTGTGAATACAGTCTCAGTTGCCCCAAGGCCAATTTCAGCTGACTTCTCTGAGAATTGAGACCTTCAAGAGGAGGCAGCAGTGCAACTTTAAAGACCTGATGGTTGGAGTTCAGAGCCCAGCCACACACACCTCCTGTGAGCAGATGACAGGTACATGTGACACCTTAGAAGAACAATGGAAGCAAAAACCAAGGTGCTGAGCTACCCTGGTTTAATAGAGAGAAACTGTGCCTTTCCAAGAGTCCCATCATCCTCACTGCATGTACAAGATGATAAAGTTTTATCTTGACATTCCAAACTGCTCTTTGCTTTTCCCCTGGTTTTCTAGAGGTTTTCAAGCCCCTTTTATTCCACAGCAAAATTGGACCAGAGTGACATGAAAAGGGACAGGAAAATCTCTTATGAGAACGAGAATGGTTGCCCTGTCAGTTGTGATTAACACCAACATGGTTAAACACCTTACCAACAAAGACCTGTAGGATGTGCAGGACATTTTAAAATGCCATTCTCTTTCCAGTCATGCCCTCTTGGTAAATTATAATTTCAGTAAATTATAATTTCAGTAAATTATAATTTCAGTAAATTAAGCAGAATGCTGATGGAAAAAATGTAATGTGGTGGAATCTGGCCATTTTGCCAGCCCAGCAAAACCTATAATGTCACTCAAAAAAACTCTTGATATGATGATGCAGCTGAGCAGCTCAGCCACGTCCACCCTCCAGCAGGCTGCACACCAGAAGCCGATGACCGCAATTAAAACTAAATGGTTCTCAAACAATCACAAACAAGGGCAGATTTACTCGGCATTATCTCAGCCTCGTGGAAAGGCCCCTGCGAGAAAGTTCAGACATCAGAATGGAATTAGAGGCTGCTTTCTGGTCCCGTGTTAGCAGGGCTTTGGCGAGATGAGCTGTGAGCAGGGCAGGCTGCAGTGGGTGCCGTCAGTGCCACATCACCGAAGGCACAGCCAGAGCTCCCGAGCTGTCATGTACAAATCTTGTTATAATGAGAAGAGCATTAGTAATAGAGGCTGAAATTTTCAAGCTGCCTAAGGGATTTAGATGCTCAGTTCCCATTAAATTTAATGGGATGCGGGCCTCAAAATCCCACCCACAATAAATTTTTACCAACCGTTCCTTGAGCAAAGGAAGCAGAGGGGGGAGAAAAATAGAGAAGGATGGAGAGAATCAGACATGAGAGTGTTTCTTGCTGGGACTGAAGGCCAGCTGGGTGCTGTAAAATAGCACCTAAAAGGGGACTAAAATGAAATATGGCATAGGGATCTCATCTAGTACTCAGGTAATTTGGGTCTGGACTCCACTCCAGCCTGCCCTGTAAGGTGGACGGGAACATAATGCCCTCTGCGCTTTGAGACTTCTATTTCTGGACTACAGACCTACTTGCAGTCATTAAAGCACATTTGAAAATGAAAATTAGGTGGAGAGACATAGATGGGATAGCAATGGTCTTCTGAGATATGTCGGGAGAGGATGAAAGGAGGCTGTGTTACACCAGTTCACTTCTCTAATTAGGTCTGGCTGCATTTAATCCTTCCACCAGATTTAACTGTATTTAAGTCAGGTGCTTTTTTAAGTGTCAAAAATACTAAAGATCAACACGTTCCTTTGTTAACGGTGGATTCCATTATTTTGCTTCCAGGAAGCCACCAGTTCCCTGGCCCAGCTCCAGCCAACCTAAGTTCAGGTCCCAAATTGAACAAGAGCCAGTCTAAGATTCCTCCAAAGAGAAGAGGAGAATGATGTACTGATGGCTCAGGTCTTGCCCCTGGGGAAGAGGGGGGTTCATCTCAATTAACTTCACCCACTCATATGTTGGGCACCAGCTCATAGATCTCTGCCTAAACTTCCTCCACAGACTGTCAGGTACTTATGTATTTAAGACTGGAGTCCTGGTAGGAGCCTACAGTTCCATGGTCCTGGCTGGAATGAATTCTCACAGTCAGCCAGGATGCCCAAATAGTCAGTGAAGAGTGAATCCCATTCGGCTTCAGCTACACATGGTTTTGATCATTATTTTCATATTTGCTTGTAATGAGGGATTCCCTCGTGCTCCTTCTGTAAATTACCTGCCAGAATCCCAAGTTAACAGGAGAAAACACGTCCAAGGTGTGGATACTTCCAAAGTTCAACCTGTGACTTGTATTTCAATTTTTTTCCTGGAGAAGAGTTTGTCATCAAAATGGCTAAAGGTGGTTTTTTGTTTAGTTGCTTTGTTTTGGTTGCTTGTTTTGTTGGGTTCTTTTTCTTTGTTGGCTCTTTCCACAGCTCGATTTTCCATGTGGAAATAAATAAGGATAAAACACTCCCTTCACCCTGTGTTTGCCCTGCCTGTTCAGCATGAGTGATGTGGAGGTGGGTAGGAGGGATTCCAGGCAGCCTGCTGCAATGTGGCATCTGGAGACACAAACTTGGAGGGGTTCCCAGGAAGGGAGTATAACATTTGGCAAGGAAAGAAGGAGCTTAGATGAGAGAGGGCTGTGAGGTTTCCCCCTCTTCTGTCCCTGTCCTGTTGCTTATTTCTGCATATTATTCAGCCATATTAGGAGTGTAAATTACACAGATGAGCTAATGAGATCAGCTGCGCCTATGCCATTTGGAGGAGTGGGAATCATGGAGATGCTTTCTCCTTTCTATCCTTTCTAATAATTTACCTTTATTTTGAAACTAACGATGCTCAGACTCTGCATCCTCAGCTCTGCAAGCCTGGAACAGATCCCATGGCATTTCCTCTGTGACTTGATATATATTTCTCCTTAGTCTTTACATGCTTTGCCATCCATCCCAAACATCTTTGTTGTCTTATGCCATATGCATGGGGTGAATTTGTGGTCCATGGAAGTTTTGAGTTTATGGGAGTAAGATTTGGATTTCACCCATGTAGAGTGTTTAGGTTAAATAAATATGAGTCACTGTAAGGAAAAAATGGGGTCGATAGCAATCTCCTTGTTCTTTTTGTCCCTAAATTCTACTGAGAAATGGCTGTAGGCAGTCCTGGGTGAATGTTCTGCTGGCGTAAATGTAGGCACCTTCACTGCAGCATGGCTGATTTATTGGGATGTGACCCTATGTCTGCAATTAAGATTATGTCCATAGAACAGATGGGTCAGAGTGATGCATTTGCCTTTATGAAGCACTGAATCAGATTCTCTGCAATAGATCATTCATATCCCAAATTGATGCCATCTTGCTTTGAATGGAAGTGGTGAAAAGGGGGATTTCTTGCAGCAGTTGACAACTTTCAAACTTTAACACATCAAGTTGCCTCTCTCTCGTTAAATGCTTATTTGCATGGAAGGAAAGCAAGGCTCTAAGACATTCTCAGTTTCTGCGCTGAATTTACAATTCCATTTTTAAACCCTTTGAAAGATGCTTAGTTAGTAAGAAGCCTTTTGGTGGGAGGATAAAGACAGTTCTTTATTCAGCAGCAGTTTGTAGAGTTTGGTTGGGAATCCCTCCACAGAGACATTGTACTTACATTTAGCCTCAGTCCCGGTAGTTGCCTCAAATGTAAATTCTCAGAAATACACAAACTCCATTTGGGAAACACACACAGAGTTTCTCAACTGAGACAGGGACATTACTACTTAAGTGCTCTGATGCTGGAAGTGTGGACTAAGAAATAATATTTACATGGGAAAGAGGAAACTTTCATGAGATCATCAGGCTACTGTCACATTCCTCATTACTGCTGCTTTTAAAAGACCTTTCCTGGTCACTGGAAGATGCTGCTTCTGCTGAGGCCAGAACTGGCAATGCTGGTATCTTTTGCTCCTTGAATTTCATTACTGTCACTCCTTCAGGAGTAGAATAAATGGTTGTTGGTTCATTCACCTCAGCTGTCAGTTGATATTAGAAGACATGAAAAGGAAGTTCTTAACAAGAGAGATCTGCAGTATCAAGAGAAAATGATAAAAAGATAAAATGCTTTCTGTAGCACAGATATTTATTCTCAGCTTTGTTCCCCACCAGCCTGCCCTACCTTCCTTCCTTGCTTACCTCACAGGTAAGCTTAAAAACAAGTGAAATTTTGCTACTCTGCATTGTGAGGTGTCTCTTCTCTCCCTCCTGGGAGTAGAGGAGGGGAATATGGAATGCCCAGTCCTGCCCAATTTCTTCCAAATTTTACTTGCGCTGCAGTAATCTACAAAAGAGAGGGAAGGAGGAATTACATCTTTTCATTTTTCTCCACAAGATCTTTGACAAACATCTTTGATGGTGCTGCTCATACCTGGCTTGAGGCTGCTTTCCCGTTTGGGTGTCTGCAATCAGCAACGCTGGGCATGCAGAGGTTAAACTGAGCAACCCGGCTCAAGGTCACCCACGAGCTGGGACTGGGCTGCTGCTCATTTGGGCAGGGCCAACTTCCCTCTTTTTTTAAAATTCTGAGTAGGAGAGAAGGAAGTGTGTCTGTGGAATTACCCCATCCTTTCCAAACAGAAGGGTCACATCTTGTCCCTGTGCCTTCTAAGCCTCGGGCAAGGAATTGCTAAGGCAGGAATTATATCAGAAAGGATGTCTGTGATCTGTGATTGGGGCCTGAGTGGAAAAGCCCTGCTCCTTTTTCTCTCTGAGTGGCTTCTCCCACCACCCAGACCAAGGTGTTTCCTATCTCTGACTCTGGTGAAGTTCAGACATGGCACAGAGGACAGGAAACTCAAAATAAGGGTTTCCTCCTTAATCCAAAGCACAGTGAGAATTCTTCTTTCTGCACATGAGCCATTTGAATTCAGAATGCTTAACCTGTGGCAGAAATAGTTCAGATTTGAGCACATTAATTGTGTCAGGTCAAAGGAACCGTCGTGGGGGTTTTTTTGCATGGATCATTTCAGAATGGGTTTTTTTGCGGGTGTTTGTAGCAAGCAAACCACAGAATGCAGTTGTTGCTATAGCAATGAGCCTCCCTAAGTGAAGGAGGTAGGGCAGCCCCCCTCAGACAGACTCCCACCAGTTATCACTGCAATGGAGGTACCTGAAATGCTTTAGCTACCAGGGATGTGATAGCTATCAATAAATCCTGATTTCTAGGAGTAAATGGATCCCATGGAATTTATATAGTTCTAAAAATACTCCTTTGTTTGAGGTTTGAGTCACCAGTGAATCTGAAATTTGCTGACTATAATTGCATTAATTATGCTAACAAGTGATTTTTTTTCCAGTTGTGTATGAGCTGAGTATGGGATGTGTAATTTAGGTGTGTGTGATGTGTTGTAATTTAATTTGGAAGCTCAGCGAAACACAGTAGCTTGGAGAGCCCCTGTGATAGCTCTGCAAACAGCCTGGACCAAGCAGGGCAGCTAAAATAGCACAGCTATGCACAGCCTTAATTCTCATGGAAAATATCCAGTAAAATACCCTTGAAATATTTCATCTAGAAGTCAAAAATTAAAGCATTAGGAACACTTACATAATAAGGCTTATAATGATGACTGTTTCCTGGTGCCAGCTTTGTTCAGGGGTTCAAACAGTGATCATGGCTGAGTCTTCAGGGAATGGATGCTTTGTTTTCCAATGCTCTGTGGGCTGATCTCAGCAGATCAGGCAGGCAGGGCTGCCTGCATGCACACCATGGGAGGTGTCTGAGCCTCGTCCCTCCTGCTTTGTGAGAAAATGGGTCCAGCCCAAATCCTTCGGAAGCCAAAGCAATGACGGCCCGGAATTCTTTGAAAGGATCTCTTGGATTGTGTCCTGGAAATGGGATTTAAGGCTTGACCATTGGGCTCAGCATCCTGGCTTGCTTTCTGAGTCATTGGAGTGATTCTGAATTTATTCTGATGCAAAGAGAGGGAGAATCAACCCTTTCTTCCCAACATTAGCACACGGTGAGGAACTACCCGCTCAGTTCACTGTGCTGGGGGTTCTCTTTCCTCCCACCTCTTCTCTCCCTCATATTCTTCAAATACTTACGTTATATATGAAAAACAGATCCTTCCAGATGGCTCCTGTACGTGCCATCTAATTTGTGGTGATGGTGGGCCGGTGGCTGTTGGAGAAACAGAACGAAAGAGAAGAGCAGTTGCAAAATTGCTGCTTTTTGTGGGCTGCTTGCACTTGCCTGTAAGTGTTTATTATCCTAGATGGCAATCTCACTGATTCTTCTTGATGTACTCCGGCGCTAATAAAGGAATTTTGCAATATTATTACAGCAATTTTAAATCAATTCACTCAGTGAACGCCGTTGTGCTCCAGAAGTCAATTATAGACATCACGTAAAAACCCCAGATAATGCAAACCCAGCCCTGTGTTTTCACCATTATGCAGAAAGCAAAACGAAAATACAACGAGGCAAGTGCACATTAGAGAGCCAGAGGTGCTGTGAAGGGAGGGGAGCACAAAGGTGATGCTTCTGCTGCAAGGTTTTCTTCAGGCTTCAGAGCATCACTGACACCACCACCTGCTTTGCCTTCCCCTCCAGCTCCCCAGGGCCCTTCAGGCACAAACAACACATCTTTTTATGGCTTTTCACCCAGAACAGCTAAGGATCATCAAGAAAGCATCCAGGAGCCATGTCAGGACCTCAGGCAAATTGAAAGACACGGCTTGAGGTTAATGGTGGGTTCATTCTTCGAGGCCAACAACAAGCCAGAAGCTGATAAATATAAAGCACATCCCACCATGTGAGGCAGATGCCTACTTTTTTAATATTAGGTTTCATTCCCTAGGCACTGAGGGTCCACATAATTTTCAGTTTCTTCTGTCACCATGTCCTTCAGGAAAGTGATTTTTTCTTGTTGTTAAGCCTCCTGGGAGCATTAAGAGGTTATCTATTATTGTGGCAAGAAACAGTGGCCGTTTTCTAATTCTGAAATTCCCTTTTCCTGTCTTTTGCAGAGAACAGCTTGGAAGGATTTGGGGTTGTCAGCTTGGGCTTAGTGCAGGGGTAACCCTAGAAATAAGAAATAAAATTAATTTGTAATTGTTCATGACTTGAGAAATTGAGTCCTGATCATTCAATAAAAACATTACCTAAATTAAGATATATATCAAGCAACTGCTGACAAAAGATCTTTACAAAATAAGCATAATAATGGCCTTTTTCTATTTTTTTTTTCTGTTACAAAGACTCTTCAGCAAAATCTTACTTTATAAAAAGGTGATTCTGATTCCTATTAATTGTCACACCTGTGGGCAGGAGGAGTCTGAAGTTTCAAGGTAGATAATACCATGCCAACACTATGATAAAGAGCCAAGCAACTGAGCTTTATCTCTGGTGAAAGATAAGCTGGAATAAGGAGTGTGATTAACAGTTGTGTTGAAGATTTATGTAATCAATTTGGAGAGCAGGCCCATGTGTTGTCTTGACAGGATAGTTAAGGTAAAGTTGCAAGTTCAAGCAGCTTTGACCTCTCTAAACTCGCAGTAAAGCCGAGGGAGCTTCTCTTGATTATTCCCTGTTATGGTTTATAGGATCATGAAAAGGAAACAGAGGGGAAGATAGAACATAAAATGTAATTGCTTTTTCCTCCAGCCACCCCCTCCAGGAGCTGTGCTGTCACACAGGGTGTGTCCCAGCCAGTCTCTGAACCAGGATAGATGAGATGGAGCAGCAACAATTTTGCACGAGAAGGGGAGGATAAAAGGGCTTTTTTGTCACCATCAAATCTGATCTCCTGGCTTCTCCACCCAGAATGCGTGTGTTCATGGCACCTCACTTGTAAACGAATTTATATTATTTTTATTTTTTCATTTTAATAATGCGCATGTGTAGACATGGAAGGGAGAGGAAGTGAAGCTGGAGAAGCAAGTCCTGCCTGGTTTCCATGGAATGGTTTCCACTCAGGATGGATCCACCTGGCTTAGCCCACAGTCACCTGGAGGGCAGTGCCAGCTCTCAGAGAAGAGAGTGAGAAACCCCCAGGAAAAGAATTAACATAAGCCTGACAAGCCTTAGCATCCCTCAGAATTATACCACTACAACATTTTAGACCACTTCCAGGGAATTCTGTTCTGTTTTCCTTCCATTTATAAGCCCCTGTACGTCCTGGGCTGATAAGAAGTTCTCAGGAGCCTCCTGTTGCCTGAGAAGAGGTAAAATTGCTCAGCCAGCCTTGGGGCAAAGCTGCTGCCATGTTGTGCTCCCAGAAAATTGGCTCCATTATTTGTCCCTGATGGGGACGTGTACAAGGGAGAGGAGGGGAGAATTATTGTATATAAATGTTGCAATATACACAATTCCCACTTAGAATTGATTTTTCCCTTGTGAGATGTGCTGTCTCATTGAAAGAGGAAGAAAAGTATAATTTTAAACCTCAGTCCTCTAAGAGGAATTAAACAAGGCGGGGGAAAAGAGCTGAAAAAGAGGAGGCATTATCTCAAGGGTGCCATTAATCATTTTCTTAGGAAAATGTAGTCCTGCTGTGCACCTTCCTAAACTGGTGAAGCAAACCTTCCTGTATCTGCCCACTGTAATATTTACCACTGAGTCTCCCCAGCTCTTTTTCTCTGCATTCAACACCAGTTTGCCTTGTTTGTTGCAAGTGGCAGATTGGAAAGAAGTGGAGGTTACCTCTGACAGAATTGTCAAATTAAATTTATCCTGTTCCCTGTACCTTCTCCAGGAGTCCCCCTATTTATAGTAAAGTACACACAGCACATAAGCATTGGTTTTCAAAATCACTTTGACAGCAAATAATAAATATAAAATAATCTGCAATACAATATGCAATTGACTTGTGTGCCTCCCAGTCGATGCAAATGTTATCCAGCATATAAAATTACATTGCAGGCAGCACATCCTTTGCCTGGGAATGACATACTCTGATAAAAAATAAATAATAATAATAATAATAATAATAATAATAATAGCCCCCCCTAAGTATGCACCACTGGGTGTCTCGTCTAAACGTGGCGATGAAGAATGAATGTGAAATTAGCACTCGATTAGAACTGAAGGAAATGCAGGATGTGAATGTTAAGCAAAGGACTATATCAGTGTCTAAATATGAATGTGACATTTGGATGGCTGGATAAATAATCTCCTTGTGCAGCACCATTCAGAGAGGAGATCTGCCACAGGAACAAGAGAGGGTAGGAGAAATCTGGATTTAAGATGTTTTCCTCAAGTGGAAGCCCTGTCCTTCACTCCTCTTCCCATTCTGTTTCCACTGGGATCAGCAGGGACCTGGGAGTGCTGCAGTTTTTTCTTCCTGTCCTATTTATCTATTGTCACTGTACAAGATTCATAGCAAGTGGTTTTCTCAGAATTTTTTTTCCCTTCAGGTTTTTCCACAGACTGTGGCTTACTAAATCTTCAGAAAGGGTTTGTGATATTTGTATTTATATCTTGCTCTTCCTCCCCAGCCCATAAAGTGATGAAGGTGGGGTGTTGGTCACCCCTTTCCCACAGTCAGGCTCTGGCAAAAGAGATCTGAAGGCAGTTTCCTACCCCTGCCAGCATTAAGTATTCTGCAGCTCTTCCCCTGTCACCAGCCAGTTTCCCACCTCTCCCAGGGGTTTCTGGTGTGCTCAGGATCACCCTGCACCCATCCAGCCCCTTTCCCAAGCACCAGGCTACGAGGGTCCTTGGTAACTCCTGCCTTTTGTTTTCAAGCCTCACATCCTGAGTATTCCTCTGAAAACAACATAATGTGTTTGCTTTCCTGTTGGTTTTGACCTGAGGATTAAGATGGGACCAACATCTTTCTTCCTGTGAGCTGTCTCCAGCCAAGACCCTGGGTATTTTTTTTTTTTTTTGTGTGTGGTGTTTTGTTTATCGCCAGCTCCACTTAAACAACAAGGCAAGCTAAATTCACAGAATTAAATTCAAGCTAAATTCACTTCTGGCATGTGTGGTGCCGCCCTCAAATCACACCAATTCGGGACCTAAGAAAAACATTCATTTTAGAAATTAGTTTTTGACATCTTCCAAAGCTATCAGGAAAAGTTTGCATTTGTTACAGCCAACTTTGCCATCTACTTGACCTTAAAGCCAAGAATTTATGTGCTGCTTCCCAAAATAAGTATCAGTAGGTCTGGGAGAATGCCTCAAGGGTGTGCAAGCCAAATTGTACCAGTCAGAAAGATGCTGTTTTTAAAATCAGCTCCATGGGTGAATCTTCCCATCACTGTTAACGTTTAACATATCCCCCTAAGCCTGGATGCTCTTTGAAGCAAGTTACCAGCTTAATTGGTACTCTTTAATAAAATTTAATGCTATTTTTTTAATGAAGAAAGAGGAAAAGTTGCCTAGAGGGGAATTTCGAGCACAAGGTATTTAAAGAAATTATTCTTTGAGAATGTCGATCTCTTATCTCATTCTTCACAAATCATTTAATGAAATAACATTAACATTTCACTTCTAGTTATATTAGCTTCTTCCCTTGCACACTTTTATTTTGGGGGTTCTTTTTCTCCTTTTCAAGGAAAAAATAAAGTCCAACAAGGCTCTTGAGCAACAGTCTTGTGTTATTAAGAGACAATTAATATTGTCTCATTCTTGCAAATGGAGGGGCATCGTTTTTTTCCAGGCAATTAGGTAGATAACTTTCTCTTGCATTTTTTTAATGCTGATCTAAAGTTTAACAGGCTTGGCTTTGCCAGTTACAGAATTACTGCAAACTCGGGCATCTGCAGCCCGACTCCAGACACAAACAGCCCTATCCCTGCTCCCCGTGGGCTAAAACACAAAACAGGAGATGGTTTCCTGCTCCAAATGGAGATGTTGAGCACCCCCCCTTTAGATTAAAGAATTATTTGAGTCCTGCTCTCAGTACCTGTCATTGAAATCAGAGCTTGATTCCATGAATGGGGAAAAGGCATTCGCTTTTCCCTGTAATTTCCTTAAAAGCCCCAGCTCTCCTTAACGACCTGTTAGGGAATGACTGTTGTGTTTTGAGCTGGACAAGGGGAACATTTGTGGTGTCCTTTCCTTGATGAATCATTTTACCTCTTTGCCACTTCACAGAATCACAGAACGATTTGGATTGGAAGGGATCTTAAAAATCATCTTGTTCCAACCCCCTGCCATGGGCAGGGACAACTTCCACTATCCCAGGGTGCTCCAAGTGTCATCTAACCTGGCTTTGGACACTTCCAGGGATCCAGGGGCAGCCACAGCTGCTCTGGGCACCCTGTGCCAGGGCCTCCTCACAGGGAAGATAAACACTTCTTGTTATTTTGGGTCCAGTGTCCTCTTCTTGTTGTCCAGTTTTGGTGCCACAAGTGTTGGATGAAGCAGCAGCATCAGCAAATCCATGTGTGTTCCTGCAGGTCTGATCAGGAAGAAGAAGAGGGATGTGAGAAAGATAAATCCAGCCCATTACCTTTACCATCCAAGGCAAGAATTTCTCTGTTCCAGGCTTGCATATAAATAATTGTTCCATTCTTTTGACCGATCCATAGTGGTTATTCAGCTTTCAATACACCAGGCACTTCATCCCCTATTTATTAGTGCTTTGTCTCTGTTCTGTTTTCAGCATAAAAAAGACAACAGTAAATAATTTCCATAGAGCCTGGCTCAGCCACATTTCTCTCCACGACTTTTCCACCTAATTTCAAGGCTCTGTTATTTTCTGTAACACTGTAATATGATCTTCATGGCTCCTGCAAGCTTTAGGAGAGAGTGAATTATATGAGAATTTCCTCAGCAATCTCCAGTTTTGTCTCACATTCAAATCATCACACACATCCATAGGAAACAGAAAGAAACAGGTCATGGTGTTCCTTCCCCCAGCATACTAATTTAATTCCTCCAAAATGAGTGGGGATAGCTCTCCTGCAGCACAGAGGGAAATTAATACACATCCTGGTATCTGACTGTGATGCTGAGACTCCTCATCTGTCTACAGTCCTGTTGACTTTGAGGTCAGGTTGAAGGAGTAGGATGTAGCTTTGCACTAATAGAAAGCTTGTTGACTTTTCCAAAGGGAAAAAAAAAATTAAAAAAAAAGGAAAACCTGTTTGCTAACAAAGATATTTTAAAAACTATTTCTATTTTTTATGCCCAAGAGAACACAGGCATCACTGCACCCCAGGATGCAAAGCAACAGGGATCAAAAGAGGGAAATTTCTGTCTTCATTCATATCTAAAGTCCTTCCAGATCCTTCTGTTGTTTGTGAGCTCTCTGTCATGCATTCAACAGGTCACTCAATAAACATCAAGTCAAGCCTTCTTCCAGAAAAGCCAAATCTTTTCTCCCCACCAGGCTGATCCCCAAGAACTCTCCTCACATCCAGTCCAGCCCTGCCTGGATTTCTGCTTCAGAAAAGACTCTCTCAGATAAGTTACAAGCCAGACAATTAACTAAATGGCAAAACATGAAAACCACTCTTTTTCTTCCTAATGAGGACTCATAATAGCTAGGCTGGATTTTTTTCCTTTCATATTTATCAAGGTATGATTTAATTGTCATCAACAACCAAAAGACAAAAAAGGCTCCTAAACTCCAACTGACAGACAATTCTGGGGGTTTTAGGTACTCTGTAGTAATGATTCATGCATTTACAGCTGGGATAATAATAGTCTAATACCTTGATCATATTGCATTTTACATAATTTCACATAATTGTTCATAAGGGCTACAATTATTGTGACTGTGAAGTGTAAAACTACAGGAAGAGAATGAAAAAGCCATCTCAAATTAATACATTTAGCTTGATTTTCTCGTGCTAATTACCACTGGGAAAACACATATTTTAACCTAGCAATGTTTGAGTGTTTTTGTACCGCAGAGCTGCCACAAATGAAAGAGTATTTAAAAAAAATACAGTTGTGGTTTCACCCCAGCTGGCAGCTCAGCCCCACGCAGTGGGATGGGGGAGAGAATCAGAAGTGTGGAAGGGAGGAAATGAGGCAAAGACAGTTTAGTAGGCAAAGGAAAAACTGTGCACACATGCAAAGAGAAACAGGGAATCCCTTCTCCACTTCTCATGGGCAGGCAGGCTCTGCCAGACATAATGGGGATTTGGAAAGACAAATGCTGTCAGTCTGAAATCCCCCCATTCCTTTGTGTCTCCCCATGCTGAGCATGACACCACACGGCCAGGGAATGTCCCTTGGGTCAGTTGGGGTCAGCTGTCCTGGCTGTGTCCCCTCCCAGCTTCCCATGCACCCCCAGCCTCCTGAACCGTGGGGTGAGGAGCAGAAAAGGTCTTGGCTCTTTGTAAGCCCTGCCTGACAGTCATGAAAACATCCCTGAATTATCAGCACTGCTTCCAGCACGAATCCAAAACACAGCCCCACACCAGCTACTGTGAAGTAAATTAGCTCAACTGCAGACAAAACCTGCACAACAGTGATTGCCATCCCAAGTGACAAATTACCAAGGACTGTTAAATGTGCTCACAGGGCCACGGAGGTGTTCTGGCTTCCTGAAATATTTCTAGCAGAGCGAGAGTGGTTATGAGTGATTTAAAGTACAGATAGTGCTCACCTGTTTGGTTTTTAAATGCGTTATGTTTCTGCTCCCTGCCATACCACACGGCACTCTGGCTGTCAGTGCCGTGAGGAATGCGATGGGTTTGTGTTATTTTTACCATTTTCTCATTGCTCTAATTGTTCCCCAGTGTTTCTGAGGAAAAGCAATGTTCACTTGCAGGAAAAGAGGCAAAACCCACTCATTTGGAACACCCAGGCAGGTCTGAGGAAGGAGAAGCTGGGAAAGTGCTCGCTTTGGTAGATGCAAAAAATCATCCCTGTGTGGTGGTTTGCAGGCACACACACACACACAGACTCCCACTGTGGGCCCCAGCCCCAAATCTCTCTCAAAACAGCCAAGAAATCCTGCAAGAAGCAGCAAACACACCATGAATGGCAAGAGGCTGAGAGTGTGAAAAGATGGGCTCAAGGGATGGGGCTAGCAGAGCTCTGTCCCTGGCCACTGCCAGGAGCTGCCGCCCCTCCAGGGTGAGTTCAGTGCTTTGTCTGAAGGTGGGCTCACATTGATATGCCAACCTCCACGCTGAAGGTATTGAAATGCAGGCACATGTTTGCCTCTAATTGTTTGGGGGAGAGTGGAGTGCTGGGAGCACTGACTTTTTAAATTACTTGTGTTAGATCCCTCCGAGCTTGCCCAGCAGAGCTGTCATCCCTGTTTAGAGCTGTGGAAAGCCCACCAGAATAAGGTGGAAACAGGCCTTGGGCATGGTCTTCACCTCGTGCAAGGAATGGATTTTGCCCAGAAAGCTGCAATAATCTGCAGCGTGTTAAGGGCACACAAAGTGCTTCAGAGTGGTTTCCATTTAAAAGGAACAGCACAAGGCAGGAGCAGAGATGGGCTTTTGGTGCACAGAAAACCACTTGTGTGCTGCCTTTGTGGCTTGTTGGAGCAGCCTTTAGCTGTGATCAGTCTGTTGTGGTTCAAAAAGGCTCTCTGGTTTGTTGTTGGGTGGAACAGGACACAGATTTATGTGCCCCACCTAAATTGCTCCTGAGGAGTGAGAAAACATTGCCTTCTCTGCATTTCCTCTGTGAGCTCAGGCAGGGTGAGATCAAAAACTGTGGGCACTGACTTGTGCTCTTCATAGGGAAAGATTTTCACACAGATCTACTCAGACCTGTTGGTATATTTCTGTTCTTCATTGGCCCCTGCAGCACTGGGAAGGGGGAAGATAAATAAATTGTGGCTGTGGCACAGAAAGGCCACCATGGCAATTGAGTCTGCACTGGGGTTTGAGCAAGGAGTTCATTTTCTCAAAAATATCTTGAGTTTAAAATCCTTCAGGATGGATGATAACACGATTTGCTCAATCCAGTATCTTCGGGAGCCCTAAGGACCATCAAAGCCATGACTTCATGGTGACACTTCTCCAAATCAGCTGTGTTATCTTGCAGTTAGCTGACCTCCTCTCTTCTGATTTCCCATCCCTCAAAGGCAAACCACGCTGCCAGCACATCACTTGGACTTCTCAGGACCTGCTGTTCTGGCAGATCAGAAATAGATTTTTGTGCCCCTCTTGTGTCAGTCTTCAATCTCTGGAGGTTGACCTGCACAAGTTTAAATTAGCTGGTTCAGACAGTGTGTAAAAATCAAAACAGTCAGCTCGTGTGTGATGGTTGCTGTGCTCGGTGGTCCCTCAGCCAGCCTGGGGCTGAGACTGCTCTGCCTGGGCAGGGCTCAGGGCTCTGGGTCTCCTTGTGGAGGGCTGGGATGGGCATAAGATCCTGGGTGAGGCTCAGAGGAGATCTGGAGCTCCCTGCAGGACACATCAGGGGTGGGATCTGCATTCAGCCTTCCCGTGTTTCCCTCCTCACCTCCCCACTCACAGGGTGGTTGCTGACACGGTGTTTCCAACGCACCGGAGTCCTTCATGCTCTGTCAGAGGGTGCTTAGGGCAGGAGAGAAGCTCCCTCATCCCTGTCTAATGTGGGACATCTTTGTGTGTCCCCTGTGCATATGCTGACTGTGAGAGGGTCACAGAGCACAGGAGACGCTCCAGAGCACGCTGGCACTTCTCTGTGGCACAGAGGGTTGGCAAACAGCAATACTAGGTCAGGTCTCGAGGACAACATAACTGCATTCTCTGCATGTCACCAGAGCATTCAATTCATCCCTCTGCGGGATCAGCACTTGTTTTATTCAGTGAGATGGTTCCTCTGAGCTATCAGAATGACAGGAAGCAACCAGAGTGAGGAAAGCATCTGGTGCCTGGTTTAAAAAAACGCTACGCTTAATTTGATTTATTAATTTGGTCTTGCGGTCTGCAGCGTTTGTTGGCTGTCCCTGTGTCCTGAGATTTCTTCCTGCTTGGGCATAAGCACCCACCTTTCCCCTCTTCAGCAGCTCAGCCTGTCCTGCAGGGCTTTATATGGGGCAGATTAGCAGAAACTGCTTGATGGGGCTGCAAATTTCCCCTATTAGCAGCGTGTGTGGCTGGCAGCGCTGCGTTGTACTCCTTAGTTACATGTAAAGTTCTTCTGAAGCAAGAAGACAAAGGCAATATTCTCTCTCGTCATTCTCAGTTATTTCAAAATTGCTACCCACAGCAGAGCATCATCAGTCATTAGAGTCACATAGAGGAGCATTATACTCACTTTGTGGTCTCCCAGCTCCATCGCCAAGGACATCACAGCCACAATGAGACATAATCAGCGCGCTGTTGCCAATTTCAAGACATCGTAATTTAGCAAAAAAAAAATTTCCTGTGTTCGGAGCCCTCTGAAGCTGGAGGGAGCTGCTCTGAATTCCTCTGCATTCCTCTCATCAAGCTGGGTGTGAGAGGCGTGGAGGGAGCAGGAAGGCTTGAGGCCCCTCGTTGAGATGTCGCAGAGACCCCCAGGAATTGCAGGGCACACGTGCTGCATGATATCAGGCACGACTGACAGGACAGGGGACAGCAGGAGGGGTTGGGGAAAAGCCTCAACCTTGAATGACCTCGCTCTTGTGAGTTTTTAACTTGTTCTTCTCCCTCTCGCTGCCATGAAAAAAAAAAAAAAAGTGACTACACAAAAAAATACTCTTTAGCAGAGAAGTTTTGGGGGGAAGCCTCAAATGACACAAATGTGAGAGAGCTGATGTGGTTCTGCAGGTTTCTGCAGATGGCATTTAGCTGTTCTGATCTTTGCTCCTGACTGGTGATGGCTTGATGGGTGACATCAAGCAAATCCCACTTTGCTATGCCTCGCTTCTACCGTGCAGAACTGTATTTACTCAGGGTTTGGTGAGCTAAGGAGGTTTTTAAAAGCTCTCTTAAGAGCTGGGGAGCATTTGACCACTGACTGCACACTGGAATGTCATTTGTAACGTATCTTACAGCAACATTTTGTAAGTTGCAACCATTTAAAAGCTGGTCTTTTACTGCTAAAAATCTGCTAACAGTGGGGCTCAAGAAATTCTCTATCCTGTCTAGAAGAAAATAAAAAGTGTGAATTTTCACAATCTGGAAGTGGGGCTGTTCCCAGAAACGTCCCCCTCTACTCAGGAGAGAGATGATTGCCCACTGCTACAAAAACATTGCCTCCCCTGGTCCCTTCCAGCCTGGCCAGGTTGGGCTGTTATCATTTTTGATTACCCGTATTTTGACTTTATTCACCCTCTGTGAAATGCTTATGAGCATTTGGCCATGCACTTAATGTATGGAACTTACTTCAGGGTCCTCCGCACGAAGGGACATAAACATAAATGCAGACAGATTTATTGCAGTCTAATTTAATAAAAATGTCAGCAAATAAATGCACGTTTGACGGGGGAATAAATATCAAACAGGAGCGGAGCAGACAGCGGAGTAGGTTGTAAGAAATTAACATGAAACGTTTCGGTTTGACAGCGACTATAAGCCAAAATTGTACTTTGGAGACTCTGGGAGTCATTTAGCAGAGGTGGAATCGCTTTGCACCAGGCGGGCACGGGGAGATGGGTTCAGGATGAGACCACACGGCTACAGAGGGGAATGGTTTGTGATCTGTCACTTCCATTTGTAAACTGACATTTAGCGCCAGGCGAGCGCGGCGCTGCCCGGGTTGGTTTTCCGAGCAGGCTGCGGGCTGTGCCTGCACGTTGCTTAGCAGCAGCATGGCAGCCCAGGCCAGGAGGATGCTCCTCCTCGCCTGCCTCCTGGACCTGCTTGGCCCTCTTGGCTTTGAGCATCTGTGATTCAGGGAGAGGCGAGGAAATGGTGCAATCTGTGTTTTGCACCTTTCTGCATGGCAGCCTGTGGAGGGATGTACCCAGGGGAAAATAGGAGGGAGAGGCTGCAGCGATCCTCTTGGTACCCCACATGCTCACAACTCTTGCATTTTAAATATTTCATGGCCACAGCCTTTTCCCTGTGCCCAGTGCCTCCCAGGACTTTCACCAACACAGCAGCATAGTGAGTGTCCAGCTCTGCTCCTCCTGGCACAGCCCAGCGAGCTCACCAGCTCCTGAGCTCCAGTTAAGCCTCACCTGGAGGGAGCCTGGAGTGCTCCAGCTGTGGGCCCCATCTTTGTGTCAGACAGACTTAAAAAGGGCTGTACAAGGAGAATTTGAGGGCTCCCATGGATACCAGAGAGCAGATCCACAGCACAGCAGCTGACTCTGATGCTAATGGACTCCTCTGGTGCTCTCCATTAATTTCATCAAAAGAAAGAGTGTTAGGACTCTGTTCCTAAAGAAAGCATGTGGCAATTTCTTTCTCTGCAGCAGTGAAATAATTGTTCAGGCATCTTGCAATATTTGTTTTCCTCTTTTTCTTTTTCTTTCTCCTTTTTTTTTGTATTATTCCCTCTTTCCTTCGTCTATTGGGCTTCAGTTTCTCATGTGCTTCCCAAGCAATTACTGAGCCAGTGGTTGCCACAAGCATTGTTCATTTCACTTTATTGCAAAATGCACTGAAATCCTGGGAGTGGTTTTCTTTTAATGGCCCAGTCGATACATGATGCTTATTTCACCTCAAGCATTACAAAGAGATTTTAAAAGCATACTTGTTCATCTTAACACTCCCTTTAAGTTTCTGAAATGCTTAATACATCCTATGTGTTCCTTAACATTTCAGCACAAATCCAATACCCTACTTTCACTGTAGGCATGAAACCATCACCCACCACGCTGGGGATCACATCTCAATGTGTGTGTGCAGAAATTTAAGTTCAACCAGTCTGCACAGGGGTAAAAAGTGCAGTGACTAATGGGAAGGAGCACATGGGAACAGAGTTTGCCTCACCATAAGTGGAATAAAAGCTAAAAGTCTTCCATAGCACATGTTGGGGGGAGTGGAGAGTTGTGGAGTGGAAACTTTTGCTCCTGAAGTTCTGGAAGAATTGATGTGTGAAATTGCAAATCTGGTAGTAAGAGTTTTTAATAAATCTATCAACTCAAGGGTGGCACTGTGTGACTGAAGAATAGCAAACACAGTGTCTGTATTTAAGAAAGAGAAAGTAAGAGAGAGACCAGTGTGTACAGGCCTCTTAGTTTGGCATCATCTCTACAGAATCAAAATTTCTGGACAAAATTATGTCCACTTTGTGATGAGTTGTGAAAAGGACACAGCTTATATCAGCAAAAGTATGGTCTGCATAGGTAAGAAGCTTTCAGCATCCTTGTTGTTACAGCCATTTGTGAATATCTATGCTTTAAAAATGTGAATTAAAACAGACACACACAGATGGGGGTATTAGAGAGATCAGGAGAATGGAGAGCCTGATTTACAAGAGAAGGCTAAAGGAGCGTGGGTTGTTGATCATAGGAAAATAAAGGCTTAACAGGGTTATGATTACTGCCCATAAAAACCTTAGGGAGAAAAAAAGGACTATTTGCATTGGAGACCAATAAAATCACACTGGAAATCAAAGTAAGTTTTCTAGCCATTAGGACAGCGAGGCTGGAACAGCTTTCTGGAAAGGAATGACAATGAACAGAATCCCAACTAGCAGCCACAGCTCAGTAAGTTTATGGAGAGTTAATACAGTGATAGAAGGGACTGCACTGGGTGACCCCAGAGATGACTTCTAGTCTCCCTACACGTGCAGGAACTCCATTTCAAAGCCCTCATTAAACTTTCTGTGTATTTCTTTTTCCTTATCTTCTTGTGCAAAAGGATTATCCTGTGATAAACAGGGTGGTGCCATCTGCCACAGTCTCTGGCACAGAAGGGAGGAGTTGCTGTTTTCATGTTAGTTAGCTGTATGGAGAGGGGTGGGGGGAGGATTTGGGGCTGCTTCCATCTGGCACTGGGGCTGATTGAAGGTGAGAGATGATCTCTTGAAACCCAGTGAAAAACGATGGGTAAGGCAGATAAAAGTTGTGAAGTGCCTTGAAAATACAGACCAAGCAGCTTAGGTTTGATGTGGCCACGAAAGAGGGGTGAGAGAAGGGCTGTGTTAGAAGGGAAGGACATAGTCTGAAGGGAAGGTAAGAAAATTCTCTTTACAGTGCTGTTCTCAGAGGGTACAAGCAGGGTAAAATGGCAGTTTTCTGTGTGAGAGAGAAGAAAATTGGAGTTGATCTGTGGTCTAAGATGATGAGACACTCTGCTGTGCCGGGAGAAGGATGGCCCTATTTCAGCAGGGGGAACCGCTGTGATGATACATTGATCTAGTGAGAGCACACAAGGCAGATCAAAAATGATGCCCAGGTTCCAAAGCTGGGAGAAACTGAAGTATTTCTCCAAGGTATTGGTCTGCTTCCAGCACTGACTGTTCAAGTGGAGCAGATTAACAGAAAAACCTCTTTTAAAGTATTTGAAGTGTGGTTGCTGCAGGCTCAGCTCCCTCCTTCTGGGAGAGGAAGGTACCCAGGAGGCTGGGCTCACTCCTGGGAATGTGCTGTTGGACTCCATCCTCTGGCACTGGGAACGAGCAGCTGGGTCCTGACCATGCTGAAGCTGGTCTGGAATTCATGAGGAATTGAGAAAAAAAGGTCAAAAGGGAAGGGTGAAATCAGAGTTTATTTGTCATGAGTGTGGTCCTTAGGAAGTTACATTTTCAGATGCTTCTGTCCAGGTATAAGAGTCAGAGATGTCTGCATTGAATCTCTCCATCCTTGGTTCTTTCTCAGAATTAAAGACTCAAAGGAGATTCTGAACTTCCAAACTCCTGATATCACTTTTCACAAGTCTCTGATGAAGGCTCTTCTTGTCTTCCCTGGTCAGGACTGTAAGATTTGGCTTTCCTAGCATAGTTACTAGGAAAATGTTTGTTGATAGTCCCCCACATCCTGTAGTGCTTTCCTGTGTTTCTCCTTTATTTTGAGAGGGCTTGTCTGTAATGCTGTTGGCCCAAAATTAGGGTGTGATAAAGTGGATGATTAAAATGGCACCAAAATCTTTGTGCAGAGAAGCTCAGTGAGGCCTTCATTAGCTCAGCTTGAATCCCTTCAGGCTACTTTGATTCTGAGCAAGTTCACAGAGGACTTTTGGATTAGTTTTCCCACATAAATTCAGGCAATCCCTAAAAAAAAACCCAGTAGTGTACACAGCATGGCTTTGGGAAATGAGTTTCTTCCAGGAGCTCTTCTGGAGAAAAGTGCCTCTAGAGAGATGAAATTCTGCAGAACTAGCAAATGGGAGTGACATGACAGTGGCAATGGGCAATCACAGCCTCTCCTCCTGCTTCAGAGAAGCTTTCCCCTGAGCTGGCAGGGGCTCAGACTTAGAGAGAAGGTGACAGTAAATTAAAATTAAAACTCTAGAGTATGGTCAGTGAGGAATATCCATTTCAGTTTCTGAGCTACAAGCATCTTCCTGTGTTTCTGTCCAACAGTCCAGATATTGCTGCTTTTCTCTGTTTCTCCAGGTATAAAATGGGGTTTAAAAAAAAAAAAATGGTCTCCTTGGGAAAGTGTTTTGATACCCAGCACTAAAGAAGTTCCAAGAGTTCATTATCACCATCCTGTAAATTCTGGTGCTGTTATCATTCAGTGGTTTGCTTTACTGGAGTAATGACCCATTAATATTATTTTGTTGACTGTACAGATGATCTTTCAAAGCAGCAGTGAAATGTGCTATTAAGAACTCCAGACAACTTACTGGCCTAATTTATAAGCAGATGCAACCAGTAATAAATAAGAGATTAAAATGAAGCAATGGTGGAGAAAGTTTTTACATAAAGAGCTCTAATCTCCTCTCACTCTCTCCCCAGCCATCAGAACCTCTCTGTGGCTTGTGTTCCCATTATTCTGCATCCACTGCTTTTGAAAACAGTAAATTTATGTATAAAAAATGATCCCTCGAGCAAGACCTGTGTTGATACATCCTGGAGGTGTTGCTGGGGAGCTGGCCCAGGGAGATGTGCAGGTTTTATATCCAGCCCAGGGAGAGTTTTTTTGTTTTTTGTTTTACATCCAGCAGATTTTAATGCATAATTTATTGGTATAAATGTATATAAATGATACATTTATACCAATAAAAGAATAGCATCGTTCAAGTTATCACAGTTCCTTGGCTTTTTTTTCACTTTCTTAAGAGAAGAGGTAGAGGCACAGCAATTAAGGGCACCTCTTGCCACATCAGAAACAGAAATGGACACAAAGAACAGATTATCCTGTTATAGCTCTTCTGAAAAAGGTGGGATTTTAAAGATAGACTCCCAATGGCAATTCCTCCTTGTTTTTCATTAAGCTAACTATAATGGCTGCCCAGTTCCCAGCCCCAGGAACCTGAAGCCCCACTGTCCTGCCTGGTGCTCCAAACTAAGGATGGGTTAAGTTTACCATTACATCCCGTGATTATTTTCTTTCTCTATCTCTCTCTTTTATTTTTTTTTAATTTGTAAACTTCAGAAGTCCAAGAGAGAACGTGCTGCTTCGCCTTCCCTGTTCCCTGCTGACTTCATTCCCCTGATCAAAGTGAAAATAAGTAGGGCTGGTTTGTGTAATAGAGAGGGTCTTACCCAGTCACGCCTCTTTGTTTGCTGACATAATTGAGGAGAAGACAGCTTGGGGAATAATGCTGCTTAATTGCTCTCACAGTCGCTGCAAGGCACTCAGTGGAGGGTTGAGCTAAATTGGCCCTATTGTGGACTTTGGAAAAGCCTTGGTAACAGAGGAGTCCAAAAAAAATCCCCACCTCAAGCCCTTGTATAACCAGCAAAGTAACCTTCACTGCAGCATGGGGTTTTTTTTCCCTGCATCAAATTCCCTTGGATGAAGCAGGGAAATGGTGCAGCTGCCCCATCCCTGCAGATCTCTGGTGGGCAGGGAGAGAGAAGGGGTAGATTGGAGCATCTGGGTGGAACATCTCATCTATTAAAATGTTCAGCCTTTTAATAAAGTGTGTGTATGGTGGTAGAAGCTTCCTCCCTAATGAGTCCCGGAGTGCAGAAATCGCTGCTTCTCAAAGGAAGACCAGGCTGTAACTCTCTTGATTCTAAATCAAAGGTTGGCTGTGACTCTTCAATCCTTTGCAGTCCAGAAAAAGTCAGCAGAGCTGCTAATTAGAGCGCTGGTTGTGTGTTTTTTTGGCTTGAAGTCCTGAAATGAAGGGCAAGTCTGTTCTGTGTGTTTGACAATGACGAGACCTCAGATTCCTGGAGAAGATTTTTAGATGAAAGAAATGGAGAAGGGCTTCCCAGGGACAGAATTCCCTGGCTGTGGAGTGGACAAGCCTTCAACAACTCAGGATGACACTGAGGGCAGTGCTGTCCCTGCCCTGGGGGATCACAGGCTGGAGGCTGAGAACTGGACTCCAATTTTAATGACGCTCAGGCTGAACCTCTCCTGCTTTCAGAAACTCGACTTAGTTCCACAAAGTTATTCTATTTTCTCCTATTATTAGGTGGGATTCAAACATAGCGTTGATAAGTATTCCTGCACTGAAGGGGAGAGGGAGATATTTTATGTGACAATGGGGACAAAAGCCTCATTCTCTCCCTGTTATATTCATTAGAGTTTCTTTTGTTTACAAGACTGTCTTACTCCATCAGAGGTATGGCAAATTGTCTCCTAAAGGAAGCAATGAATTCACTAGACATACACCTAAACCTTGACAATTATTGTCTCTTCCTATGTATTTTTAAAACCTTGTATACTATTAATCACAGAGCTCAGGAAAAAGCCTATGACCTTCTCTGTATCAGTCTCAGAAAGATCTCGTGTATTAAGAAGCTGTCTGCCAACAAGAGAACTGCAAATGGCTGAGCAACCCCAGTCCCCATAGTAAAGAGAGTAGAGAAGCCACCAGGAGCCCTGATTTATCTGGGTACGAGTGCACACATAAAGTTAAATATGTGGTTTCCCTGGGACTCTTCACAGCTTGGTTCTCTGTGCCTTCTTCTGGGCCCTGAAAAGATAAAACACTTACCAGCAAATGTGTGAACACATCCTTCTCTCAGCCTTGTCCTCCACTGAAGCTGTTTCAAAGCTTGTCTTTCCTAGAAGTACATCACAAATATCCCAGGTGGCAGAAGGCATTCAGAGTGCAAGGGGAGTCAAGAATTGCAGGTGGCTTGATATTTTCGCCAGTAATTTGGTGCCCTAAAGCCACTTTCAGGTTGCTGCTTTGTCACAGCTCTGTGGGTTGGGGACTATTCTGTATGGATCTCTTTTTGAAAAAAAAAAAAGTGCTGACAATACTACAATAAATAATGCTAACATTTAACATTTGGCACATCCTTGAATGCCTTCCTGCAGTAGATTGAAAAGCCTGACCAGTATTCAAATTATAATAGGAAACTATTCTAGTTTAAACTTAAAGGAAATGGATTTTCGAAGCTTCATATTGCTAGAACTTATCAAGCATATAGCTTCAAACAGAGAAAAAGATGGAAGGTTGGGAGGGGATTTTTTTTTTTGCCAGATTTTCTCCTTTATTTTGCTAGAAATGACAGCTGAGAGTAAACAGTGGCTCTCCTCAAATTTTAAAGGATGAGAGACATTTTAAAAAGGAATTTTTTCTCCCTGACATGATGCATACATGGCAGCAGTAGGAAAGAGTTCACAAGACAATAATGGGATGGCATTCCTGTTATGTCCTTATCCTTCAGAACTTAAAAGCCCTGGGGTAGTTAAAAAGCATTTTCTCATAAAAAAGAGGCTGTTAAAAACAAACAAACAAACAAACAAACCACAACAGATTTAAGCTTTGTTTCTTTTGGCAGTGGTGTACAAATCTCTCTGTTTTGGAGGATCTCCAAAAGTTCATTTTAAGTGTATCTTCAAGATATCTTCACTTTTACAGGTATTTTAATAACTGGGAATGGGGAATCCATATTCAGTGTGGTTGCTTCTCTCCAGTTGCCCAGCAATCTATTTTTGGTTCAGTGTCATAGAGCATCATTATCGATGATCTAGAAGAAAATATCCCAATTCTAAGACAAAAAAAAATCACAGGTGACAGAAAAACTGGAAAATTAGTAAATAAAAAATCAGTTCTTCCAAGTTATCTGGATCCAGTGAACAACCAGAGTCCCTTAAGCAAGACAAAAAAGATGAGGTCCAGGAACCAGGAAAATAGGTCATGCTGACTGGCTGAGGTGACTGTGTTTTTGAAATGATAAACACCTCAATGTCAGCTGCCTGCAGCAGCTGAAAAATTAAATAGGAACCTTGAATGTGTGAACTGGAGGAGAATGAGCTCATGCAGATATTGCCATGATACAGAGGAATAAAGGCAGACTGCTTTTGTGGCGCTAATGTCACAGATTTAAAAGTGGGTCTGAAAAAGAAAAATTACAAGAATGGTGTGTGTCCTAGAAGTGCTGGCTTATAGGATAAGAGCTCAGTTCATTAGTTTGTTTGAGAGGAGTTGGGAGGTGTTTTAGGAGCACTAAAACTGAGGTAGACTGGCAGCAGAGGAGCCTTGGATGTCACAGTGAGCATCATGGCATGATCTGAGCCCAGCAACTGGAGAGAGAAACACTCAGAATAGAAAAAGAGGCAAATGGTTTTAATAATGAACAGCTTACCACAGACCATGATGAATTTCCCAGCATTAATTACATCTTTAAATGGGTTTGGGCATCTCTCTAAACCTCACTGCAGCATTCAAGTGGTCAGGTTTGGCACAGTCAGTGCCTGCAGGTTCCTCTGTCCCCTCTGGAGCTCCCCTGGTGCTGTAGAAGCCCATCCACAGTGTCTCTATCAGGCTGCTCCCACTCACCAGAGGAAGGGAGCACATTTCTGTGTTTGCTCACCCTGGGGAGGAGAAGGCAGGGTGGGGAAGAAGCAGCAGCTGCCTGCAGGCAGCAGGAGCCTCCAGGGCCAGCCTGTGCCCAGAGCTGCAGCCCTTGGCCATCCTGCCTGCTGCCTCCCACCACCTGCAAGCACTCCACTGTGTTCCTCCAGGCTGATGCAAAGCACTTTACACCAGGCAATCAGCGATGGCAAGTAGATAAGTCCTTCCCTTTTGCAGCAGGGACAGACTATTAGAAACACTTCTGGAAAAAAAAAAAAAAAAAGGCACAATGCCCTTTCAGAAATGCGCTTTGGATTTAGGGACTCTGCACAGTCCTTCAGCTGTCAGCTTCCTCCTGCGTTCCTCACATTTGATGGTTCAGTGCTTTTAGATTTGCTCCTGCCTGGCTATCCCTTCCTGTTCTCCTGTGACTGATGTGTAGTTGTACGGTACCACCGAGAGCCTCTGCAAGGTGGTGGCACGGTGTATATGGGACCCAGAGGAATTCTGGAATGACCTTTTTAAAAAAACAACAGCAGAAAATAAATTAGAGAAGGAAAGCAGCTTTGGAGAAGGGTTGATGCTTAGAGCAGTAGCCGCAGGGAAGAGAAGTTAATTGTTTTACAAGGAGCTTTTCCTCACCTGAGGTTGATGGGGAAACTCTTCCTGAGTCCCAGTATTTGCTCAGGTACCAATCTCTGATCCCTCCTCCTGCTCTCCAGTCCTTGTTTCTTCTTCAAAATTAGAGCATTATGGTTGCATATTTAAAAATACTTAATATTTTAGAATTACTGGTGCCCTGTTGCTGCTGCCCAGTGATTGTGGCTGCTCAGGAGCTGATGGAGCAAACAGCAGGAGAGCATCATGAGCAGGAGTGAGTGTCTAAACCCTAAATCCTTCTGGGGCCAGGGAAGGGATGATTGCCATGAATGAGTCACCATTAAGCAGAATTAAACCTCCACTACTGTTATTTTAATATATATCCACAAACTAAAAGACAGACCAAGGCAAGGGCTGCCAGTCCCACTTTCTCCTCTCTCTTCCCCTAACGTGCCTCCAGAAGAGCACAGACTCTTCAGGGTACAGTGGTTACTACAAGAGCAATCCAGTGATGAATATTGCTTTTACAAGAATTGTGGCATGGATGAGGTGGATGATGGGGATAGAAGGCTCTGCCACTTTGCATAAATTATTTGGGACAGAAATTTAGTGCCCGATATGTCTGTAAAGCATCTAGAGAGGTTCTGGCTAGTTCCTGGGCAGAGTAATAACTGCTCTTTTCTGTTTCATATTTATAATCCAGAAGAGTTAGCCCTTGAGTAAGTGTAAACTGCACTTCCATCATATTTCCATTTGGGTTATGAATATTTCACACACCTGCAGTCTCAAAAGCACATAATTGCAAAACCACACTCAGACAGGGCCTGAATAAACACTGTTGCTGATTCTTAATGAGCCATTAATCAGATGTTTAACTACAGGTAATTCCCTTGAGTCCTGATGTCCCAAGAAAAATCTGTATTCCCTCTAAGCCACAGAGAAGCAGATGACTTATGAACAGGAAATTGAGAGGTGCAGGCTGAATGAACAGCACTGGCTTCCTGTGGCAACTCTTAAAGGTAAAAGATAATTTAAAAAAAATTTTGTTTGGGTGTCTAAGTCTCACTGCCATGAGCCATGGGCTCTAGCACCAGACAAGGACTCTGTAGGGGCTAAAGACTTTTGTTCCAGTTGTTGAAGGGTAAATTCGAGCCAGAGCTGTGAAGATGCTCTGCTTGCCTCCTGTCAGTCAGCGTTAGCAGCTTTCCATGGAGAGGAGTGAGAGTCTGACTCTTCACACAGTGTGAAGTCCCCCTCTGGAATCTACTATCAAAGGAGGTCTCCCTCTGGAATCCACTATCAAATTCCAGCTGCATTTTATTTAACAAGGGATGGATAATTTTATGGCCACTCTTATTTGTAGCTTTTGCATGGTAAATTAAGGGTAATAAAAGCATAATAAAAGCAGGTATTTCAAAGTGTACAGCAAACTCTGCAAGTCAGGAAGGAAATTTCTTCCAGCAGCAGTATTGTATTGTTGTTTAGCTAGACTGAAATGGACATCTCTTTCATGGGGAAAATAAAAATTTCAGAATTTTATTTAAGTCCAAATAAGACCAGTGCTATATTTTGAGCATGAGTTGATGTGCTGAAAAATCATTGTTCAAAAGCACTGCAGTCTTCCACTAGAACAGCTCAATGGGTTTGACGGTTTTTTAGGAAAAATAAAAGACAGGTTTTCTTAATTTCTAAACTTGTATAAAAATGTGTCTGGTTTCAGTCCCAGTTTCACTGGCACTAAAATGTCATATTGTGCTACAAGGGCTTGGTGAGTTACTGATGTTGATGACAGATCTGCTGTAAACAGCATTTTGGAAAGGACACGATGGCTTTAGGAGCTTGTCCATTTCTCATCCTGAACCAGTCACACATTCTGCTATCAGCCAGCCTTTGAGGGTAGCTGCTTTTCCTCTGAAGAGCAAGCACGTGGAGGTGAAGCCAACCTACACATTGCAGATATCAGAGGAGCTCCAGGTTATTAGCTATGGAGAACAAAAGGTTTTAGACGCTCTCTCCATCTGTTTCCCCCTCCTGTGCCAGACACACGGTGCAGCAGACCGTGTCTTCACAGACGTTTTCCAGGTGGAAAATGTGCATGCAAGAACTCCTATATGTCTTTCCCAAAGCACAAGCTCCTTCCATCACAGCTGAAGGAGACATAACCCAACAGCAGACCTCCATAAAGTCTCATTCATGCTGTTAATCCTTGCCTTTTTTTTTTTTTTTTTTTTTTTTGTGTGTGTGTGGGTCTGTGTGCAAGACCCTGCTTGAGAGAACAGTGGATATGTTTGTACTCAGCTGCTTGAAGGGGTCCTGTATGGCTGCACTCCTGCCTGTGTCCCTCTTCCTCAGAGACTGAACTAGAGGAGGCTGGAGGAAGATTTTGGGCAGCAAGGCTGCTCTGTTGATAGCCATATCTCAAAGTGTTCCCAGGCTCAGGAAGGAATAGATGGAGAGCATGCACAGGTCCTCCTGAAGGGATCAGCCACCAGCAGAGCTGCCCTAACAAGCATGTCCCACCAGTGTGGGTGCTAAAGGAAATTCAGATGATTAAAATACGCAGCATTCACTAACAGGAAGGTGATATTCTTCATTCTCTCCCATGGGAAGTGTGGCTTGCTGTCAACAGGTTCTGGATGTGCTGCTGCTCTGCTGAGCAGAGTCAGTGGCTGCAGTACATGACAGTGCTGTCCCACCCTCACAGGGGCAATCACCATCTCTGTTTTCCCTCTCGCCTGCTGCTGGCTCAGCTCCCAGCAGCTTTCAGACCAGGCATCATCTCCTCCTGCTGCTGCTGAGGTGTTTTCTTGGTGTGTGGGAAGGTAAAGGGTAGCAGATAACACCAACAAATGAAAGAGGCACTTCCACTTCCAGACTTGCTTTTGTCGACAGAAGCATGGGCAAAACCCCCTCTTGTGATTCAGCAGCATCTGCGTGGCCATTTCACATTCAAACTGAGGTGAGGTGCTCTGAAAAACTAATGAGAGCAATGTAAAGGTCTTGTGAGGCTGCCCTCGATAAAACAGCACTTGTCATACAAACGAGAGGGTCTATCAATCAACATTGCTGGGTTCACCTGCCAAAAGAGAGCTATATGTTTTCTTTTCTCCATCCACAAATCTTGAAGTTCACTGTGATCTGTCTAGATGGTTTCTCTCTGGGGGAAAAGAAAAAAAAAACTGTTTTGAATTTAGTAAATAATCCTCAGGAATATTCACAGAAGATACATAAATGCCAACACCTCCTCTTAAGATATAGTTCAGTGTCTTAAAATCAACATATGAACACTGGGTGACTGGTTGTGAATATTCTCCCTAAACAAAAACCCAGGCAGGCAGGCAGGCCAGTAGGGAGCTATGCAAATGGTGAAAAGCAATGATCTGCCTTCATTGCAGGCTTATTTTATGAACTAGATTTATTAGGTCTTTTTATTGAATGAGTTACTGCATATCTTGCTTCTTCCTGTGTTAATATCTGGATGCAGGGAGAAGGCAAAAATAATAATAAAAAAAAAAGGCAAAGGACCAAAGCCTGGCACCACCTTGCATGTGCAAATTCAATATTTGAAAATACCGGTGTGAAACTGGTTCCACTTGCTGTTTTATACCCAGAAGAGAAGAGGCCAAAGTGGGCACTGCAGTTTAGAGGGAAAGCCTCTCCCAGGGCATCCCAGGGCACAGCTTGGCACTGCTCTCCTCCACGAGGCAGCTCAGCCATGGAGATGCTCCTGCCCAACACCCCCTGCTCTCCACTGCCTCCCAGGGAGCAGGGACACAGCATGAGGAACTGGAATGGTGTGCTCAAAAACAGTCTAAGATTGTAGCAGAAATGAAAAATAGCAGGAAAAAATTATATCGTGCACATCTTGAGCTTCAGATTGTTGTTCCTTGCTGTATGCTGGGTGCTGCTGGTGGCCTTTCCAGGACATAACTGAGTGTCCTTCGCCTGTAGCTCTGCAGTCCCATAAAAAGATCCATTTCTTGGAGACTCTGATTGCACATAATTACTTTTTTCCTTTCTAAATTGCAGTTTAGAGACTCCTCCAGTTTCTGCGCCTGACAGTTCAGGAGAATGATCTAAATTCTAAAATCAAATTACAGACAAGTAATAGACCTAAAACCACCTTAATGTATAATGAGTATAATGTTTTGCACATACCCAAGAAATATTCCTAGCACTGTTAGATTAAACAGAATAAAATTAAGTTGTGGACTACTAGAATCACAGCAATTCAGCATCTTGTCCTTGCAACACAAAACAAGAGACACTGAGATTTTAGCCCTGATCTTCAAATCATCTCCAAAGCTGTATCTATTATTGTTGAGGTTTTTTGCCTGCATGCTGTGCTTTTTTTCGATATCTATTTATTTTTTCTGCTAAAACACAGATGTTTGCCCTCTATTGTATTCGTATGAACCAGCCAGATAAGCATTCAGCTGCTCTGTGCATGTAAGTACAATCATTTTGCATGTAAGGAAAGGAGAAAAAAAACCAGCCCCTGTCAGCTGAATAGCAAAAAAAAAAAAAAAAAAAAAAAAAAAAAGGAAAAAAAAAGTGTGTGTGAACAAGCATTCAGTGATAGACGCCTTATCTCTGAGATTGATCCCAGAGATTTTGGCCCTTCAGCATGAGATTGATGTGGAACAGTTTTCAGTTTTGACATTGTGTTGGACTCATCAGAGATGTTTCCATCTTTGCAAGGAGGGAAAGCTGGTGTCTGCCTCAGCAGGCAGCAGAGCAAAGCAGCAGAGGCTCAGGGACATCTGATGTGTCTTCCTTATGGGATTTCTCTGTGCAATCCTTTCTATTGATCATATGTTGTCTTTTCCTTCAAAGGCACCTGTGCCACTTCTGCTCTTCTTGATGGTTTTTAGGTCCAGCTCCAAATGATATTTATTTGCCTTTAATTTCAGGGGTGTTCTGAGAGGTGCAGGGATCCCCCAAATTCTTGAGGAATGCTCAGGGAATTGGATGGATGATAGTGTAGGCTCTGCACACACACAACAGGGGGAAGCAGAGCCAAAGTCTGAGCTAACCTAACATGGGGATTTAAGTAGTTTAATTTTGAACTAATTTCAAAATAATGGAATTAGATTTTCTATGCTATTAGATTTTCTAAGTGAACAATAGAATCAAATTCCTTTAGACCACGCACGCTGCAATCCCAAATATTTAAATAGAGTTGAAGTGTCACTGAGGGCTGAGCCTGCCCACGTGAAGCTCTGGTGATCCTCAAGTGCTCACGAAGGGGAGCTCAAGGCATCATTTATATGGGCACAGAATAGAACAGAATCAAGGCCTTTGTGTTCAGTAATTTTGATGTAGTAATGCATTCAGCTCTCAATCACCTAAGCATCAAAGCAATTAAGCTTTGGTTTTCAGCAGTGCATCCTAATTGTGCAGTCTTCTCTGCAGAGACAGATGATCAAGCTCACATGGCAGTGCAGAGCTCAGGACAGGGATATCCATCTCCCACTCAGCTCCTGCCTCTTGGTTCTCCTTGCAGGGACAGTGGTTGATGCTCAGGGACATGTACCCTCAACCTAGTTCCCCTCCAGTGTCATTGATCCCATTATTGGTGCTGCCTGACCTTGAAACACCATTGATTTTTTATTTTTAAGCAGATTAGGAAGAAAGCTTCTTGGAGGGCTTAAAAGACTGTATGCTGAAGATGATTTCTGCAACCTGATATGGATTACCATAGTTACTCTGTCTGAGCATGGCAGCTTTCCAACTCCTCTGCCAGGAATGATCTAAAAGCTTTTCTTTTATTGTGTCTTGAGGTGAGAGTCTGGCTTTAAAAAGCTTTCAGAATTCTAATTCTTTCCTCCAGTTTGTTGGCAGGGGGAGTCCAGGGCCGCTCCATCTGATGTCTGATATCACTGATAACCCACAAACGACGCGCTCGGGATCTCTGATTGTGCATGTCCAATCACTCAGTTAATTAAGGGAGATGCAGCTCATGGCATCCCCTATTACCTCTGCAATCTCTTATTCCTCCAGTCTCTTTCCAGGCACACTGTTTAGGGTCTGTGGCACTCCCTTTTCTTCATGGAACATGTGCACTTGCTGGGCCAGATCTGCAGTTAGCAAGAGCAGCAGAATGTAAAGGGCAATCTCTTGAGTCTTGTTATCTTCTTATGCACAGTAATAGCACAGTCTGCATGCCATTCATGATTTTTATTTAATAGAGTTTCCTGGTGTGTATTTTAGGATTCATTTAAAAATACATCAGTGATGAGCAGGGTAGGAAGAAGAAACTGAGCCAAAAATTCTCTCTAAACCCAGACCAATAACTGTCTTCTCCTGCCTGCAGCTGACATTTAGGAGTATTCTTAAATCACTTTAAGTGATTTTTAAAAATCACTTCCAAAAAAAGGAGTCTGAGGGAGAGACTATGGGTGGATTACCTGATGCCTGCATGAGTAGGGTGAAGAAACTGGGTCCTAAGTCAATGTTGAATTAATGTTGATAAGTGATTAGAGGGAAACTGGAAATGGCAGACTGTGTGTGGAATATCTCAGCATCGCTTATGGCAATATTTTAATGATGAAAAATCCAGGTTTCTATGTATAGCACTGATTTATTCCTTGGGATTTTAACTGGGGCTCTTTCAGGATTCCATGGACTGTGGCATGGACCACCCTGCTGACCACACCTGGGCAGGTGGCACTTCAGCACTTTTTCTATTTTGTGTCTCCATTTGGCAGGTCCAAGAGTGGGACAGATCCGTTTCTCCTAGTCTCAAATTAATTCTTTATCCATGAGACTATTCTTTATCCTGCTGTACTGTCTGGAAATGATAAATTATTGCAGTAGATAACAAATACTTTCTTCTTCTTCCTCCCCACTTCTCAGCCCTTGTTCGTAGTGCTGTCCTCCCTGATTTCAATAGTTGGGTTAAAGCCTGTGCAAAAACCCAAGTCATAGCGAAATGTCAGCAGGTGAAACCAGTCCAAAACGCCTGGATTGCAGATACAGACAGGCTGCACATTCATCCATCTCCCTCCTGAAATCAATAAGGCTCTCAGCAGAGCCTTCTAAGGGGTCCCAGCAGAGCCTTCACTATAAGTTTTCTACTCTGATCCGTGGTTTTGGCCAAACATCCTGAGATGCTGCTCAGGGCAGGGGATGTCAGGGCTGGTTCAGCCCATCAGGCCCACCAAGCCCAGCTCAGGAGAGATTTTAAATGCCATGAATATTTAAAATGAGCAAAAATCAAGCCCTCGAGCATCCTGCTTTTCCAAATTGTGAGAGTCGTGACCAAATACAGACACAGGTAGTTTACATAATTAAAATCAAGCCTTCTTTTCCATTTTTGCTCCTCTTCCTTTCCCAGCAGCACCCCATTTAATGCCTGTGGCAAGATTCATCACCTGGAGGCTCTTTTTTATGAGATTTGACGAAGATCATTCAGGAGTCAATATTTTGCCAAAAGCTAAGTGATAAGTCTAGTGACTTGCATATAATTACTCCTTTTCTTTTATGTCTTCCTTTCTTCCCCCCTCCTCTTCTCATTGGGGCTTTGAGTTACTGACAGCAGAGCAAATGAGCTATGCTCAGGAGGTATAAAGGCTTCAGGTTTGTACTTAGCTCACTGCCTCAGCCTCATTTTGCATGATTTCTGAATAGCAGCAGGAGCACGGAGAAGCCGTCATTTCTTCATGTACAAAACTCACAGCTCTCCACTGAATTCCTTGAGGTTTCCTTGTTATTTGATGAGCTAGGCAACAGTGGTTCCAGCTGGACAAAGTGAACTAGTTTAAAAGAGCAGGGTATGGAATGGACAAGGGGAATGAGACTCTCAGACACCTTTAGGCTCCTTCAAATAACCTGGGCTGGATTTTGGTACCAAGGTGAATTTTGGTACAAAGAAATTTTTGGCTTTGTGAATGGACCTTACACAGAAACCAGCATAAAAATCCTCTTAGGAAGGCAGCTGGCTCCCATCCTAAATATGATCACCCTTCAGCACATAAAATTACAGCTCTAGCTTTGTACCAATGTAGTTAAAAGAGCAGATTTATCTGAGGCCCTAAATCAGAAGCTGATGTGCAGCAGTGGTTATGTGCTGCCAGACCTGTGCACAAATGCCCCAAGTCACAGTTGCTTCATTCTGGTAAAGCTGTTTCTGAGATTTTGCAAAGAAATTTATATTGGAGATTTTGGGATTTGTTTGTCTGATTGCCTGACAAATTCTAGTGAGGCTTTTTAAGCAGACCACATGTGAAGGAGTAGTAAAAAGGACTGGGCACTGTGGCCCTGGGTCAGGCATCTGGTCCCATGAACGCCCAACTGACCTGTGAAACCTTCCAAAAAGGAGCAAATTCAGTCTTGTCTCCCTGGAAGTAAAGAGCTGCCTTTGACTGAGTTAATGCTCACAGGGTGGTATGAAATGTGTCTATATTGATTTCAAAGAGAAAGTTGTTATGAGGAAGCATTTCCTAAGACTCAAGGCTGGTTAGTTTGCAATCATTTTCTGTTAAATAATTCAGAGGCTGATGCAAAAGTAAATTAGTAAGTAGTCTAAACAACATGGTTTTGTGGCAAACTTTATCAAAGAGACCTAATTTTTACTCTCTGATTATATTACAAGCCTGGTTGACAAAAAAGGATGGCACAAATTGAGTGCATTTAGACTTTGTGAGGTGTTTGACTTGGCAGTGAATGGCGTGCTGATTAAACATTAGCACCATTCAGTAACATTAGAATATGCATTAAATGGATAACAAAGTGCCTGGCAGAGCTCAAGGAGTTGATGGGGAATCAGGACTAAATGGACCTGTGGTTTCTGGGGCATATCAAGGTTAAGGAACAAAGCCCTCTGCTGTTTGTATCAATGGTCTATAGCAAAACACGAAATGAAAAAAAAATTTGCAAACCACAAAGGACTGCAGAATGATAGGCAGTGAAGAGGAAAGGAGGCTGGGGAAGGTGAACTTTTTGGGAAAGGGGATGAGGAATCCAGCAGGCCCGTGTTGGTCTGTGCAAGGGCACAGCCCTGCAGGCTGGAGGATGGGGAGCACTCAGGGGATGAAGGGAGCAGTGATCCAAGGAGCCTCTGCACATCGATCCTGCTGCGATGGCCTGACAAAGGGAATTTATGTGGCCTTTAAATACACAAACAAGGGAGTACTGAATAACAGGAAAAGAGGTGATTTTACTTTTATGGTGGCGCCGCTAAAACCAGGTCTCAAGTAGCAAAATATTGACTCGAAAGTTTGTAAAGACATGAAAAAGTTGGAAATTGGGTAGGAAACAAAGGCTAAAATTATTTGAGGGTATGAGGAAATGTTTTACAATAGGAGGCCTGAAAGGTTCAGCTTGTTTCATAGACCAAAAAATGGTCTGAGGTGTTTTATTTTTTTGTGCATGAGTCTGTTCTGGGAAGAAAATAACTCTGTCCTAAAAGAAGAGAAAAATAAAAGAAAAGCCCATCTCTGAAAGCCGAAACAGATATTATTAAATGAGATGTGGGTTTGGTGGGAGTTTTTTGGGGTTTGTTTTATTTTAACAGGGAAGCGATTTTAGTCATTGGAGCACGTAATCAAGAGAAGAAAATAAGAGAATTCTTTGCTTTTGGATGGCTCCAGAGTAAGGCTTGCTGCTATTCTGCACTATTGACTTTTTTGGGACTTACAGCTTTGTTCGATTAGAAATAGCTGAGTAAAATACACTGATCTGTTATAAGGTCAAAGGAAGACCTAATGAGTCTTCCTGGTGTTCAACTTGTTGGCACTGCAACTGGGGATGAACACAGTGATATTAAAAACAGCCTGACCCAATCTCAAAAGGAAAAGCTCTCCCACTGTTACTAGCTTCCCTGTGCGTGACAGTTGTTGCTCATACATTTTTAATGTTTTAATCTGGAAAGCTCGTTGGCATTTTGTTCCCAAACGCGCGGTGCTGCTCCGCAAAGGAGGACATTTGTTCCTGCAGCTGCACCATCTGGGCAGGAGAGCACCAGGGCTGCCCCAGAGCGCTCTGCCCTGCCCTGCAGAGGCTTGCCAGCATTCCTCAGGAGCTGGAACAGCTCCACTGCCATCCACATGGTTTGTGGTGAGCTGATATCGAGGCTGTCTTGGGTGGCTCCAGCATGGCTGGGACTCTGCTCTCTGCTCAGAGGGATCAGCAGCAACAGGGAATAATTTGATAGAAGGAAGAGATTTATGGTGCAAACCCAATTCTAGCATCAAGCCTTAAAGATTTGGAGGCAAAAGGAACCACTACAGTTCTGAAATGTGTCAGGAAGTGTTTCCCATCAGGAAGCAGTGGATGAACTCACCACAGCTTGTGTCTGTGTCTTATCCGTGCTGCAAGGCTCTGTGTCAGGTGTTAAAGCTGACCTCGTGGTGTGTCTGTTCTCAAGAGTGAATGTCTCCCTGCTCTTCAGCTGTTACCCACCCTGAGCACAACTCTTTTTGTGAAACAAACCAACCAACAAACAAACAAACAAACCAAACTAAACCAAAAACCAAACCAAAAACCAAACAAAAACAACCAAACAACCAAACAAACAAAACCAACCAAACAAACAAAGAAACAAAACAAAACACCAAAACCAAAAACCCCAATAACAAAAACCCAAACAACAAAAAAAACCCCAAACAACCCAACAAACTTTTGGATACAGATTTTGCACTGCTCTCACTCCCAAAGCCCTGCCAGGCAGGAATTGCTGCCTTTTCTCTTCCTCAGGCAGAGACTGAGAAAAGTTTTTCTTAGACTGACCCAACTCCAGCCTCAGTGTAGGGGATTTGTTACAGATTTCCCCTTGTTCCATTCCTGCAGTGATTTACCCATTTTTAGCAACTAAACCCCAAATGCAGCCACATGTCACGTCGCTGGCAGCGGCACAAGGTGCTCCAAGGCCAGTGTCTCCAAGCAGGGAGCAGGGAGTGGTGCACAGAAGCCTCTAAATTCCAAAGCAGGACTATAAAGAGCTGTAATCGTACCCAGAGTAACTTCCCTGCTATAATTCTCAGCAGGAAAACAATTACATTGCAGCAGTATAACCAGACAGACACGCTGTAAATACAAAACATCCTTTGGAAATGTATGCTCCACATTCTAAACACATTTAGAATTAAGGCAAACAACTCTTCGCCAATTGGGATTCAAGGCAGACATGCCGAGGGGGTTGAGATTTTTTTTTTTTCCCCTTATGCTTCTACATTTTTTGTTTAGCAGACAGATAAAGGTGCTGTGTTAGTTGATATGGGGATGGCAGGCTCAGGTTGTCATCAGAGAAATGCAGGGGAGAGCTCAGTCCCTCACTCTGCCCACTGCAGCTGGTTACTCCTGTCCTCCTGAGATGAAGGCGAGGGAGAAGCAGGATTTTGGTTGTTTTTTGGCATCAGAGAGGACAAAGCCAGAAGCACAAAGGCAGATCAGCTGCCGGTGCTGGGGTGCAGCAGCTCTGCTGAGCTCACAGGCTCAGCTGGTTCAATACCCTCAGCCTGCTCTGGTCACTAGGGGAGGATAGAGGATCGCAGAGCCCGTGGGTCATGGACACACTCCGGAGAAAAATGGGAATGCTGCAGGGTCTGTCTGCCTGAGATCTGCTGTTTCTGCCACCGCAGAACCCAGAGAGGCAGCTGGATACAGAAAAGAAAGGAGCCGTGCCTTGCTTGCTTTATGCATTTATTTGGTGGTCAAGACTCAGGGTTGATATTTGGGGCACGTTCTCTTTTCCCAAACATTCAGGATTTGATTGATGATCATTTTTAAGTGGTAAGATGTTGATCTGCCAGAGGTTATTTTAAATTACTGAGCTTGAAAGATATTTCTGAACTCTGTTTAGAGAGCCTAAAACACATATAAATGCAATGTTGTAGCATCTTCATTCATCTTTAGAGGGACTTTATGCAGCATCTGTTCCTACACTGCTGAAAGAAGTAAAATTTGGCCATTTGCTGCTGCCTAGTCCAACCCCTCTTTGAGAAGGGTAACTTGGCAGGCTGGGAGAGGTTTTTAGTTTCTACCATCCCTCACCTAGTTCAAAGGTGAAGGAGATGGGGCAGGGGGCAGCAAGATCCTAAAGAAATGTGTTCAAAAATCTACACAGTTCTCTGGGAACAGAGATATCTTCTCTACATGTATTTTAAAACCATTCTGCTGCAGTATGTTCAATATGATGGTTTTGTAAACCTACAGGAAGTTTTTCATTGGATACTTCGGGAGGGAAGATGCAAATTTATGTGGTTGGATCAGTCAGGGTATGGCTTGCAGTGCTTCGTGCTGATTCTGGATGTGACTTATTCAAGTTATTCAAGTTATTCTGAGATATTGCAACACCTTCCATAAGTGTCCACCTTATTTTCACTGTGGACATTTAGCATTGTCTTTAATAAGAGGGACAAGGGTGTAGAATTTAAGGACAGTAGGGTGAGTTGAGGTTAGGAATGGTGTGTATCCACCACAAATGGAAGTATTGCCCAAGGTAGGAGATTAGGATAATGCTTTCTCCAAAGACAGGAAGAACAAAAAGTTCACATTTTGAAAATAATAATAATACAAGAGACAGAGAGAGGGGGGAGGAAAGAATAAAAGAGAGATCTTCCAGAGATCACAAAGCCAAACCTAGCAGCACTTTACTGCATCTCTCAAAAGTTTAGAAGTGAAGCCCATAACAGTGAAATGCATGGCTTGAGGGCCAGAGCTAAATCAGGCTCCCAGCACCGAGCAGGGGCTGTCCTACAGATCTGCTTGTCACTGCAAGTAAAGGCTGTGAAGCAAACAAAGGGAAGCAGAGCTGATGTTTAACAGCCACTCTACAGCCACAAAGCTGCTTCTGCCTCCCATCTAAAAGCTTATATAGGGGACAAGTGGTAGGTTTCTCCATGCTGGCAGGTCATAAACCTCGGTTGTCCCTACATATGTCCCTTTTGTCCATGCTCATCCTCTCTTGCTGTGAGCAAGTAAGGGAAGACAGGTTGTGGATGCAGCTTTAGAATTTGAATAATTGAATTTCCATTCATGTTTTCCGTGAAAAGACTGGTTTGCATGTACCAGAGCAGGAACTTTTAAAAGCACAATCACTCCATGCATGTGCAGAAGTGCACAGATATGTACACACACAGGTACACACACCACAAACACAGACAAGCATCTTTCTGCTGTGCACTTGTAGAGCTTCTGGTCTGAAACTGAACATTAATTTTCCTGTGTATTTGTCTTCTTTACACTGTCTTCATTGCAATGATTTGATTTGCTTACAGCAACAAACAACACATGGAGCAAGTAGGGAAATAAGCAATTGTCTTTATGTTTTGCCTATATATATACCATTAGCTCCACACAAAACATGACTCACCAGCAGCAGGTGTCCTGCTGTTATGTTCGGCAGATTAGTAATGATAGGGAGGGGGCTGCTCTCCCTATATGGCATCCCAGAGGGAACCTAAAAATAGCTCAGACTTACAGCAAAGTAAAAGTATTTGTGGGCTTTGAAGGAAGTCTGCTTCTGAAGGTAAGAATCAGAGCTGGTCTGTTTAATCTGCCATTCCTTATCTTTTTTTTTTCTTTTTTTCTTTTTTTTTTTAACCTCCTTTGTGAAGCTTGCCTTGGCAGGGAGTTTAGAGTTATAAACAGTCTCTGTGTTTATAGAGACAGGGTGGGGATTGACCAGTTAGAAGTCAGTGTAACGGCATTTGCAGTCGAGGCATAGGCAACAGGGGAATGTGTCTCTGTTAGAAATAGTTGCTTTTTCCCCCTCCCCTTTTCTCTCTCTCTCAGTTCTTAGAGAATCTGAACGGCATATGAGCAATCCCAGCATGTGACTCTGCTCCGAGGAGCAGGAGAGTTATTGCTGGTAGTTACTCCCACCATGAAACAAGTCCAGTAAGCAAAGTTGTCTGCAAAGTTATTGTAGCGGCAGAATTTGAGAAGAGAGGAGCTGTTTGTATTTCCAAGGTGTGTGCAAATCAGGGTGCTGCGTGCTCTCCATGGGAGTGTGGCTGAGGAGGTTTTTCATTTTTCAGCCTTGTAGCTAAATGTTTGTGTGGCTCTGTGCTCAGGCATATTGTGGGTAGACAGCTGGCCAAAAGGAAAATATTGCTTTTCAGAGAAAGCTGTGGAGGATAACTGTATGTATATTATATTTACATGTGCATATCCACATCTGCACCTGTGCATAGAGATCCTGAGCTGCTGGGCTGCAGAAAAGCCCCCCAAGCTCTGCTTTGAACCGCTGCCTCTGTGCAGCACAGAAATGGAGTTGTAAGGTCTGAGTTGCACTGCTGAAAAATGAGGTACAAGGGCTGCTCGTTACACCAGAATAACCTCACGGGCTGTGATGGATTTCCCCTGACTTTTCCGAGTGGCATCACCAATATTGGAAACAAGCAAGTTTGGTCTTGTGGGAGAGGGGATAAAAATCCGACAGCCCCACACAGGGAGTGTCTGAGACAGCATTGTGTGTCACATACAGCTGTGAGCATGTGTGGGCATCCTCACCAAGAGCTGCCATCCCCTGATTTCGAGCCCCCAGGGGATAAGGATTTTCTCTGTGTGTCTCCTCCTCTGCCCTCATTTAGTGCTAGTTTTGGCAAATGAGTTCCAGAGGAGGCCTGGCTGAGGTGTTGTGGGGTGGAAGTGGCACTTGGGGCCATCATGGGGTCTCAGTGCCTGAGCTCTTGCAGTAGGTGTTGGAGCCCATCAGAGCCATTTCCAGGAGACCTGGCTGTTCCTCGAGTTAGTGCTGATTCCTGGCTAGGCCAGCAGCTCCCTTGGCTGCTATGGGGGAAGATGGCAGAAACAATCTAATTTTGGCTCCCTGATGTTGGGCCAGCTTCTCCTAAAATCAGCATCAATGGCAAAACCAACATTAATCTGAGTGGGAAAAGGTCAGAACCCAAATGAATACACACTGGCCTTTGTAATTATCTTTATTAGCTGATAGGGAAGGAAGACCTTATTCACTGAGTGCATTTCTATGGCTGCCTGGCTGTGCTCCAGTGATGCACCAGCCTGTGAGCAGACGGGCTGGGAGAGAGGGATGGGAGTGCTGTGTTCCTGCACGAGGGGCTGTAATTCACTGTCATCCCCAAATGATTAAATCCTGCTTATTTCAAACCAGCAGGTACATGGGGTAACACCCACAAATATGGTGGGTAGGATTTAGGTCCAGGTGCTTGTTGAAAAACTTTTCCTATTGAGTCCAAAGTTCAAAATCCTGATCCCTGTGAGGAGAACACGTAGGGTTTAGTCAGTGTTAAACATTGCATTTTTAGATTGGTAAGAAGAGTGAAAATTAAGAAAGCAGCTGAGAGGCACAAGAGGACAGGTCGGCTTGGCTAAGTGCATAGACTCAAAACAAATCCTGCTTGGCAGCACAGAGAATCTGCTGGGGATAGCAGTCTGAAACCTGTTCCACAGTAACTGGTTCCTTTTCCAGTAAACCAGTGTATTGATGAGGATAAGCAGAAAGGATCGATCTTGATGGAGCTCTGCAGGGGGTTTTACCACATTGCTTGGTTCAAATGGCCACAGCTGATGTTCATGTGGTTTTCTCTGCTGATCAAACTGGATATGACAGAAGAAAATGTAGTTTGTTTTTTTTTCTCTTACTGAATATGAATTGCTCCATGAGATTTCATATGCTCACACTTTCATACTTATGGGGCGTCCCAAAATCTCATTTCCATTGTGCCAGCTTCTGTTTAGCACAGACTTAATTTTGCAACTTCTTTTAAATAAATTCTCTTGACAAAATAATATTATGGCATATTGAAAGAGAGCAGGCATTTCAATAGGAGCATGCTGAAAGCATCCTTCCTGAAAGCACACACCAGTGATACCTTGGTGACAGCACAATAAACAATTCAAGCAAGCTAGGTTCAAAATGCCACAGAAAAGTTGGCATTTCCATGGGTTCTCCAATGTCCTTGGATCTCCCTATTTGCTACAAGAGGGTGCACAAATGATTTGCATTTGAGAGGTCTTGCCAGCTTGTTTTTTCCTCTTAATTCTTCACAAGGACATCAAGATGCAAACTCTGCCATGGGAGCTCACAGGAAGGAGCCCACCACGGTGGATGCTGTCAGTAATCCTCCTGCAAAGACTGTAGCAATTCCTTGGGCTGGTCTTTTGCTGGCCATCTGCTTAGCATTCCCTGGTGGTTCTTGGGTTTGGATCTCCGGTTTGTTTGTCATTTCAGTCTCCCACTTTATTATTTCCAGAGCCAAGTGAACCGCTGCCAAAGCCAATGCAATGAGATTGCATTGCGAGCTTTGTGACATGGTATACTTTTCTTTTTATCTTGAAGCCTCAGCTCCTGGAATTAGTTGCTTATGTTAGAATCCCAGCATTCATTTTAAAAAGAGGGGGAAAAAAAGAAAGAGTGGATCTCTGCTCCTCAAGGACCAAGGAAAACGCTTGAAAAAAAGGATCTCTGCAGACTTAGCAATCACAGGCCAAATGAAAAGAGACTTTTTTTTCCCCTCCTTGACATCAGACTGTTTTACAGACGATCATCCTATTTCTGAGTCTCTCACTCACAGTTTCTGAGTTCTGGGTGCTGGCAAACCTGAGTAGCAGCTGTTCCTTTCTAAAGGCAGGGAAAATAAGTAGAGTAATCTCTAAGAGGAACAGTAATTTTATCTTTGCCTGTGCTGCATTTCCCTCTGGCCCTGCAGCCCACTCCTGCCCGTATTCAGCTCAGCACTGGGAACCCTTTGAGCAGCTCCAGGAAGCCCCAGTGAGAAATGGAGGGACAAGAGTTTGTGTTAACCCAGGACTGTGATTCCCTTGAGGCCAGGAGCAGCAGCTGCTGCTGTCACTGACCCCATAACTTTAAATAATCTTAGCTGTGGCTGTATGTGGCACATCTGAAATGTGATTAGGGCTTGCCCACTCCTGGGGTACACACTGTCACTCTCTCCCCAGCTTGGGGATATATTTGGGATAAAACTACTAGAGCTGGGAAAGGTCCATCATTTGTATTTCAGTTTGCTTAGTGGACTGTTTTCCTACTTTTATTTTTCTGTGGGAAAAGACAGGACACATAAGACTGATTTTATCAAAATATGTTTGCTGGTCTGGATTTTTCATCACTGTAGGCTGAGGCCTTGGGGAAACATTTTTTTTTTTACTGCTTTTTTCTGGTAACTAAATGGAATTAGCATTCCCTGCCATTGCTGCCTGACTGAATCCACTTGCAAAACAGTGCAAGCGAAAGACAACAGTTGTGAAGTATTAAAAAAGGGAAGTACCAAAACTAAAAGAAAAACAGAAAAGAAAATGAAGTCCCATAGGTCAAATTTGTTGCATGACTAACTTGATAAAATTTACAGTGCTTGGTACTTGCCAGTTTTGCTGATTCGCTTTTATTTTCTTCTGGTCTGTCAGATTTCTTCAGTATGTTTTTTTTTAATCTGGATATAAGATGAACTTTTTTTTTTTGCATGTAATTTTTGTATATAATGTACAACAGAAATTTTGCATATAATGTACAACAGCTGGAAGGAGAGCATGTGTAGAGGCTCTGGTGTAGGGTTATATGGTGTTACCCCTGTTCTTTAGTTTGGAAATGGATTTACAGACCTTTGATGAACCAAACCTTGCACTTCATTGGAATTTTAAGGGAAGGGAGGGTCCCAGGCCCCTAGAGGGAAGGGAAGAGTAGCAAATGGACATGTGATGGAAAGTTCTTCTTGAACACAAGTTTAACCTGCCCTAGCAACCACCAGTCAGTAGCTACTGAGCTTATTGCAAACTCCCTACCTTGATACTGAGCTCCAGACTAAAATGTGGAAGGAAGGCGCTCATTGCCATCTGTTAGAACCAAAGCATTTGCATATGGTTGCAAAACAACCAACTTTTTAGACTACAAACCTATTTCCACTGATTCCTTCTTCAACACATGGAACTCCAAGGGAAAAGGAGTTGTGTTGCTGCTGGAGCCACTCTGGGTGGCTGAGCCCCTGCTGCCACTTGGCTGCTGGGCACAGTCTGCTTTGCTAAAAGGCTTTGGTAGGGAGAGAGATGAGGGGAAAAAAAAAAGAAAAGAAAAAAAAAGAAAAAAAAAAAAAAAAAAAGGAGGGAAAAATCAATTAAAAAAGGAGGAAAGGAGGAACAGAGAAAACCGTGTCCATAGCAGTGAAGCTGGTGAAGGGTTCTAGAGCACAAACCTTATGAGGAGCTGGGGGTGTTAGCCTGGAGAAAAGAAGGCTCACAAGAGATGTTATTGATTTCTAGAACTACCTGAAAGGATGCTGTAGCCACATGGGGCTTTGGCCTCATCTCCCAAGGAACAAGCAGAAGGAGGAAACACCCTCAATTTGGGACGGGGCAGGTTTGATAGGATATAAGAAACAAATTCTTCACAGAAAGGATTGTCAAGCACTGGAAGAGCTTGCTCAGGGAAGCGGTGGGGCCAGCATCCCTGGAGGTATTGAAGTGATGTGCAGATGTGGCGCTTCGGGACGCGGCTTAGCGGTGGGCATGGCACTGCTGGGGCAGCGGCTGGATTTGATGGTCTTGATCTTAAAGGTCTTTTCACACCTGAAAAGATTCTGTGAAATGCAGGGGAAGCGGGGGAGGTGGTTGAAAAAGGGAAACGGGGCAGGAAAAAGGGAAAAGAGGGAGGAAAAAGGAAAACAGACAGGAAAAAGGGAAAGGGGGCAGGAAAAAGAGCGATGGGAAAATGGGAGAGAACGGCGAGAAGGGAAGAAATGAGGAAAGGGAAGAACAGTGAGTTAAAAAGGGAGAAAAAGAAGAAAAGGGGGGAGATGAAAGAAAAAAAAAAAAAAGGAATAAAAAAGGAGAGGAGGGAAAGGAAGAAGAAAAAGAAGAGACATCCGAGGAGGCAGCGGCGCTCCCGGTGTGGCGGCGGGCGGAGGCGCGGGCAGGGCCGGCAGCGGGGCGGGCACAGCGGGGCCGGGCCCGCCTCTCCGGGCCCCCCCGCGGGCCGGGCCGCCGCGGCCGCGTGTCGGGGGCGGCGCGGCTGCTGCGCCGCGGCTCGAGCAGCGCCGCGCCCCCGCTGCCGGAGCAGCCGCTCGGCCGCCGGCCCCGCGCTCCGCCGGCATGATCTCCTGAGGGGCCGAGCCCGCCCCCGCCCCGGTGAGTGCGGCCGCGGGCCGGCCCCGCGCTCGGACTTGGCGGAGTTTCGGGCTCTGCCCGCCGCTGCCCTTCGCGGGGGGACGCGGCCCTTGGGGTGCTCCCCGCGCCCCGGCCAGTCGCGGTCGCGGTGCGCCCCGCGCATCCCTCCTTCACATCCCTTATCGCATCCCTCCTTCGCGTCGCTCCTTCGCATCGCTCCTTCGCATCGCTCCTTCGCATCGCTCCTTCGCATCCCTTATCATATCGCTCCTTCGCATCCCTCCCTCGCATCCCTCGCATCCCTCCCTGGCAGCGCGGTGGCTCCGTGCTGGCATTCCCGGAGGGAAAAGTGTCTCTTGGCAGCGGGCGGACGCTGCCCGGCCCTCGGGAAGGCTCGGCCGAGCTTTGCGGGGGATGCTCAGTGTCTGAGCGGGGCGAGGCTCCCGTGGGAGAGGGACTCTGGAAGTGACCCTCGGGCTGGGGCTGCCGGGCTGGATGTTAACAGCGGACGTGTAGAGGGGTGGGCTGCGCAGAGGGGCTCGGGCACTTGCGAGCAGCAGGTGAAAACGGGTACGGATCGGGCTGAATTAGGGAAAGGCGCTGGGAGCCGCGGGGGAAGGGGCGGGGACCGCGGGCCAACAGGTGTAGCGGCTGCTTTGGTGCCGGGAGGGTTTCCTGCAGCCCGGGCGGGTTCCAGGAGCCGCTGCCCGGGGATCGGAGCCGCTGCCCGGGGTCCCGCAGCCGCCCCGGGGCTGAGCGCGGCTGCGGAGCGGGGCGGTGCGAGCCCTGCGGGATGCGGACTCGGAGGTGCGAGGTGCTGCTTACAGGTGAGACTGAAGCTCCGGTGCTTCCCGCGTGGACCGATGTTTTGCCCTTGTTGGGAAAATGTATCCGGTGATGCAGACTTTCCAAGAAAAGTAAGGGGTTGTCAATGAGAGTCTTCTTTCCCCGAGTGTTGCAGAATTTCGCAGGGTTGTTGGTTGGTTGATGATGCACTTTGTTTTCTGGTGGTCTTCTTAGGGAGTAGCTAATGGAGAAGATGCCTTTTGGTCTGCGGTATTAAGAATGTTTGTTAAAGTGTCTTTGCTTTAGCATTTGTGAATTTCAGGTATAATACATAATAGGAAAAGAAAAAAAATCTGGTATATATATATATATATCAGACTATGAAAGCATATAAAGCCCATGGAGCTAAGTGCTTCCTGTTAAGTCAACTTTTAAAACAGCTTCTCCCTGGGCAGCAATTCACATTTTTCAAGGGGAGAAAGGATGGGTGAAATTGAATTGTTCAAATTAAGTCAAAATGAATTGCTTAATATTCAGAGGAGTTGATGAATGAACCATTAAATCAACACTTGCATAGCGTTTCATTGTAAAGAAAAATGAACAACTCTCTATTGTGTGCTGGGCAGAATAGGTCAGCCAGTGACGTTGCTACATCAGTGTGCTGAGCTGAGTCCTCCTCCTGCTAACAGATGTATTTGCCTGGTGACATTCCACAGGCATGGGAATGAGCTCTTGCGCCCTGTGTGAGGAGGATCAGCATCTGCTGGAAATGACCATAATCGTCCCAGCCTCATCTCCACAGAGAGAAATCTTGGTTAGGTTTCATTTGGCATAAATTAACATAATTTTATTGACTCTTCATGTTGATGTATATCTGTTGAGAATCTATTCCTGTATTTCAAGCTATGTTTTTGTTTTGTTCCTCCCCTCCCAAGGAAGAGCTATATTTTTGAATGCCAGTTTGAGGAAGAAATTATACTGATAAGTGGAAAAATAAGGGTCGTTATTTTGAGGCAAGGCTGACAAGATTCCTTGTAGTAAAAGCTGTTTTCAGAGCATCACCTCTCAGCAATACAGAGGGGGAGCCTTGCTTCCAAACGATTTGATTAGCCTAGGTACAACTGTTGCAATAATCTTCTTGCCACAGAAAAATTACCTCTGTCTTTGCCTCTTGAAGTCCTTGAAATTCTTGTGTTGGAATGTTGACTGTGCCCTTATTTGTGCCTTCTGGAAACTTCCAACACTTTGAAGAGTCACAGATAGTACGCCCCGATGTTTTTCAGTTGCACCTCTTTGCTTTTGCAGGTAGCTTGGAATAGCTAATTTTGCTTAAAGCTTTTAAAACTGAAGAAGTGACAGCTCTTCTGGTTTGTGCATGTAAACTGAGTATTACAAAGGGGAAATTATGGAGGTGGGGTTTTTTTGGGTGTTTGGTTTTGTTTGTTTTGTTTGGTTTTGTTTGTTTTGCTTGTTTTGTTTTGTTTAAGGAGAAACAGATTATCCAGGCTCCAGCTGAAGGTGGGATTGTAAATTGACTTCGGACTTGAGAAAGCTCCCTGCCCACAGGTCATTTCAGCAAGAGAGAGAGCTGGTGTCCAGCCCTTCAGACAGGCAGGGGCATTTATTCAGGTGTTTATAATTCTGTATTATATTAATTATAATATATAGAAGTGTGTTATGTAATGTGGTCTGTTGCTGTTTATTTTGGGTGATGTGTATGGACCCAGCACTCCTGCACAGATCCTTTGAGTGATGGGTTATTAGGAGGGTGCAATAGGAGTTGTTTGAATGTATGAGGAGGTTTTGTGATGAAGCAGATGAACAAGTAGGTGTGTTTTCCTCATGGAAGAGGAGGTTCTGGATCTGGAAATGCCTTTAGATAGTGCCTGATGGTGGTGTGCATTTTTCAGATGTTTTATTGTTCTTAAAGGCCAGGGTAGCTGCAAATACTCTTATGCACCAGCAGTGTCTGGTTTGGAGCAGTTTTTGTTTGCTTCTAATTGTCCTTAGGAATAAAAGAAGTAAAAAAGTTTTTCTGAAAACCTATTGTGCCTTGTAAGGTTATCCTGCTGTTTCTGTTTCTTTGCTTACTATTTTTTTCTGAAATCATAATGCATTTCTTTAGTTCTTTTGATAAAGACTTTAACTCAAGTTTAGTGGAAAATGGGCACTCTATACTGAGAGAGTGCTGGCGTCTTATTGACTTATTTTGGGAATACTGGAGAAAAATATACAAGATTCACTTCCATTGATTAAATCCTCCAGGGCAATCTTCTAACACTGCAGTTCTCTGGGTGAAAAATTAACTTTCTTCATTGTCTGCTCCTGCTTTTATTTCATTTGTGCGAATCCCAGGCTCTGTTACCAGTTTACGTCAAGTCCCTTAGGTGTGCTGGGAGTGGAAAGTATCTCAATGTAAAAGCTCAAACACACTGTCAGTCTCTGGGTCCATTTGTCTCTGGCCACCACCAGATGCCTCAATCCTGTTGGCCCCACACCAGTCACAGAGGGTTTGCACCAGCCCCACAGTTCCTTCACCTATGAAATGTTTCCTGAGTGACTGTAAAAAAAAATAATTAACAGCTTCCTCGATGCTTTTCCAGAGGTTTGGGTAAGATAGCACTTTACCTGCAGCTTAATGACAAACTTTGATTTATGAGGTAACTGAAAATGTTTGTATTGTTGGATGTGGAGTGAAAGCATAGGAGCTTTCTGCATTTCATCTGCAGCTTTTCCGGCACAACGTACAGCTAACAGCTTGTCTCTCATTGATTTTGATAACAGATTTCTGCTGAATATGCCTGGAGTAGCTTGAAAATATATTAACTTTTTGGAGGGCAGTAGGTTACTAAACACCACAAAGAACTTTGCAATGTCTGCTTAGATAACCTTGAAAAATCTTAGGTTTTAGCTACTCTTTACATTCTCCCCCTGCCTGGGTTTAAGATGGATCCTATGGAAAGGCTGCTAGTTTTTTCCTTTTGGGGGGAAATGTTTAAAAGAAACAAAAGTATTCTTTCTCCCACTCACTGATCAAGGGCTTGTATGACTCCTGTATCTGTGTTTTCCCTGCAAATTCTTTGCCTTCCTCTCTACCTCCATCAGCTGCTCTCAGTAACAAGTCATGTCAGGTGAGCTGTACCTGACTTGTTTGGAAATGGTTCAAAAGGATCCCACTGACATTACCAGGCCATGGGTCACGCTTGAAATCTTGCCATTCTGGTGTTAAGCCTTTTCTTTTTTCCTTTCTTCACTTGCACCTTGATTTCTGACATATTTTTAGCTGCTGTTCTGTTGAATTTGGATAGAGCTAGTGAAAAGGGATTTGGTATTGGGTTGTTTGTCTTCTTTTTGGTCTTTGAGAAATAGGGGATTTTATTTTTCACTAGAGATGGAGCCCTAGGGTGATTATCTGTTCTGCTTAGCAAGCAAGGATAGTGGTTCCTAATGGAGGTGAAAACTTTGTAAAATCTCAGGATTGCCACTCAGTTTAACCCTAGAATCTGATACGGGTATTGGAGCTCTGTTATTTTTATTTTTTGAATTAATGATGCTTTTAAGACTGTGGTGCTGCCCAGAAAGCTCCCTGAGTATAGTGCATTGCAAAGTGGTAAACTTGGTATTGGGTTATGGTAATATACCTGTCATTTCCCCTCTTGGTCCCATAGGGTTTGTCAGGTTGGGTGCTGGAGAATCACCGTGAATGCAGAAGAGCAGTGCTGGGACCACATCCAGGGATGTGTTGCCCACTGTTGGGTTGAGCCAAGATGTGCTGTGAACACCCCAGCAGATAAAATTCTGCTGTAGTGCCTTCACCTGTTCCTTGCATGGAAGCCATGTGAGCAGCTGGTCTCGTTTCTTTGACAATGCGGCAGCAAGGGGAAAGGATTTAATCCAGAAGCTTCCTGCCTTCTCCAGGGGTTTCCGTGGTCGGGCACCAGCTGAGGTTCTGGTTTCCTCACACCAGCAGATGCTTTCACCAGCCTGGAGTCGAGCCCTGATGTTGGCAGCCCCAGCCCGGCTCAGTGCGCATCTCTGTGGGCAAGGAGGGAGCAGGAAGCTGAGCACATCTCTCTGCCTGTTTCTTACTTTTTTCTGCTGTTAGCCTGGGAAATAAAGTTTGTTCTTGTGTAATCCTGACACGACTGAAGAACCTCTTGCTGCAGGCAGCTCTGTCACTCTCTGTAGTGCTTGGATTGCTCAGCAGAGGGAGAAGAGACCATAACACTGAAGGCACCCAGAAACAGCCACAGCCACATTTCTCTGACAGACAGCAGGGAGAAGAGTCCCAAAGCCTCCCCCCCTGCTTGATTTATTTTTTTCTCTTCTCTTCTTGTTTTGAGGCTCAGAGCTAAGCTGTGATTTTTCAGCTCGTGATCAAAACTGGCTGCCTCAATGTGTAGGTTAATGGACTATTTCAGCTGGCAGAGTGGGTGACTGTGTTCAAAAAGATGAGCCCAAATCCAAGAACCAGCGTGCTTGAAAAAATCTCATACGTCCAAGCATTTCCTAAATATTCAGGAGCTTTCCTAAATATTATGAAGAAATGGTGGAATTGACCTTTAGTGACTGCAGCTTTACAACACATCCAGAGATAAACAAAACCAAACCCTTTGAATCCGTTGCAATTCAAGCAGCAAGTAAAGCCCATGACTCATCTCCAGGTCAGATTTTTAACTGGCGTAAATCAGTGCAGCTCCATTACTTTCCTAGGCACTGTGCCAGTGCTTCCACTGACTGGAGGGCTGGCCTGCTATTTTTGGGGGGGGGATGAAGTTTGAACAGAAGATTGTGACAAAATTGGGGAGTTTTGTTATGTTGGGTTGGTTTGTTTGGGGTTTTTTGAGGATGGGAAGGATATTTGTTTAAAGAACAAAACCTGTGCTCAGGCTAACAGACAGCATTGCTCAGTAGAGATTTGCTCCCCTGTAGCATACTGTGAGGAAATCCAGGAGAATTAGACATTTGTTTTTTGTCAGAGATGTCGGTTTAATGTGATAAGAAAACAGCTGTTAAAACGCTGCCAGATAAAAGCAGGATGCTAAGCATGAAAGGGGAAAAAAACCAATGGGAAATTCCTGCGATTTGATTGAACAAATCAAATTGGCTCGTTTCCCTGTTGAGGATGATGTGGTTGGCTTTGGGGCTGTGCTCTTCAGAGCAGAGAGTGTTAGTGCTGCTACAGTGCTGAAATTAATGAGGTGCCATTTACTGAGGGGTTGAGGAGGTGGAACAGATTAAGCTTTTGGGGCAGCTGAAATGGAGCAGGCCCCAAACTTTCCCCTGCACAATCAAAGGGCATGACCTGACTGCCCTGGGCACTTCCTAAACAAATGTGTTCTCTTAAAGCATGAGCCAAGAGTCCACAGAGGGTGAGGATAAGGGTCTCAACTCTCTTTTAGACAGGGAAATGTGCCTAACAGGCAGATGTGGAATGTGCTGTTAGGAAAGCGAAAGGAGCATCGTAGAGAGGGGCTGGTCACCCAGGAAGGACCAGCTGATGTAGGCTTTCCCATCCTCTGCACTGGAAATCAAACCAAGGCCAGCTCTGGGTTTACTTTCAGTGTTCTTCCCTTCCCTCCAAACCAGTTATGAAGGAGGGTCTGTGTTCCACCCCTGTCAGAGCCCAGGCTCCATCCCTGGTTCCAGCCAAGCTGTGCCAGGCTCTGCCTGCACGGGCTCCTTGTGCTCAGCTCAGGGCAGGCACAGGGGTGACCACATGGAGCTGATGCTCTTCAACAGCCCAAGAAACACCTCCTCTCCTCAGGAGAGTTTGTCTCTGCTGGATAATGAGCTCTGCTTCACTCTGGGACTGAGTTACTGCTGTAGGGATCAGAGAGAAGCACAAATGAGGATGCAGCACCGGGCACTTCCTACAGCCTCTTTTCTACATAGCAAACAGCTAATTAACTGGGAGCCTCTCTGAGCTCCTGGGCTGCTGCTGGCCTGGCTTCCTGGGGAAGAACCTTGTGCAGTTTGTCTTGCTCCAGTAACTTTTTGAAGTCTTTCAAAACCGTGCATTGCAGCAACGCCCCAGCTTTTATTCTGACTTTTTAGGCTTTTGCAAGTGTGACATCCAATAGTGGAGCTGGGCAGTGAAGCTTCAGCTGAAGGGAGAGTTGTTCAGGTACAAAATGCATAGCCATGGCTTGGGGTATGAGAGCCTTTCCATGACTTACAAAATAACCTGCCAGTGTCTCTGTTGATATTTGAAGTACAAAATCGTTTATGCAGAAAGCATAAACTTTTTTTTGGGTGTCAGCATGGGCGGCCTCGCTCCTCTTGCGACTTATTTTATGGCTTTAAATGGGATGTAAGTGGATTTTCTGCCTTGTACTATCTGTCTAAGGAGGATAAAATTCACTGTTGTTACTGTAATGCTCAGATAAAACAGTAACCCTGAATTGTAGAAGTTTTACCTCATCAAGTTCATGGATACTGCAACTTTTAAATTTTATTTTTTAGTATACGTGACTTCGTGAAGAAGTGACTCCAAAATAAACTTTAAAGCAAGAATTTACCTTACCTAACCCGACTACTTTTTTTTTCAGTAAGACCACAGAAGAAACATAGCCCTCACAGGGTACAGCTCAGTTTTCTGCTTTACACATTGCTCCTGAAGAGCTGAATTATTTTGCAGGTTTTTTTCATAGATCTTCCACTAGTGATTTGCAGGAAATTATTAGCTGTGTTACTGTTCCAGTAGGGGCACTGGGAAATCCACTTTTATCTGTTCCTGCTTACCAATGTTCTCTTAAAGGCTTGCCTTGCATATGCTGAAACATGATTAATTTTGGGGAGGTAATGATGAAACTGCAGTGCTTTGATAGGTTGATTATTTTATGCTCTGACAGAAATGGATACTTAAAAGGAGATATTAGATCTGAATGGGATATTCAAGAGCCAGTTACTGGTCTGAGTTAGCTAATAGGGAATGGACCAATCCTCCTGCCACTGGTGTCAGTGAAAATACTGAGAGTGAAGTCAGGCATGCAGTAATTAATTACCTACAGATGATGGTTTTTGAAGGTGTGAATAAAAGATTTGAATCTTTGTTGGTTGAATTGTCTGAAAACTAAACCTGTTAGATATTTTTCTTTTTTTTTTTTTTCCCCTGTTTTCTTTGTTCCTCTTTCTTTCTGTCTGACTTCAGCAGTGGATTTCTGCCTGCTGAGCAACAGGTACTTCTAAATTCCTCTGCCCGGGCTGGTGGATCTGCCAGATGTGGCCCTTATGCAGGCTGATGTTATACACCATTGCATGTTTAATTTCTCTATTTGAAAGTAGTCTTGAAGGTGGGTATTTTATTGGTTTAGGGAGAAAGCACCTACCCACCGATTCCTGAGTGTTACAGTAATGAAGTTTTCTGGAAACAGGTATTTCCTGAAAGAGCTTTGTGAAGTCAGAGGTGAACGATTTTAAGTATCATGTTTAACAGTTGTCTTATTACTGACACGGAGGATATTATAGTTATTATAGTTGAGTCAGATATTGAAAAATGGTGCACTTAAAGTGCTCCATTGTTCTTATTTTCAACAGCACTGTTATTCACAGCCTTCACTGAAAGCTTGAAGGGGGATAGTGCCTGTGAGGCTGAACTGGTGTTTGTGGGAATAGTTGAATCTTTTGAAAAATAATACAAAGCATGGAAGCTTTGTCTAACACTTCTGTCTAGCAGAAGTGTTTCTTACATGATTTTGTGAATTAATAGTTTCTGTGCAGGAATTTTCTCAGCATCGGAATGTCCAGCAAGCCAGGATTTTTGTCATTCTATTGTATTTTTGGTTCGTAGAAGGGAAGAGGCATTAAGAGCTATGGGGAGATTCAAGAACTAAGTCAAAAATGATTTCTGCAAATTTTACATCCTGAGCAATTGGTGGTTACTCATGAACTTGGTGTGAAAAGCTAAGGTGGGGGTGGAAATTATGCACTTAGGGATAGGCTCAAGATACGAATATGTTGCTGTAACAGAGCAGCTGCTTCATGTGTCTGGCTCCATCCTCGCCTATTGTTTTTCCAAGAAAAGCAAATTTGGTTTTCATGTGGGAAAAGGCTTTTTTTATCATTAATGGCGCAAAACCCCTTGGTCTTCATGTGCTTGTTGTGCTAAGGAGGAGTGTTCTTACAGGGATCAAAATACTTCTTTTTTTGGCACTTCTGTTTTCCTTCACTTATGGGACGCTTCTGATCTGCTTGAAATTGGCTTTTCATCTAGTTTGGACCTGAATCTTTGGCCTGCAACATCATAAATTGTCTAATGGCCCTAGGGTGCTCTAACCCAACCTATTATGGGGTATTTTAGATGTTCAGTGCTGTGCTTATTGTTCCCTATGTCTACTCTTTATACACAAAAGTTGCTTTTCCCCTCAGCTTGTCAAGGAAAAAAAAACAGAATGTGCAGCTTTTCCTATGGAAATGGAAAATACAGTGTTCAGCTAGATTGAACCTGTCCTTTTTGGGATAGGAGATAGCTCTGGAGGGTGTTTTTTCTTCCCTAACTTATGAAGCAATTTCACTCTAATCTACTCCATAATTTCAAGCCTTGTATGATATTTCCCATTTGTTACCCTAATAAGACCAAAGGTAAAATTTTATAGCACATTGTGAGCTGAATGGTCAATGTCTTATTAAATATCTTCGCTTCCAGGGCAGATGGAAATGAGAGAAGCCTCTTGCAGATCGCAGCCCAGTTAATACAATTTATCTAAACATGCTCTGGCTTATCCTGCTAACACTTCACAGGGAGGTAGAAATTGTCCTTTCTGTGTGATCTTCCTCCCAAGAAAATAAGAACAATGCAGGTGGTCAGACAAAAGGCTGATGTAGCCCAGCATCCTGTGTGTGGTGTGGATCAAACCTGGTTGGGTTGGCTCTTCTTCAAGCCATAGAATCCCAATGTATTCCTACTTCTGATTCATTCTTAGCAAAGTGAAGCTTTTCACTGTTCAGAAATAAATTTGGTGTTCTGATCCATCACATCTACATGTCTTCATATGTTTTCTTTTAAAGATGACATAGGCAGAAATAGATGCATTTTTAAATTGCAGATAAACCACGAGTTTCTGACATGGTATTCTGTATTTCAGCCTTGATACCTTTCCCTAGAAGTTCCAAAATTACTTGCTAATTATTTTTGGGTTGCTGCTGAGCTGATGTTTCCAGAAAGCTGTCTGTAGTGACTACATCTCTTTTCTGCATTAGAACAGCTAATTCAGAGCCTGTCAATCTGCGTGGACAGTATTACTCCTTTATTTCAGTACAATATTTTGCATTTATTAACATTTAATTTATGCTGTCATTTTGCTGTCCAATCACAGCTGTCTTGAGACTCTTTCACAGCTTCCATGTCAGTTGTAATTTTGCCTACTCCTTGCTCTACTAGTTCTGTCTTCTCAGTGTAGTTTGGCATTTCATTGCCTCCCTGTCCCCTTCTCAGACCAGTAACAGGTATTTGGACCAGTACAGGTCTTAGCATAGATGCTGAGGTGATGTGTTAACAGCCTCTCATCGTTGTGACAAATGATTTATTATTTCCTTTATTTCTTTTTTTTCTTTTTCAGTTGATGATCCATAAGATGTCCTTGTTTTCTATCCCACCATAGCCTACCTTTGTTAAGGCTCTTCTTAAGATTCCCTGAGATTCTTTGCTGAAGGATTTGGGAAAATCCCTGTGTGTTGCATCATCCACCTGAATGTCCCTGCAGACCATGTCCCCTCCTTCACATGCTTGTTAACTCCTTCAGGGAATTCTGACAGATTTGTTGTGCATGACTGCTCTCTGCAAAATATCTCACTCTTTCCAGGTATATAATGCACCCACTTGTTCAATATAATATATTTTCTATCAACTCTTCTTGTATTGAAGCTAAACTCAGTGGTCTGTATCTTTGAACATTTGGCTATTTGATGAAATGTTCAACTGTGGGAAGACAATGAAAGAAGTGGAGTATGGTTTTTGCATGATATTTTTTTGGGTATTGTGTTTTTTGGGAGGTTTTGTCCCACTCTGAACTGTAAGGTTACAGCTTTGTTCAGAGTTGTGGGGTCAGAATCAGAAATTGTGGAAACGAGGCATGGGCATCAGTGCCACATCACCCCAGTGTTATCACATTACATTGCATGACACTGCCAGACTTCACCATGAAAATTTTCAAAGTGGCGCCCTGGGGTTTACAAGATCGACTTTATCAATGGTAATAAGCTTTAATCTATTTATTGCAAGGAATAAATCAAACACTAGAACTAATGTTGACTGAAACCAAATGCTGTATTACAGTTTTAAGCCTTTCTTGTATGTACAATTATCAAGACACAGGGCTGTCTGCGTGCCCACAAAAGGAACTTTAATTTCACATTTTAAAGGTTTCAGAAATAAATTTACAAGTTGGGAAGATAATTTTGTTTTACTCTCTGTCAGTGTTCGTTGCTCTAACAGAATGCCATTACTGCAGGCTTCTGACGCCAACATTTGTCACTAGCCTTGTGTTGTGACTCTGTTTTATAGAAAATTTAATGTTAGAAGCTTATCTATATTCTCAGCAGGAGAATCTGAAATTATATATATGAAGTCTTGTAATGAAAAGCCATAGGAGAAAGCTGCAGCCCTTGTAAATACCCACCTCAAGAAGGGCTGGCTGACATTTCAGGATCTTTTTTGTTTTGCACTGTTGGTCTCTCCTGACGCTCCGGGTTGTGGTGGGTACCTGTGACCTTGTGTGCCAGGGCTGTCAGTCCTTTCCACTGTGGCAGCAGAAAGCATTTACTCACTAAATTGTCATCTTGTTCACCAAAGGTTAGGAAAAGTCTTGTCCACAGGGTGCAGGACTGTCAGGTGTAGATCAGCACGGTCTCCAAATATTGTCTAGTCAAGAATTTTCTCTCTGGTCCACTACGGTGACCTTGCACTTAAAATGCTTTGATTTCCCACTTTGAAGTGTGCAGAGCTGATGGCCACACGAGTGTGAGCAGTTTCTTCTTCCAACCAGCCCTGCTCAGCTGTTGGCATGAGGTGTGTGGGATGTAAGCTGCTTTTTAAAGGTGCTGCATGAATATTCACTGTGTGCCAGGTGCTGGAAGGTGCCTTCCATCACATCTGATCTTGCTGGCTTTCATTGCTCTTGTATAAATAAAAAATCATCGCCTCGGGTTTTTTACACAGCAGGGCTGGTATTGGCAGTGGTGCCTTGTTAAAATGAAGGAGTGTCTGTCTCATTACAGATAATGTGAGCCCAACCTGCATTTTCTGCTTTGTGACAATATACCGCACCAGATAAAAGTCCAGTGAGAGTTAAGTGCAAGTTCAGAGCTTTAATACTGTTTCTCAAGAACTGGAAGTGTTTGTTAGTTGGGGAGAGGTGAGAATTTGATATTTGCTTTCATTTTAATTGTACAGTAATGTAAGAGTTGTTGCAAAGGATATGATATGGCAAGGAATTATGAAATCTGATTAATGGCTGTTTTTACAATGTGATTTGCATTGATGTTCTCCTTAAAATGAATTCTCTGGTTTTGTCTGCATGCATCCTGTCAGCATGAAGTTTGCTTTGTTCATGTTTATGGCAAATATCTTTGTGTTATTTTTAGAGGCTGAAAGGTGAAGTATATGAATATAGTGTGCTGCAGGTAGTAAATGTGTAATTTATGCTTGTGGATGGTTCAGGTACTTTTATAACAGCATTTCCCTCTCTAAAAATGGGACAAAACCCTTGAGACTGTTGTCACTACACTTAAGCAAGAATTAAAAACAGTATTAGGTGTCCAAATCACTCTAGCATTTACTGCAAGCCGCATGGCCAATAGCTGTAGACACATCCAAGTTCAGATATCTAATTTGGGAGCCTCAAGGCCACATACAGTCACCAGAGCTGCCACAGGGTTATTCAAAGCTCTGAATTTAGAGCCTGATTCTCTCCTCTTGACTATGTGAGGAACTGAGTTTCTTGACTTAATGTTTAAATTAGCTGCCTAGGTTGAATTGGTTCTCCACCTCTCCTCTCTGCTTGCCCTTTGCTGTTTCCTGATTCCTTTCTCTTGTTTTTAATTTTTTCTTTTTGACAATTATCTAGTAAGTGATAATGGGTATGGATAGTGGATTCAAGTGATGGAAAATATACCTATGGAAGCTGAGAATGGAAGTGCTTTCCTCTTTATTGAAAAATTGCATCTTGTTCTCATTTTGAGCCTTGGTAGGTCTGGCTTTGATTTTCAGACACTGGAACTCTGCTAGATGAGGAGGAGATGTACTTTTCCATGTGCAGGAATTACCTAGCTGTAATTAGGTTCCTTCACCTTTCCACTCATAAATTAAATATCCTTAATTCCTTTATTTTCAGGCATTTCATTCTGATTAATAACTAAGTATGGTAATGCTATTAAGCTGCTCCAGCCTCAGTGTATTTTTATAAGCATTGTGCCAGCACTCTGCACTAGTGGTGTATGTAGGTAATATGGGAGAGATGGGGGAAATTTTAGGTGTGAGGACACAGCAGAACTGTAGTGTTATGCCTTGAGAGGGCTTGGGGGGTCACTGGACAAGCAGTGTTGATTGTGCATTGAAGAGAAGTCCCCAGTGCAGTGGGGTCAGTGATTGCAGGAAGCCCCAAAGGGTAAAACAGAACCCTTGCCACAGGGAGAGCAGCTGGAGGGAGAAAGGGAAGGTATCACAGGAGTTTCCTCTTACTTTTTGTCTTTTTTTGTCTTGCCAGTGGCATTGAGACACTTCCCAGGGAGAAGAAAGGAACTGAGAAAGATATGAGTTCGTTTTGCTTTTTTTTTTTTTTTTTTTTTTTTCCATTCCAGAAAAGCCAGAATTATTTTTGCTGTTGATAACTGAGATTTAGTAATGCTGTTGTTTCTGGCTTGCCAGCTGGAGAGACCCAGTCTACCTCTGCAGCCTTTTCTCCCAAGGCAGGAGCACATTTCTGGTTATCCCATTCTCAGTAGCAGCCGAGCTCTTCTTCTGTTTGCAAAGACAAGAGTTCCTTTTCCGCCACGCTCATTTATTTTGAGTAGAGATAGCGAAATCCCAATCTTCTTTTGTGTTTCCATCGGCCTGGATGACAGAGCTGTCATGTTCAGGGGAAGGAGGCTCAGATAAAGCAGCTCTGGGTTCTCCTGTGCCTGAATTTCCCCCTGCACAGGGCTCTGTCCTCTGCGATGGAGACACAAGTGTGGAAGGAGGCAAAATCAAGATTCCCGAGCCGGCTGCAAGCTGAGAAAGCCATTTCTTAGTTTCTTGCCTTTTTTTTTTCCCCTCCCCAAGGGGTGCAAAGGTGTGGAACGAGCCATGTGAAAGCCTGTTTGCATTTCCATTAAAACCGGGTACAAACAGAAGTGAAAGTTAACGTGCACACCAAAAATATTGGGATATCAAATCACAGAAAGTTATGCAGAAGTTGACCAGTCCATCCTCTGGTTCACTTTCTGTTTGCATCCCGCCTCATGCGATTTTCAAGAGTTTATTTTAACTATTTGCATGGGTTTTAATTTTTTTTTTGTTGTTTTTTAAACTGATTTCGGCTAGAAATAACTGTGCATTCCCTTCAAGAAGTTTTTGCTAAGCATGCCTGGTGTTTAGTGAATAATAATGATCAATAACAGAAAATTAAACCTAAGAATTGTCTGTTCCTCTGTCTAATTAACCCTGAGAATTATCTCCCTGTGTTACAGCCTTCTCAAGCAGGATGAGTGAGGTGCACAGGTAGCTTTAGTAAAAACATGGCACAAGCAGCTTAGGACATGTTTTGGTGGCTCTTTAGTATTTTGTTTCCGTAATATTTTTCTTGGCAGCGTCGAATGCATAATCTTTCTGAGCAGCCAATTAAAATAATGACTTGGATGGCAAGTTCCTCTCCTTTTTCCTCCTGTGTATGGCTGTACCCTTGCTATCAAAGAAGTTGTGTCTTAATTGGCAATCCCCCTGCATCTGCTCGCTCAGTCACCCCCCACGGAGAGGCACGGTGCTTAATTAAAAGGGAGTTTGTGTTTGTTTGTCTCTGGAATTTCGCTTTTGCTTTTGTAGAGGTTTCAAAGGCAGATGTGTTTGTGGAGACCTTGCTAGGTAATTAAGCTTGTAATATTATTACTTTAAAAAAGTAAAAATAGAAGAAAGAAAGAAAGAAAGAAAGAAAGAAAAAAAAAAGCTGGGTTCACAGGAGATGAGGAGAAGCCCCAAAGTTGTCAGACTTGGTATGGGTGTTGGAAAGGGACCCACCAGAGGAGCCAGTTCTCCTGTTAGGATGATATAACCACCATGAAATGTGCTGGTTTTGCTGCACCATTTCTCCAGAGTGCTTCTCCTTGTGAAGGAGTGCTTCTGGAAGTGGCAGGGTGAATCTGCCATCAGAGAAACTTTAATTTGTGGCTCCTCAAATGAGCTTTACATGGGGGAGTGTTTTCTAATCTTGAAAAATACTGTAGCCAGCAAGTCATTTCTGCTAAACTTATGGTTGTGTAACTCTGTCTCAGGCCCTTTGGAGTTATGTCTCATCTTTACCTCTCTAAATTACTTGCAGAGGACTGCATACTTTTGTCATCAAGGTTTTTGTTGAAATCACCTCTGAAGTGCAGGGGGATCCCCTGAGACAAATGTGAAATTCTTCCCTTGGCTTCAGATACCAGTGGTCTGGAAAATACTGCTTTTCATTTTAAGAGAAAATGAGTTGAATGAGGTTCTTGGGAGCAGCATTTTCCCAATGCCATGGCTTTTTTGCTACCTCATATCCTTCCTCCTGTTCTGCCCAGAGGAAGGCACATTGCCAAGGATCCACTGGCTGGATTTTGGGAACTGCTTTGAGAGCACAGTCATCCTGCCAGGCTCTTGCTAGGATTGGACTGACCTTGAGCTGGGAAAGCTGCTCTGTACCCACCTCTTGCCCATTTCTTCTCAGGCTGAGAGGTTCAGCTTCTGCCATGCCAGACATGCTATGGCTTCAGCCCTCTGTGATGCTGAGGGGTGTTAGTATTTCACACCACTTGGGTTTAGAAAAGATGCTTAAAATCAGAGGATAAAATACCTAATCATTCTGAATTGGGTTTCTTCCCCCTCTTTTTCTTCCCCCTGCCAGTTGCTTGTTTGCCAAGGCTGAAATAAAGGCACTGATGGCACAGTTGTGGCTGGTGGCAGTGGCACATACATATTCCATGGACTCATAAGGGACAGTGTTGGAGTTTATGTTGCATGAAACAATGCTGACATCTCATGATTGGAACCATGCTACATAGATGGGCAAGGAGTTATCTGTGCATAACTGTGACTGCTCTGGCACGGTTTGAAATGTGTGCAAAGCTGGAAGTGTCATTTGAGTAGAAAGCTGCTGAGTGTTTGGGATTGACTCAGTGATGTCCTTTCACAGTGACTTGCAGGGCTCTTGGCACAAAGCTGTAGTTTAGTCCCTTCTGGATTTTGGCAGTGCTGGACCACGAGCGCAGCACGCTCAAGGGGACAGCAACAAAAAGCAATAGTGAAATTGAATTTATGCTGGAGGCATGGGCCAGAAATAAAGCTGCTGGATAGATCTGTGAGAGTTGTAGTACTTACTCTGCCTCCATTGGTTCATTAAATACAATGAATCTAAGCAAAAAAGGTCTCTCTCCTGCTTTCCCTGAAGTTCAGAGTGATCTTGCTAAAGTGGGCCTATATTGAGCTCTCTGGTGTGTGGTAGGAGCAGGGATTGGAGCATGAAGTAGAAAGTATTTAGATATGATGTACTGGAAGCTGTGTTTCTGCTCCCCTGAGCCAGAGAATTTCACTGCATGTCTAATGTAGTTAGTGCAGAGGCAAATCAGTCCCTTGCTGTGCTCACTTGGGTGGGAGAGGAGGAAATCAGAAAGCAAAACATGAATTGCCTAAAATTTTGGCGGTATTTTCAGTTTTGTTTTTTTGATTCCAAGGAACTGGGTGGAAAGGGTGTAAAGAGAAGCTCTTCTGGAGCGGAAGTGCTAGAAAAGGAATAGGGAACCATTGAACAAATGGATTTTCTGTTTGCTTTATGCACTCTGCTTTTCAGTTCCATTAGGACACATTAGACTCATGAAGGTGACCAGCGAAATTGTCTTGACAAAGATTTCTGCAAGGAGATAAAAATAAATAAGTTAGCAAAGAGTGACTGGAAGGACCTTACCAATTACCAGTTCTTCAACCTCCTTACTTAATTTTCTTGTGAGCTAATATGATAGGAGGAGGAGGAGCACACCTTCATCAGAATGCTGCACAGGAGAACAGGGTTGCTATTAAAAGCCCAATAATGACTTGTATCGGTTTATGCAGATTTGCTCTGCTGGGTTACTCTGTGCCTGGCACTTGGCAAAGCACAGATAACATTTAAATCAGGCAGTAAGTGTAATTAAGTACTACCCTTCAGCGCATCTCTCCTTTTAAGACATTTTTATACACCGTGATTTAGAATATGACAATTGGGTGAGATTAAAGCAGCAAATTGTGCCTATAAAACAAGCCCTGAGAATAGCAAGGGACTGTAAAATTTTATAAAGGGGAATACAGCACATGCCTCCAATCCGATAAAACTTTTGTGAGCTGGGAGATTAACTGTGAAATACAAATAAGATGATACAGTATGCGCAGCATTCAGATAGTAAATTACTTGTTATTGTAACAACTTACTCCTTCTACCCAGAAGAATTTCTTACTTAACTTTTCCAGAAAATCTCACCGTGTGGCTGATTCATGAACTGCTGGAGGTGTGGAGAGAAGGTAGGAAGTCAGAGAGCAGTGATGTCCCTGTAGGGAAAGCAGTGGTGTAAATGTAGCACGAAAGATCATCTGTGCTGAAACACATGCAGTCAAGCTTGTGATTGGTTTCTTCCTCAGCTTCACTGGAGTTGTGTTGGCAAAGTGAAAAGAAAAATCCTTCCCTTATTTCAAATCCTTAATAAGACCCGTTGGAAGGTTTTCTTGGGGAAGAAAAACGTTGCTTTATGTGAGAAGTCAAAAATGTTTTCTGTGGGGCTTGACTGTGCTTGGCTGATTTGGTTCTGCTGCACTTTGAGTGCACTCTGAGCATCCTCATCAGCTTCACTTGGCACGCCTGAAAGAAAAGGCTGTGGGCCTTTTAGAAACAACTTCTTTGATTTGTAACTCTCAAACCTTGTGGGTCACAAGTCACCTCGACACATCACACCGAGGTTGTCACTGATAGCAGGTGAAAGGCAGTGACTCCCGTGGTATCACTGGTCCCAGAGGCTCCTGCAATTCATCAGCTGTTGTGTTATGGCATTGTCCTTCACAGTTTTATTGATCTCACATATTCTCCCTTTCTTTTCCATTCACACTAATCCTCCCTCATTCAGTCTTGCAATGCTTTCTTTAGATTTTTTTAAATTGATTTCTTAATTGCCCTCAATTGATAACTTCATTGTCCGTTATTAAGAGCCATAGAGCTTGATGATACTCAGCTTAAATGTCTGGTGAAGGCATGCAGAACCCAAAAGCCTGCTCGTTTCTTCCCAGCTGCATTAGGTGTACGGAGGAATTGTGTTGTGTGGAGCCCATTGCATGTCAGTCACGTTAAAAGGGAGATTGTGCATGTGGCACAGTGAGGAGGATGATGGCTGGATTTCTTACTGTCTGCTATTCTCTGACCACCTTTGTTCTGCATAAAAGAACCCAAACAACTTTATGACACTTAGTTTTAATGATGCATTATGTAAGGAAATAGTAAAACTGGGAGGAGAGGTTTGAATTATTCTGGAGGAGAGTATTACATTTCAGTAATAGGACAGTTGGGTTTTAAAGGCTGAGCATCACTCTGTTACGAACAAAATATAAGGCCAAGCCATGGACGAATAGCAGTGAGGAAGGAAATGGAGAAGAAATAAGTGGGAGCCTCTGATGAAAACACAGCTGCGTGGGCAGCCAAGCATTTTTGGGACACATGTCATGCTCAGCCCTTGTTTTGATTGGGAGGATGTTTATGCATGTGTGTTGCTTTTATGCTTGACTTCCTTTTGACTTTTGGATTTATTATTCAGTACCATATTTATGTTTGAGGCTGTTTTGATACTTTTAGGGAGATGTCAATACTTCTGAATCAACGTTAAAAACATTCTGGTTTATAGAAATGTTGACCTTTTCTTCTTGCTTGGTTTGAAAAGTCAGTTCAAAATGGCAAGGTTTTGTACAGAATGGAAATTCCCTTTTCTGTGTGAGGCAGGTACAGCCAAAACAGGTGCCCTGGTCCCACCTCTGGTCCCATCTTTCATCTTATCTTGTTTTCTTGGGGAAGACAGGAATTTGCTTCTCCTTATCCTGTTGCTGCTGGATGTCCAGGAAGGTCCTGGATGGGTTCCCTGCTGCAGCTCCTGCTGCAGTTCCCTCAAATCACACCATCAAGTGTCTCGCTGAATCAAACCAGAACAGTTAAAACATTTCAAAACATCTGTAGGAAGTGATTAGCATAGAAAAGACTTCGCAAATGGAAGTCCCAAATGTTGCAGGCAGTGTTCTGACAAGCTGTCAGCGAGCAGAGTGTCACTCCTGATCCCGGTGGGGAGGCAGCAGCTCCCTCTCACACCCTGCACCACACTGCCGCAGGCAGAGCCCCAGAGAGCTCCAGGCTGGCTCTCAGGTCACACTGGATCTGATCCACCTTGGCCTCCTAATTTGCCCAGTGGCTCAGTTCACAGCTCATTGAATTGCTGCTCAGAGGAAGTTTTTTCCCCAGGTGATGACATTGATACCAATTTTCACCCATCCCAGCGTCCACACTTCTTTGGTTTTTGAGTGATGTGAATCCAGAGTCTTTCATCAGATGTGTTCTCATGGAAGCTTTTGGTGATAATGAACTGGTCTTTGGGATTTTGCCTCTACTCTTCATATGTCTGTTGGTGCCTATGGTCTATACCAGAGAATTACCTGGCCCATAGTGAACTTTAGAGTGACCTGGACCACAACTGAAACTGCAAGCTGAGAGTTGCCTGCACTGACTTGTTTGACTGGAACCAGAATACTTCAATATTTAATTTTTTTCTCTATTTTTACACAGCTTTTATTGCTACCTCTTGTTGCTTAATCTACCTTTCAAAAGCATCAGCTTAATTTTTTTTTTTGTGTTGGAGCTGGTAGGGAATTAGCACAGAAACTAGTGGAATATTTGTTCCATTTGGAATGCCAAGGGCTTCATCTCAAAATTTGATCTGTAAGCTGGATTTGACTTATCTGTATACTTTAGTATTAAAATTTTTTTTTCTTATTTGGATAGGTTTATGATTGGTCTATTGGGATGGCCGTGCTTGTTGATTAAAAACAAAAAAAAAGCAAAGTAATGTCTTTTCTTGTCAAATTAATGCTTATCATTTTTTAAGTTTACATTTAAAGCTCCTGAAAGTGAAGAGAGTGGGCAGAGGTTAAATGAAGTGAATTGCTCTGCTTTAACTTCAGGGAAAATGTGCTGCAGTAGGAATGCCAGTATTCCACCAGAGGTGGGGATTTGTAGGTCCAACCCCGTTAACATTAATGGGAGCTAAGCAAGCAAATCCTCTGCTCCTAGATGGGGAGAATGGAGCTATTAATTGAAACTGCTGCTCAGCAACGCAAATGGTTATTTTCAGCTTTCCTGAGCAAGCATGTGGGCACTTCTGTGTTTGGGAATACTTTTTAATACTGCTCAGCTGTGTTGGTGCTCTGATTGTGACTCCTGTTTGGGATGAAGAGTTAAATTAAATGCATTTGGGATGTCCTGGGCTATATGAGGAGATATCACATTAATTTTCCTGTTCTGCATCAAAGGAGCTTCTGACTTGGGAGTGATGGACTGACTGAAACTCCACAGTGCTGATGTGTGGGACAGCACCCCAAATACGTTTTCCTGCTGCCCCAAAGCCATCCCCCCTCAAAGTATTTCATGGCTTCTTGAAGAAGTTGCATTGCTTGAGTAAAGACTTGGGAAGTGATGGTTGTGAAAAATGTCGAATTGTCTAGCATGGTCATTCCTTTACATGTAACAGCGATTTGTCAGGGATCCTCGCTTAATTAAAGACTTAATTAACTTAGATCAAGCATAACTATTACAATGTTTTAAAAATTTAAGAGGATTAAGACTAAAAATACCAATGGCTCAGGTGTTCTTTGGCTGAAAAGGCAACAGCTAATGTGATTTGTCATTGTGAGCTGCGCTTGTCTCATACAAATTATTTTTGCTCTTTCATTCTCTGTAACACTGTAGATTTTGGCAGGGTTTTGTCCTTTGAGATATTTCTGCATTAAATAATGTATTCCATTAAAACTTGAGTAGTTTTGTAGTTTGGTTTATAGTTGATTTGTGGATTAGGTAAGCAGGTAAATACAGGAAGTATATATGAGGCATGGTATAAAGTCAGAACTTCAGGAAAAAGTTACCCTGTTTTGAGATCTATGCTTGAAAGCTTCTGCATTAAACTTTTGTGCCCCTCCCCAGCCCAGAAAAAAAATTCTATGTTTGTGGGTGGTTTCTTTTCTTTTGTTTTGGGTTTTTTTTAGTATCATGATGGTGGAGATGAACTTTTTTCCTGAGTAATTCCCTTTACTGTGAGCATTTCAGTGACAAAACCTATATTCAGTGCTAGGTTGCGAGTCCCTTGAAGTCACCAGTAAATAATTTCTCTTAAATATCTGCTTTATTACTTCATGGTCATGCTAAGACTGAATTCTGTAATGATATAAAACATATTATGTGTTTCTGGGTAGAACAGTGGCAACAAAATGTGCTGCTGGATCTTCTCTTCAGGGCTCGATGATGCTGTGAGGAGCTGGATTCAGAGGAAGGAAAGGAAGCACAAATGAATATGGTATTTGCATCCTTAATAGTCTGCTTTTCTTTCTTATTAAACAAGAGAAGTCAAATGTTAGTTGAGGTATTATGATATTATCGTGTATTACCTGCCGACTGCTGCAAATGAAAGTGATGATGTTACCTAATCTCCTTTGAAGAAGCTGTGTTTGGAAATATGGGTCATTAAAAGCCCAGAAAGTAATCCAACAACCCAGACAAGTGTTGTGGCACACTTGGGTTCCCTGGATTTTATTAATGGTAGTTGTTACCTATAATTTCAAGACAAAATTATTTTTTACCTTGGAATTTCTGATGAACAAATCATGGACTGACTTGGCAGTGCTGGGTTAATGGTTGAACTCGATCATCTTAAGGATCTTTTGCCACATAAAGGATTCTGTATCTGTTTCAAATGAGACCCTCTTTAAACGTCTTTCCTGTAATATTGAAGGCAAACAGCAGTAAGTCTGGAGGAGCTCTGGCCCACTCTCTTGTGCTGTTTTTCTGAAAAAAAACAAACCCTTGCTACATGCAAGCAAAGCATCAGCATCTTGTACCTTTTTACATTTGAACACATTTATGCAGCCATGTCTGGGCAATGAGACTTGGGTGGAAAGGAGACAAGAATAAACGCATATCTCATCTCAGAGGAGCCTTCAAATGTGAGAGGATGGAAGAGGTCCTAGGTGTATTTTGAGAAAGAAAATGCAGTGGGAATTCATTTTGGAATTTACATCAGTGCCGTCACACCTGAAAAAAGAAATTCCTTCTTGTGCTGTGTGCTTTCTCCTCAGGCTGTGCCTCTCTGAGGAGGCATTTGGCAGAGTGAGCATCCTCTGGGTGTCTGTGCAGGTCCTGCTGTGCCGTCCAGAGAGAGCCACTAGCACAGGAGCAATATTGAAAGCCTCAGCAATGTGGATGGCTCAGATGAATTTCCTGCCTGGAGAAGTCTGAGGAAAGAGTGCAGCAGGTTATCTGTTTTGTCTCCAAGCCATACTTATTTCCTGTGTGGAAGAGTATTTCATAATCCTCAGCTGAACTGTGAAGTAAAACTGCCCCAACAGTTGGTTCAAAATAAATGGTTGGTTATTTATTATCATCATCACTGCGCTAGAGCTGAGTGGTCAACACTTCTGGGAAGTAATGTTTGGTTAAAAAAACCCTGTCCTTGAATGTGTTAAAGAATAAGAGTCAGACTAGCAAAAGCCTTAGAGTGTCTTTACTTAAAACTAAATCAAGTAGACCAAACTATTTCTTCTTCTCTTTAATAGTGGATTTGTGTCTGTGTTGCTATAAATGAAACAAGTCGTTCTTGTCTAATCGTTGGTGCACACAGGGACCAGCTGTTCTTCCTCCTCACCCTAATCACTTTACACATTTGATGGTGGTTCTTTCATGCTTTCCTGGGCTTCTCTTTTCTACCCTGCTTGTTTGGTTATTTGTTTTATTTAACATGAACGTTCCATTTAGCATGTTGGTGTGTTTGGAGTGCCTTCTACTGTGCTTTAGTGATGTGACCCTCTCTGTTTAATGAGCAGTACATGAAACCGAACACTGTGTGCCACCCAAAGTTGCCTCAGTGCTCAGGAGATGTTTTGACATGAAACATGGCTTAGATGGCTCCTATGTAGTGTTTGTGGTAGTAGCACTTCAAAAAATTGTGTGATCCTAAGCACTGCTAGGAATTTGAGCTGTAGTAGTCCAAAGGCACAATATTGCACATCCTCCAGGCAGGAGAGGGTCTCCAGGAACTTTATATCTCAGGTGGGAGGTTGGGTATGTCTTTTAAATCCAAGCACCCACATGTTTTACATGATACAGACCAGAAAAAGTCACCAGGCAATTCTACTCTTTGGTTTATAATTTCTACTTGAGACAGAACACAGGGTTCTAAAACACATCCACCCTCTGCTTAAACCAACGCCATGAAGAAACATTTCCAAAAGGAGCATTTTAAAAAAAAAGGGAAGGGGAAGACATCCCATCCTTGCAATTATTCAGTGCCTGTCTGTACCCTGTGGAGTGGCTCAGGACACCTGGCAGTGTGTCAGCAACTACACTGATCATGAGCTGAAGAGAAATGGACATTCTTGAGCCAGGAGAGCAGAACTTTAAAGTATGTTTATTTTTGGAGGGATCATAATGCCAACTGGCAGAGCAGACTTGGCTAGGTGAAGGGTGTGATGCAGCTGCAATAAAACACAAGGATACTGGATTTTGCAAAGGAGCAACAGGAGTTATCACTGATATTGTTGCTGGGGAGTACAGATGCATTCTGGCATTTTATCAGCATAATCTTAGTTTCAACTTAATGAATAAAATTTAATATAGAGAGCTTCAAATAGCTGGTGCTGGATTTATACCCAGAGTGCAGGTACATTTAATTTCAGTAAGTACACTGTGCTCCTCCTCATTGTTTGTGTAATTTGAATGTTAACTGTTGTTTGTCCATCAGGTTTTGATCTTTTAGAGAATTTCTCTGGCATAAAGGGTATGTTATGATATTTTCTTCCTGTGTAAGACTATCCTCAAATAAAAACATGGATTAGTTTTTGAACTCCTGGTGAAATGTCTGGATATAAAGACGGGCAGAATTTTTGCAGTAGTTCATTTATCAAAGACTGGAGTCAAAATGTAAATTTTTATTCTTCTGTTTTGTCAATAATTTGGACTTGACTGTGGTTAATATAGGTCTGCACAGTGACAAAGACTGGATGGTGACATGCAGGCAGTGCTCTGTGCCATCCAGGTGAGCAGGCATGGCATGACCCACTGCAGGTGGGGAATTTGCCATCTCTGGTGTGGGGAAGTGTTCCTGTGCAGGCTGGTTTGGGATGCGCGTCTGGGATTAACTAGAAGGCAGCTCCAATCATGGTGCACATGTCACAAGCTGAAAACTTGGCTCTGAGCTGCTGCTGAAATCTCTTTCCAAATTCACAGTGGTTCTGCAAAGCTCTGAATCTCGGCGATTTTCCTGGGTGCGTTCCTCTGCAAGATTTGGGGTGAGCTTATTCCCCGAGTCAGTGGAGCTAAGCAGATTGCATGAGGATGAGACACCTGGCTGGATCTCCTGCAGAGTGAGAGGGCTGAATCCTGGCAACGTTTCCCATTTCTTCACTGAGGAAGAGTGTTGGATGCTCAGGGAGTTTGCTGCAGTTCTGACCCGTCCTTAAAAAGGAAGCTCAGAGGGAATCTGCTCAGGCACTGGAATCCCAAGCAGAATAACTGCACTGTCCTAAGGAAAGGAGAATGGCAGACCCTGAAGGTAGAGTGGTGATCTTTAGGAAGGATTACCAGCTTTTGTGTTAGCCATCATCAGCCCAGAGGGGAACAGTTTTTGCTGTTCACCTCCACTTCAGCCACTAGGTATCAGTGTATGGATTTAATTGTAGTTCAGTTGATGAGAACATTAGGTAACTGAAGAGCCTGCAGGTACAGCTCACACATTTCAGGTTGAAAGAGCACGTTTTGTAAGATTCCCACCTAGCTGTTCCTACCTGGCAAGTATTCTAAAATATTTTTAGACTCTTAAAGACTTCACAGTCCTCTTCATATGTCAGAAAATTTCTTTAAGCAGACCATTTTCCTAATGATGGCTACTCTATGGCACTCTGCTTTCAGTTCCAAAATGCACACGGCTCAAAAATGCATTTTAACTGTATTTCATATGCTTTAAATTGATTATTGGTACCTTTGAGCATTCTGGAAAAAGACTTTCTCTATAGTGCAGATGGGGAAGAGAAGAAAAATACCTAATAATGAAGCATTCCTGTGAACCCAGTGACAGTACCCAGTGTCTGGTTTTGACCTCTTCTAACCCACATCCCTGTGCTTTTATCTTTCTTTTAGATTCTCCTCTTTTCTTCAGTAAAGCTCATCACAGGAAGAGCTTTGGAGGAAATCTCTTTTGTAATGCAGATCTTCGAGTGGAGGGCTGGGAGGGAAGTGGTGTGGGATGTGTGCCGTACCAAGCTCTCAGTCCTTTTTTAAAATAACCCTCTGAGTTAATGGGTTTCAGAACTCGGTGCGTGTGGTCCTCATCCTTGTATTTAATGTCTCAGCCTGTGAGAGGTTGGAAATTATGTATAATTGCTGATTATACTTATTTATGATTGTGTGGTGGAGCACTTTTCCCAGTGCAGTTACTGCTCTTTCTGTCATACTGGCATCTGTGATGAAGGATTTTGTTTCCTTGTGTCAGTTCTTGTCCTGGTGCACACTGAGAGATGCTCTCTCCCTTCACAGTGTTCATGGGAGAATTTGTGGAGAAGAGGCTTTGCCCAAAGCTGGTTATTGGCAAAGCCAAACCCCTTCTGTTAGGGAATTCACTTGTGCTGGTAGCTGTGGGAACAGAGGAAAACATCATGGCCAGAGAGCAAAGCCCCTTTAGTGAGTGAGTCCCTGATTTCCCGTGAGCTGTGTTGGATCTCACAGCTGTCCTTCAGCCTGGCAGCTCCACTGACAGTGTACTGTGTTCCCAGCTTGGTGAAGGTGGAACTGCTGCATCTCCCACAGTCCCAGTCAGGGATCAGTCCCAGGGGGGGAAGGAGGGAGGTCTGGTGCAGATATTGGTCCCCATGTAGAACCTGAGGGGATCCCTCCCACGCCCTGTGTTCCACCAAGGTCTTTTTGTTAGTGTTGCACTTTCATTCCCTGCCTTTTGGCACACTTAATCAAATTAAAGGCAAGAGCGGAGTTCCAGCAGACTTCTGGTTTAGGTCTGGTCCTTCATCATTTACAGTCTAAAATGCCCCGTAGGAAACGAGTGCTTTATGTAGACCAACTGCAGTCCCATTTGCTACACAGATAATAATAAACCCTGAGATTAGCGAAGGTTCTTTTCTGAATTAAAATATCACTTTGGGGAAAAGCTGTCTTCACTTGCTGTTGTGCATAGTCAGTGTCTTTTCCAGCTTGGATTGCTGCCAGAGCTCTGGTTCAGGGACCCTGTACAGGTTCTTATTGGTGTTGCTTGGGTTGTGCATGAAAGAACTGCAGAGTGATGTTTGAGGGGGGAGGTGGGGTTAATAAATTGTAGTTAAGAGAATGTCCAGCAAAGGACATTTGATTTAATGGGACAGTATTGAGAAATGGAATAATTCTTGAATTGTGGGTTGCTTTCTTTTAAATGTGGCCGTGGTAACTTGTTATGCTAAGGATTCCTTCCTCACCCTCCTTTTTTGTTTAACATATTACAGATACTAAGCACAGTTTTCGAGCCTAGACCCAGTTCAGTGTGACAGTTCCTTGGACAAGTATCTGGCCTCTAAAAAAAATAAAACCTTAAACCCCTCTTGTGCTGTTTGCCTTGTAAACTGGCCTCACCCCTCAGCCACTTCCCTGGGTCGTTACCCTGGGGCATTGCTGCAATTTTGAAGCTAAGATGACATCGAACGTTCTTTTCCTTTCTAGAAGAAATGTACCCATCCCTGACTGCACAGCCCCTGAATAATGCAGGAGAGTTTATTTGCTTGTGTATGGGAGAGATCTTCCCTTCTCATTTAACATTGATCTCATCCTTCCTTTTGCATGTGGCCCTTTTTCCTCTTCTCTTTTTTTTGTGCACCTGAGCGGGGCAACCATTCACTTGCTTTTGGCAACTGGGGACTTCCCAAGCTCAGTGTGAGTTTGGCTTGAGACACGTTTTTGTTCATCTTAGCCTGTTGTTGAGGGCACTGAAGCGCTGTGGTGGTGTCGAGCAGCACTAAGGGGGCAGATATTCCCCTGCAGGGGAACGGGGATGATTGAAGAGCATTTAGCCAGTGAAAGGGGGAAAGGGCTGTGGCTACAGGCACTGCCCTCACAAGAGATCTGTTATTTTCGTCTTGGCCTCGAGATTGATGCAAGTTACAGGCGCTGGTACGCTCCCGAGCATCAGATTGATTGACTGCTTGGAGATCCACCTGCATTCCAGCATATGGAACCAGCACCTTTTCATTTAGGTAGCAGTCTTAGCTTCAGTGTGGATGAGAGGAGGCTGTTACTTCAGAGCCAAATGAGTTGGAGAAGCTCTTTTTTAGTATGTGCAGAATTAGTTTGATTGATCATATTTGACACCAGTCAGGGAAGAGAGAGGTATTCAGGCTGAGAGAGCAGGAACACATTCCAAGTTGGTTTTCTCTCCTGTATTCTCTGAATATGATGAATATTTTTTCCCCTCAGCTGTCATAGTCTTCTAATAAATGCTTTCCCTCCATTAAATTTTTAAAAATGAGATTCTCTCTGTAACAAAATCCACAGTTTAAAAATAACTTCTGTGATGTACTTTTATGGTGGCAATTTCAAAGCCTGTGGAGATGCTGCTGGAAGATGCTTCTAATCTAATAATGAAATGTGTATAGCACACATGGAGGAGAGAAGAGTAGCTGCAATCAGCTTATTTTTCTTTTCTTGTTTTCTTGCTTCCTCAGCTATTTCTGGTATCTTTCCCTTTTAATTGCAGGACAGAGCTGAGGAATGTAGAATTGTAGCTGTCAGAAAAACCAGGAGAAAAGGTCTGTTCCCATAATCTTGTGGCTTCTTCTGTTTCAGAAGCCTGCTGGAATCACTGAATCCTCATTTCAGAAAAGAGCAGCATAGTCTGCTTCATCTCTAACTGCTGTCAACTGCTTAAGCTTTTCTTTTCCCCAGCCCTCACTCAGAACATGTTTTCAGCTCAGCCAGGGCTGTTATTACTAACTGATGAACAAACCTGGATACTGAACGTGGCGAACGATTGACATTTTTAAAGTTAATCATAGAAACTCTTCATCCAGCAGAGCTGAGGCTGCTCTGGGTGCTGATGCCCCATCTGATGCCAGCAGTGAAGAGCCTGTACAGTGTCAGCTCAAGATGAGTGGCTATAAAATGGCAAAAAAGAAGTTTGATTTTCATGACACTGTCATCATTTGTGTCGAGCAGACTTTCTGGACTGGGAGACTAGCATAGAACAGATTCCTGCTAATACCTGCACACTCAAAATGCTGTGGTTTCAGGAACTCCTCTTGCACAAAGCTTAAAATACCACATTAGTAAGAAACTGTCCAACTAATTGAACAAATAGCATCAACTATATTTTTCTCCTTATTTTCCCATTTTGATGTATTTCTGTATTTCTGGAGGAAGAAATATGCCAGGTAACTGCTTCAGTACAGAGGGTGGGGGTTTGTGGGTAGCTTGTAATATTTGGGATGAGCAAAAAAAGCTGTTGCTGCATTTAGAAAGGCAATTCCTTTAAGTGGATTTAAGCTCCTAACCCCCTTTGTTTCTCTGGAAACAGTTTTATTTCTGAAGCCTTGCTCGATGCCTACAGCGCAGGCTCTGCTGTGGCTGTCACCATTCTGTGCTCTGCTGACCACAGCACTGACACCTGGCCTCTGGTCCTGTTTTGTTGACCCGAATCTAGCGCTTTACTTTTTGAATAATTCAGCGTATCTACTAGATGTAGATGTTGAATTTTCTCGAGCTCCCATCTGCAGGAACGGCAGAATCGAGTGGAGGAGTCCAGACTCCTTTCGCTCATCCTCACTCTTTGTGGTGGGACAGCCTAATCCCATGAAGTAGCAAGCGAGATTTTTCTCTTCCTGAAGGCAGGATTTACATTGGTTTTCTTGCTGTGACTTGTTCTGATTTCCTTTAGCTGGGTTAGTATTACTTCTCAGGCTGCCCCAATTCTCCTCTCGTTTCTTTGGACTTTGAATTTTTGCTAAGATCTTCCCTCAAACCCAGGATGTTTTCTGCTGGGTGAGGTCACTTAGAGCTCTGTCAGCTCTCACTGCTGGGTGCAGATGCTGCCTCAGGAGCTCTGGGTTTAAATGTTGTTTACACACACTCAGGGTTTAAGTGTTGTTTTCTCACTCTCAGATCTACTGGCCTGAGCACACGAGTGTGAGGAGGAGTTGAAAGGGTTACACTTGTGCTTGACAATGTGGGTTTTTAGTGTGCGCCAAAATGAGCTGCTTCTCTGAAAACAGGGGATGTTGGGACAAAAACTCTTAGAAATCCCAATACTTTCTAGCCTGGCTATTTCCCCCTTCATTGTAATTTTGGTGAAAACTGCCTTGTTTTGAGAAACAACTTTATTAGTGACCCTCTTCCAGTACTGTGTAATCCCTTCATCTGTATTAAATTTCATCTGCTGAGATGTTTGAAATATAATTTGCTGTAGTGACTGGAGTGGTGGTAGGACAGGAGGCTTTTAGGTGAAGTTCCAAGTGGTTTTTCACCTGTCACGGAACCTTGCTGGATGTGAGGGCTAAGGGTCTTTAAGGAAGCAAATGAATTTTCAACTGCCCCGTTTTTACTTTTAAAAGTGTTTTTTTTCTTTATAGAGCAGTGGACTGTGCATCTGTTAATAACATATTTACATGGGAACAAGCGCAGAGTTGCACCTCAGTTAGAGAGGACAGATCAGCTTTTTTGAGGTTTGCCTCCTCCTGTGAACTCAGATACAATCTGATTTAATTTGTAACAGCAAAGGCTTTCAGTGGTTAATTAAATCAACTCTAGGGACCAGAAACTTTGAGGTTGTTAATATGTCCAATAGTATTTATGAGCTTAAATACCCAGAAGGAGCTCAAGTACAAATCCTGTGAACCCCCCCAGTGGAAAAAACCAATATCAAAACCATAAAGCCTTGTATTTGCCTTCTAGAAAATGTTCCTTTTGTTGTACTTCTACACCTGCCCTAAAACTATTTTTTATATTTAGAATTGATCACTCTAGTAAAGTCCCCATGTGACAAAAAAAAAAAAAAAACAAAAAAACAAAAAAACCCAAAACAAAACCCAAAGAATTAATCCTATACATCGGGGTAACAAATATGAAGGATTAATACTTATTTCTGAATTCCAAGCTTTATAATTCAACATTTTTAGGTTATTTTGTACTTTATTTCCTGGCCAGACTTAGCATCTTTATTCAACAACTGCTCACAGAGTAGGATTTGCTGAGCACTTTCAATAATAGTGACACTATTTTATTTCTGCCCTGGTGTTCTGGGACCACATCTTGGTGTTCGAGGCCACATCTTCCAGGAATTTTATACAAGAAGCAACAGAAAAGAACACTTATCTAACAGAGCCACAACTCCACTGTCAACTATAAAAGAAGAGCCAACGGATTCTAACTTAGATTAAAAGTCAGCTGCGAATAGAGGCAAATATTCCCGTAGGCACAGGGCATCTCTCTGAAGAGAAATTGTTGAAAATGCAAATGGCTGAGAGAGAGTTCAGTGTGATTGCTTTGTGTTTCACAGGCGCTGTGGTTTCGGGTGCCCCAGGTCAGCTCTCAGGAGATGAACAGCCGAGATTTCTGATTTCTGGAAGACCTACGGCAGCTTTTCACACGCCACCTTCAAACTCTTCCCGTTTGCTTTGCAGGCAGAGTCACTCTTGCGAAGGATTCCTTCAGGGGCCTGGATAACAGATGTGAGCACGGTCCCCTTGTGCAGCCTGACAGCACAGGGCAAATACTAGAGAAGAAGAAAAGCAACTTTTTTTTTTAATTATTACTGTTTTTTTTCCTCCCAGCTCAGAGCTGTCACATTAGCTCTTCCACTTGTGAAGGCATCCTTGACAGGACATCACGTCTTAATAATGCCAAACATCATCTTCACCATAGCCCTTGCAAGTAGGCAGGGGCTCATAATCAGTTCAGACTCCACTGGGAGGCCTGCAGCTGGATGGGGAACAATTGACCTTTCAGGAAGAGCTGTACAATTAGAGGCAAGCTAGATAAAAGTGCAGACAAGATAGAGTGAAATTGGAAAGCAGCATATTTGCATCAGATAAGAACAAGAGGATGCTGGGATATAGGCTCTCTCCATCTTCAGGCAGGGATGTTGCATCCAAAATCCACTTTTCGGGAGGTGAGGTGACCACAACTGTATGCTCAGAAGAGTGTGATAAAATTAATGAATGTCCTCCTTCAGTTTGAGGATAAATCCACATGCCAGTTGAGAAACCAGTCACACACACACACACCACCATTAAACTCCTTCTTCTTACTGGCTGAACTTGACAAAACAGTCTTTAATGTCCCTGCTTCACATCCAGGGCAATCTAGAAGTTCACAGAAGTTCACAGAAGTTTTTTATTCAATTTTGTGCTTCCTATTTGCCTCTCATTTCTTGCTCAGGGCATAGCAAATGAGGAGAGATTTAAGGAGGATGAGCATGAGGAGATCAGGATGAAAACATGGGAAGCCAAAAGTTGGAGTCTCCAGTTGAGAGACTCTGAGGTTTGGCACAACGTAAATGCCAAAATGCTCTGGCCAGAGCAGGGGCCATTGATTTCTTTCAGAGGCTGTTGTGGTTCTGGGCTGGAAAGAGTAAAGGTGGGAGAAGCAAACAGGCAGCAGAGTCTTCTTGATAGGCAAGAGTGATTCCACCAGCAGTACTTAATGAGCAGAAAAACTATTGATTAGCTTAGCAGTGGGCAGACTAGAGAAGAAAAGCTCTTGAAATAAGACTTAGAGCAAACTGTTTGCAAGATACCTTTAAAGTCTGTCTGGTCTTTGATCCTAAATTTGAAGAAAGAAAAGGAAAGGGATAGTTTGAAGCAGTGGTCTGATGCCTTGAAAGATTTCAAGTCAAAGTGGAGGGGCAGAGGGGCAAAGGTGGAGAGAGGTACACAAATACTATTCATGACATTTTGTCTCAAAATGTCAAGTGCTAAAGCTCTGGAAATAGGCTTACATGGTAGAAGCAGCACTGCATAATTGAAGCCCCAGGAGAGTTAAGGAAATCTGTACTTTCTGGCCTTTATTTGTTTAAAAATAAAAGCTTTGTCAACACTGTATGTACTGCTGAGTACATATGGCACTAAATCTCAGTGCAGAGTGCCGAGGTTTCAGAGATTGAGCTGAGATGTTCCCTATGGCACCTTTCCCTTTGATCTCAGAGATTGACCTTTGGCAGCCTTTGCCCTTACTTTACATCTGCCCTGTCCTTTCCTGAATTCCTGGGTGCAAGCACTGACACCATTTTGTTCTGAAACCAGGGGAATATATGTGTTTAGTTGGTATATGTAAAAAGTGGTGAAAATGCTTGTCTTTATTTTTATCACTGAGGAAACGTGCATCCCTGAGTGTTGAAATGTTAACCCAAGAATTCTAGAAGGGTCCTAGCTCAGCAATATCTCCCAGAGACAAACACATCTCTTGCTTCCTCGGCTCTTTGGTATCCCACAGAAACGTGCCCACATCTCTACAGGAGCGCCCTTGAGAGAGTCTGGCCTGGAAATTGGTTCTGGATACTCCCCACCCACTCGTGTTTTCCCAAGGCTTTACTGACCCCTGCACCACTCTTGGCCAGAAACTCCCCTGCAGAACCATCCCTGAGCTCTGGGCAGGAATCCTATGCAAAAGAAACAAACATGTGGGACACCCTTCCCTGGCACTGGAGGAAAGCCTGTTTGTGTCAGCTGCATTAGAAGGATTGTTCCAGAATGGTTCATCCATGTGTAAAGTTGCCCCTTTAATTCTGCCAAGGCTGAGGAGCTCAGGGAGACGTGCTGGCAGCGGCGCCAGCGGCTCTTTCATCCACCCAATTTTTGCGAGGTGCTGGAGGTCAGAGAGGGGCAGATAATGTAATTTGCCTGTCTGAACCAGTTCTTCTGCCTTGTTTAGTGGAGCTGGAGAGTTTCCGTGCTGTGAACCGAACTTCCAGGGACAAAATAACGAGGCTGCAGAATTTAAATGGGAGAACCCATCTCCCCAGCCTGCAGGTTGCCTTATGCAGATAAAGATGGGGAGAGCACTTGTTGCAGGCTCTCCCCTTTGGAAGCCCTTTCAGCATTATAAATCACAGGTACACTCTGCAATGGGCCTTCCTGGTTGTTTGCCTTCAGATAATTACACACCATGGGCTATTTCTTCCCTTTCTTTTGAGGAAAGCACTGTGGGAGTTACTTTGGTTTCTTTGAATTTGACCTTTGTCAGCTTTGGTGGAAAAAAATACATTTTCTCTTAGTTAAGGTAAATTAGGTGTATTCATTATAGCAACTCAGAGGATTAAGCACAATTACTGGGTTTTTTTTCTCAAGGTAATGATTTAATTGCTTTGATTTTGTTTTGTTCATATCCTGAGGAAAAAAAAATATTATGGTAGAAGAAAATGCCTTTAACTGTTCTTTTCCATACAGTGTATGCTCCTGTATGCCTGGCAGAACTTGCCTTATGCTAACCTTGTCCTAGTGCTCTCCTTAGAAATTTCAGTTCTTAAAATTTTAAGGCTTTGTGTGTGTTTGTAGGTGTAGGTGTCTGTGTATATATGCCAACACACAAAAATAAAATACATTATACAAACATACCTAAATACATGTTTATATAAAACTATTTTTATTTACGTGTGTGTGCCTATATATGTACACACACATATAAAAATAAAACAAACGCTGACTTTCCCTTTAACTTTGAAAGTGTTTTGTTTACTTTCAGCTCCAGCAAACTGGATTGAATTACAACTGAATTGAATGCACTTCTATAGCACCTTCCCCCAGGGATCTAAACCAATTTTCTCACCATTGCTAAATGCTGAACTTCCCCTGTACCCTCACGGAGTAAGTAGGATGCTGCTATCTGTGCTCTAGGGTAGGAAAATTAGGAAAAGTGTTGAATGCAACATACTGGAAGAGAAAGTGATAAGGTATTTAGCTCTTGGTTTTGAATATTGTCGGGTGTTCACACAGTTGTGCTTTTCATGGAGAGCGAAGCCTCTCAACTTGTAACCTCAATATGAGAAAAGGAGATGCAATATTTACCCCTGTAGCAGTGTAACTGTGTGTTTGTTCGGTGTTGGGCACAGCTGTGGGATGGAGTAGGAGCAAGCAGGTAAAATCAGGAAGGAACAGTAAAAGGCGTTTTTGAGGAATACGGAGTGTGTTTCTGCCTTGACCCCTGATCTGTCTCAGCTTGACCAGTCACACTGTGGGCTCCAGCTTCTGGAAAAAGGCATTTAGAGGTCGATTCAAGGAGGAGAGGGGAAGAAAACAGCTGCAGTTCTCAGGTGCTTGTCCATTGTAACCCCTGGCTAAAGCCAAGGGAGCTGCTGCCCTGCTGAAAAGTCACATCTGATGCAAAGGGTTGAATATAAGGTGACAGAGACAGAAGATTTGCCTCCCAGAATTTGTTTTTTGTTCAGTTTCTTGCACGGCCATTCTGCGTGTTTAACAAACAAAGGGAGAGTGTGATGATATTCACCATCCTTTGGTGGTTCCACAGTGGTTGTGTTCCTAATAAAATGTAAAAAGAAAGCTGACTGCAGGAAGGTTGGTGGCTAGGTTAATATACACTGTAGTGGAGTCATTTAAAATAATCCAAGCAAAGAAAGGAGATTTATATAAAAGTACATTTCCATTACTTGTGCCTCTGGCACAGTAATGTCTCATCTAGCATAGCAAAAAGCTAACAACATTATTCTTGTTTCTCTTTGTAACACCCATAGCCTTTAGTACTGCTTTCCTTCGTTAATTTTTGAAAGACTAGTTGTTAATTAAGAGACATATTTGACTCAAAGGCAAGTCTTGACTGAAAAGAGCTCAGAGAACATGGCAGGAGCCTTGTGTTTTGGGGGTTTTTAATTGTTTTTAAAACAACATCTAATTTTGAGCATGTCAATATCCAGTTAAAATTCTGATGAGTGGGATGCAAGCTCCCATAGATGTCTTCATGGCAATGACATTTGATCTCTTTTTCTTAGCTGGAACAGTAGGTCAGGTCCAGTTTTTGGATGGGTGAAAGTAGTCCACTTTGAAGCAAGGAAAGCAGACTACAAGTACAGTTAGGTTTTTGTTTCCTTCCTCCCCTTTTTTCCCCAGAAGACTCAAGATCAGTCATTGAACACCACGGGTATGGCAGCACATTTAAACCCACTTTCTTTTACATTTTTTTGTAAGGGTTTAGCACCTGGTGAGCATGGAAGTAGGTTACTACTTAGCAAAGTCTGGCTGCTTGCTTTGGTAATGAAATAGAAGGAGCTTTCTTCTAAAAATCCATCCCAAAAGGCCAAGACTAAAGTGTTTTGTATTCCCATTACCTTGAATGGAAATTTTTCCTTACTAAGGAGTTTGGCATTGGGATTGCTTCGAGAGCCAGGCACTTCTTTTATGTATGTCCATTAATTTCGATTCTGCTAAATGTGTATTCCTAATTGCAATAAGTCAATGTGCCTGAAGAGATCAGAGGAAGGAACTGATCCAGAAGGGGGAAAACTTGTTACTGTGTCCTTTGAAGCTGTGGGATTGAGTGACCACATCATCTTGGCTGTGACTTTCAGGTTGTTAAAGTGAATGTATGGCTTTTAAGAGATACATGGTATAATTAATGATTAATCAGAGCCCTTCTTTTTGCATAACTTTCAATTCTGCAGTCAAGGCTTGTGTGTATAATGAATGGTTTTTATTTTCTTTCTTCTGCAACTTATCTTTGCTGACTGCACCTCTTTGCTCCCTGATGTCTGTAAGCTCTAATAAATTGAGGAGTTTAGGCAGACAGTTCCTTAGGCAAGAGCTCTCCCTTGGCTGGTGATGCTGGTGAGACCTGCCTAGACTATAAAAGGCTCAGAAAAGGGGACAAGCTTTTGGCTGGAAGGCATAAGGGAAGTGTAACAACTTTTACATCCCTCCTTCATCTCTTTGCTTGGATATTTAATTGGCATTAGGAAACAGAGCAGGTCATTGGATTAATAAACAAACAAAAAAGTACTGTTTGAGTCAGAGATACCCTTAGGAAGTCTCCTATTGGTAGTGCTGGTACTGGTGTTATGAATTCCAAGATATTTACTGGTTTTTAGAATTACCTTAGCTGTCAGAGTGGTGTGATAAAGCAAAAATCTGTGCTCTCGTGCTAGAAAGGATGCTTGCCCACGTATTTGGGGAAAACAGCCTGAAGGTGTGGAGCTTTGGATTTGAGTGCACAAAGAAAGCTTGCCAAACAAATATAAAGACCCCCACAGCTTTCATTCCTGTGGTGTTACTGTCTCGTATAAATATCCAGAAAGTACTGGCTTATAATTTTGTGTTTATTAAGAAAATATATCTTTCAGCAGCTCCTGCTTGCTTGCTCTCAAAAGCCTGCGTGACTCACACTTAATGCCATAATATTGCAGGTCAAACCAGAGATCCTGTGTAACACAGTCCATGGTAATTTCCCAGGCGGTATCTGCATCAAGCCAACAGCTTTCAGTTTACTGGAGAGCTTGGCTTTTTTTCCTGTGTTTGCCCAGAGACTTGTCCCTTGAAAACATGGTGAACAGCTGCTTCTCTCTTTTGTTTATTGTTTCCCCCTCCCCTTCCCATTTTTTTAGTGTTCTTTCCTGGCAAGAGCCTGTGACTTGAAGGGGAAAGGGTCACAGAGATGAGAATTGCTGGACTCAGTATCCTCACAGAATTACCAGCTCATGGGTGGAAGAATCATGGTTCTCCCATCATCTTTACAGAGAAGAGAGGATCCACACACAGCCAGAAAATGGTTTGGGCTGAAAGGGATCCTAAAACTCATCTTAATCCAACTCCCATGCCATGGACAGGGACACCTCCCACTATCCCAGGTTGCTCCAAGCTCTGTCCAGCCTGGCCTTGGACACTTCCATAGATCCAGGGGCAGCCACAGCTTCTCTGGGTAACTGTGCCAGGGTCTCCCTACCCTCACAAGGAAGGATTATTTTCTTTTCAGCTAAACCTGTCCTCTTTCAATTGAAAGCCATGACACCTTGTCCCATCACTATTCGCTCTTTTCCAAAATCCCTTTCCAGCTCTCTGAGTCCCTTTAGGCACTGGAAGGGGTTCGAAGGTCTCCCCAGAGCGTTCTCTTCTCCAGGCTGAACAACCTCAACTCTGTCAGCCTGTTTTCACAGCAGGGGGAGTGACAGTGGCAAAAATTAGACCCCGGTGGTTGAGTGTGTCACAACATTCCTGCCTTTTTCTCCTGCTGCACAGGGAAGGGAAAACACTCCTTGTCCATGGGGGATGAGGTGAGGAAGGATGGGCGTCAATTGCAGCAAGTGAGATTTACTTTTGTGACAAAAACTTTCTGGGATGAAATATGCCATTAGTTGCTTAAGGTTGCTTATGGGGGTTGTGGCAACTCCATCATTGCAGGTCTTTAAGAACATGTTAGAAAAACATCTGTCAGGAATGATATCTGTAGAGCTGCTCCTGCCTTGGGGTGTGGAGATGGACTAGATAACCTCTGGAGGTCCCTTTCAGCCCTGTTTTCTATGAGTTCTAATCCAGGACTTTTCATTACTCATCCCTTGAAGCCCCAAAGGTGACAGGACTATCACACTTCATTTTTACCCTTACACAATCTTTTTTGCTGGATGATTTTTACTCATTCAGTGGTGCTGGCTTCAGTTACATTTGTCATATGATTCTCTTACAGCCTCTATTTATTAATTTTTTTTTCAGTCCATGCCCTTTAGCCCTTTTGTCTCTGTCTTTTAAATGGATCTCACTCACTTTGAAACTTTCTGAAAGCAAAAGTTGCTGAAAACTTAGATTTTTTCAAAAGTTTTTTTTTTTTTTTTAAATCTGAGATTTCAGATTAGACAAAATGAGTTAAAGCTGCTGCTAAGTACTAATGTCATGTTCAGTGCTGCAGCAGGCACAGGAATAGGAATGGGTTTTGCCTTGTTAAAGTGAGATAAATGTGAACAGGAGCAGATGATGAGGTGAGGAAGCTGCCTAGGACAGAGGCTGTTCTGCTTGTTTGTTCAGGGCTTGGTACAGTGTGGCCCTGAGCTGCTCTAATACCCTTATTTATGATGAGAAGCCCACGAGGGACCAGGTACATGTGTACAGTGTGCACATGGTGCTGCTGTAAGGTATAAAAGACATAAAGGTTGTGATTTAGGGTTGATTTAAAAAGACAGTAAATTAAAAGATAACCAAACCAGTGTGATCCTGTAAGTGATGGGTTTTTAGTCAGGTGTCATAGTTGCAGTAAATACCCAACACAGCTAGGCGTTTCACGAGCTGGTGTGGAACAGTAAGTTCCCATTATATTTGCCCTTTTTCGTCTCTTCCTCGTGTGGAATTAAATTCGTTCTGTTATTGGTGTGTGGTGGTTTTTAAGTGGTTTCCTTGCAGGTTTGTTTTAGGGCTTCCCTGGCTCTCGGTTTGGGTTGGTAAAGTGGAAGATCACCCAGTTAAAGCAAAGGTGTCAGGTTCAAGGCAAACAAATGTTGTGTTTCATTCCATTGTGGTTTCCCAGTTCAGCTCCAGGGTGCCCTGATCTGTGAAAGAGCTGTGCCAATTCTTCCTCTGTCTGGGTGCGATTGCTGCAGCCAAAGGTGGGGAGAGGGCGATGCTTGGAGCAGTCCCTGCTGCCCCACTCCCTGCTCTGTGTTTGGAGAGAAGCACCATGCCCAGGACATCCTGCTGCTCCTTCCCACAGCTGCCCACGCCTTCCTTGGCCTTTTTGTTGGCCATCTTCATCTTCCTCCATGGCTTAAACTGACAGTCAGGAGATGAGAGATCCCTGGGGGCGTTCTGCATAGGGTAGTGATTCACTTGGATGTTTTATGTTCCCCTGAATATTTCATGTCCTTAAATGACTGTGGATTTGCAGAGGTGGAGCAGTGATGGAGCAGAGGTGCAGTGCCATGTGGGGTCTGACAGGCACAGAAATGCTTTTGACACCTGTGCTGGTTTCCAAGTCTAACTTGGGTAATAATATTTAAATCATCGTATCAACCCTCTCTCCTCTGGACTTTATTTAAAGTTGCCTAATCCAGTTGTGTTACTTAACTGAGGAGCTGACTTTTTTATAACTAATTATTTTGTGCTCAGCTATGTGTTCTGAGTTCTGTTTGCTTCATGGCTGGATTTGATGCATTCTGTTTAATTATGCACTTTAAACATTAAAAAAAAAAAAAAAAAGGAAGAGAAAACTCACTTTGGTAGCTCTGGGCTGCAGGATTTGATGTGTTTGCTTCAATCTGCCTGCACCCTCTAAAGGACCCCATGGACCTCTTCAGCAAAGTTATGAAGGCAGAATTGGAAAAGCTTGTCTTCATGGAAACTTTGATTAATTTTTTTCCAAGGGGTGACCAGAGCTGCTGTGTTACAGAACTGTCAAACACCCGATGTACAGAAGCCCTGTCATCTGAATTTCAAAGTCAGAGCCATATTTTGAGAGACTTGCCCTTTTCATCCCTATCTGGTCCGTGGGGGTGTTGCTGCGCCTGAGCCCTGTTTGGCCGTGTAAAAACAGCCTGCCAGGCTTCCTTTGCCAGGCACTTTGAGTTTAAATCTATTTCAGGCCTTTAAAAAGGTCACTCAAGGCTGCCAGCCAGAACCTGTGTCTTAATTCGGTGCTGTTAGAGAAAAATAAAATCCTCACTCTGGGGCTGGAGGGCAGGGAGCGGTGGAATTATCAGACACTTTCTAAACTGCAGAATATGCTCTCGTTGCAAATTCCTGCTGTGGTCTGAGGCCAGCAGGAGGATCCCTGGGCAGCAGGAAGGCTGCTCAGGCACTGCTGTAAGCTTTGGGCTCCACCAATGGGGATCTGATTGCTGCTCTGGTCTGAAGCAGCTGCTTTCCTTTGCTTGCTGAGAAGTCAGGATCACATTTTTTTACCTTGGCTGTTGGGTGGTGTATCTTTCCAGGTGATGTATACCTGGCTGTTAAGGCTCCCCACTGCTGTGTGTTTGGGTTTTTGCTCTGCAGCAAGGCAAAGGGGAAGCAGGAATTGGGTGGGGGTTTGGGGTCTGGATTAGGGATTATGGCACTGCTGGCTGTGCCTGGTGGGCAGGGGGGGAAGCTGAATTTGGGGGTTCTGTGGCCCATTCCCATCCTGTGCTGATGATCCCAAAGGAAGGTCCCCATCTTTCTCTTCCTCTCTATCATCTGATACACTTCACTGCCCTACTGAAAAATTTGTGTGAACTCCTGCTAAGCTAATAGGCTTGTTTCTCCTTAATTCCTGTTTGTAATCCTTCCGTTTGTTCTCTTATTTGTAGTCTGACATGGGCTCTTTTAAGAGTGGAAGGAGCTGACATCAGCTGTTTGAAGAGCCAAATAAAAGATTTCTTATAACAGTAATCAGCCTGGCTGATTTCCCAGCAGCATCCCAGCCTGCCAGGGTATGGAACAGCCAGCACTAGGGACAGAGTCTCTTTTTCCACACTTGGGCCTAATTTAATAATACTTTGTTGAATTGCATTAGAAGTTTGATTCTGGGTTTTGACTGGTATCTTGGGGTGTGTTTTTTTGTCATCTGGATAATTTTATATTTGTTTCGTGTTATTGTACCGGGAGGGATTTAATTTTGTTAGCATCTTTACCAAATAATCTGATGAATGTGAAAAGCAGCTTTAATGAGGTTTCTCATTGATTATTTTCATATAAACGTTCTGTGATTTGAAGAGTAGTAACTTGGTGCTCACTTGCCATCTTATAAGTAGGCCTTAGTTTTAATCTTGTAGGTTTTCAAAATTGAATCAGCAGAAATTGCAGAAATTATGTTTATATTCACTTGCTATCTTACTAATGGATCTCAGCTTTAATCTCTCTGATTTTCCAAATTGTTTCGGCAAAAATGATGTCACCAAGGTTTGATTAAAGCATTCAGTTTCAGCTTAGTTCTTTTCTAACATGTTAAATTTTCATATGCCAATGCAAAAAAATTTAACTGTATTAACCTCCTAGTAGATCCTTATTTCCCAAAGTACTTTGAGAGCTTTGTGTTAAGTTTACTTTTTTTTTTTGTAAATTAATATCTTGGCGCTAGTAAAACATACTTGTCAATTTGTAGTTAATTGTTGCACTAGTTCTGGAGTTATAAATCAAGTTGGAAATTAAATTTGGTATCTTGTATTACACAGCAAAAAACAGTTGTTGCAGTAGGAATGCTGTCTGCTAATTCACTTATCTCCTTTTTGCCAATCACGGCATTATTCATGTAATGCATTTTGGGTGGATGGTCTCCATCCTGATACAATAATGACTGGAATGCCTTTTCTCCCTTCTGAAGGCTGGTTTCTGTGCAACAAGTATTTGTCCCAAACAAGAGGCAGATGAGTAAATAGGGCAAGCAGATAGGACTACGAATTTCTTTCAATTATTCTTCTTGGGTTTTTTAAAAAAAATTCTTTAAGATTTTCTTCTTTTTTAATTTTTTATTTCTTCTTGAATAACGCAAGGAGCATTATTATGAAGAAAGTTGACTGGGATGTGATTTTTTTTTTTTGACACAGCCCCAAATTAAAATTCTAATCTCAGGTCAGGTAGTGGGTCTGCATCAGTATGTTTTGACTGAACAACAAGGAAAAAAAAACATATTTTTTTGAGGTGAACCACGTCAAGTCCCCTGTGCTGCTGTGCATGCACAGGGCTCCCCAAACCACCTCCTTAAATCCTTCCTGCTGCAATTGTGGCTCTGTGGGTGTCTCCTGTGCTGTCAGTGGGCTGCCAGCACCGCTGCCAGGGTCCCCCCTCTTGGAGGGGATTACAGGATCAAAGTTGGATAGCACTGCACTATAACATGGTGCTATTTTAGGAACATCTCAGTTTTTCACAGGGGGAAAACCAGTGGTAGGTGAGCTGCTTAGAAGGGCTTTTCACGCAGCTGAGGCTGAAAAACGTCTGAGGGTTTTTGTAAGAAATACAAGCTGTGTTTTACATGCAGGGAGCAGCACCACCCCTGATGCTGTAAATTTTTGAAGTCCACCTCTTCCCAGCGCCCAGATGTGCCTGCAGCTGGCTTTACTGTTACCGGAGCAAAGCCAATAAAACTCTGCCAGATCCCCAGAGAGACTTGAGGAGATTTCTAGGAGCGCTTGCCACATTTCGTGTCTCCCACGCAGTCACGTTGTGGGGATGGTGCAGGCTAAATGCCTGTGCTTTGCTGCTGGCTTTATACAGGGCTGGCAATTGCCTTCCTTGCATCCCCTCCTGGGATCTATCCTCCTCCTCCCTGTGCTGCCTTGACCACTGTTCCCTTCAGCAGCCTCTGTGTTCCTCTGTAACTCTGCTTTTCCCTTCCTCATCACCCCAGGAGTTTTCCTCTCTATTAGCAAGTTGAGTAACGAAGTCAGCAATATAATTGGGCAAAATGTTCCTAAATGAGCATTTCAGTTGTAATAGGGGTGTAAGGGGAAGGGTGGGCACTGACACTTGAAGGAGGGTGTGGCAGAGAGGAGCAGGGAATGGGAGTAAGGTCAGGTAGAGCTAAAATGATTTAAGCACATGCTTTCAAAAGCAAATGATCATTTTGGAGGTAAAATTTACCACTTAGGCTAAAAGTTAATGTCAGTTCTTGCAAGCTGTAACAATATCCTGCCTTTTATGGAGGCTGCCACCACTTACTGAAGCGAGATGCTGAAAGCATCCTCTAAGTGGCTGCTGGGGAAGTCAGAGCTGTAAACATCAGTGAGGTCAGCCTGCTGACCTTCAGAAAGAGTTTTCCTTTCTGGAGGAGTAACTCCTGAAAAGGCAGTCTGCTAACGAGGTTTTTGGGTGTTTTATAGTGTGCAGTGTTCATAATTTTATAAACAGTCTCTCCCTGCTGCAGGCACCCCCGTTTCCATCCAGTGTGCATGGGAGAGTTGGATCAGCACCTTTTAAAATATTAGTTTGGAAATTAGGTAGCACTGGTGTGAAAGTCTGTGAAAAGATTAAAGAGGAATTATTTGGGGGAAGGAAAATAAGACAATTTTGTGGCCAGAAGGAGAATGTGACTTGCTAACATTGTGAACCATGTGAGGCTCTGCAGGTAATCAGTTTTGTGAAGGTTTCATTATGTGACACAACTCACTACACGGCTGAGCTTAATGTAGTAATAGATCAGTGTTCTTCCTTTCAGGTAGCGATGCTATTTAAGTAGAACATTCATTATATCATGATAACAGAGATCCTCAAAAAGCTAAATAATTGAAGCCAGGTGCTGGAAAAACTGTGAATACACATTGCAGTTTCAAAGACTGCTATTGTGGAAAGCCACTTAATTGCATTCTGCTGCAATTAATAATCATCTTAATGGCTTTGCATATTTATGAATATATAAAAATAAATAAGAAAATACACAGGCTAGGATAAAAATTTGGTTCATAAGATTTTATTGCTGGAAAGTAATTAAGCATGCCTCTAATCACAGCATCATTTTTCATTGTGGGTAGGTTTGAGTGGAAGTTTGAGAAAAGAAAATGTGACTGCTCCATGAATTAGCTTGTATGGAAGATTTCCTATCACAGATATTAAAATTAGGCACATACTTGCCTCTCATTGCCCTGCCATTGCCTGTTTTGACCTGGGATACCCTGAGTATGGCAGGGAATCACTTTTCATCCCTCCTCCTCTGTGAGATGGGTGGCAAAGCTTTTGGCTTCCATCTTCTGCTCTGTATTGAACAGGAGGTCACAATGAAAGATTAGAGCAGCCTTTCCTGGCCTTTAAACAAATACCAATAATGTCTGAGGTTTTGAGATTAAAATTTGTCTCCCGAGCGTGCAAATAAAAACTCACAATAAGACCACAGAGAGTATTGCTTGAAGTTTTGGCCTAAGTGGAATTATTCTCTGCTTACATCCATGTAACTGGACATGAATTTGGCTGAAGTTTTTCCTCAACCTGCACATTAACCACTTACTCTCATTAGGAATTTTTTCCTCTTTACAGCCCCATGCATTGCAAAATGTTCCTGCTTTGTTTTGACTTGACCTTTCATAGTCACTGGAAATCAATAGACTTTAATGCATTTATTAAATAAGGAGGATTCTAGGGATTAACATGCGAGGTTCAGTGCTGGAGAAGGTAAAGAGTGGAATATTCCTGCAGAGCCAAGCCAGGCTGTTCCAGGAGGGCTCTGCTCCTTTCCTGGACCTGGTGCCTGCCTGCTGATCAGGCAGCCCAAGACCCCTTCTCTTCACTCCTACACTTCCTTCAAAGGGAGAAACTTGCTCAGCTCTTTCCCTTTTTCTTCTTCCTTTTCTCTTCTGAAGAGAAATGACTTTTTCTCCTCCTTTGCTTTGAGCTGTACTTGACTTCCCTGGGGGGTAATGGGACTTCAAACACTGCTGGGTATCATTTGGGCTTCTAAAAATATTGATTTACTATGAAACATGTGTTGTTTCTAAGAATGCACTGGCTTTTCTGATCTGATTTTTTTTTAAGTAGTAGGAGTTGTGCACCTTTTGGGCTCAGTGTAGTGTCCATAGCATGTACTTACACATCCTTTCTGTTTCTAAGGTTAGCTGCCCATATTTGTGCAAATCTCTGGTTTCATGGATGTCTGTCACAGGATGTCTGCTCTTTAGCCTGCTGCCAGGCACGCCTGCATGTGAATTACAGATTCAGGTCCTTTGAAGAGGGAATAAGAAGAAGTCAGGTTTACTCTTACTATGTTCAAGTCTTTAATCCCAGATACAAACCAAATTAGCTCATCCTTTCTGAGTGGCCATTGTAAATGCTCTTGATTTCAACAGGTTGGCTGAGATGTACCTGATAACACCAATTTATGTACAAACACACTGCTTTTTCTAATTCAACTAATGATTTTGAACAGAAATTTAAGGTAGGCTTTTTCTTCAGCATTTTATCAACCTATCCCTGGTGAGCTAAAACTAAAGAATGTGGATATCCTGGCACATCTTTTCTCTCAAGGTCTGTCACTGGGCTTTTTGTGCCTCTTATTTATGCATGCTAATTAGGAAAGCATTGTTCTTGTGTGTTTAAAGCCAGTAATTTTCTCACCGATGCTTTGTAATGCCTCTTTGAAAACATTGCAGATTGATCCCCCACCTCAGATGAAATAAAAAGCAACACTTGAACTCAAAATCTGGGCATGACAAGCTTCTCATGGCGTGATCTGCTACAACACATTAAAACCAGGGTTATGTGTATGAAGAGACTTCTTTCAGTGCATGACAACTCTCACACAATGGTATCTTGATGTGTCAACATGCATTCAGGTCTCAGCATATTAAGAATGATTTAGAAGGAAGCAGTGTCAAAACACATTGATCAAGTCGTGGTGTTGCAAGATTTAATTATTTTTTGCCACCTTAGCCGCTACAATGCTTTGTGTAGGTTTTTTTAAAAAAATCTACCACCCTGAGTAATAATATAAATAAAATCTTGTACTGAACAAATCAGAAGTGGGATTTTATAGCATTTTTGCTTTCTTGGGACATAATCATGCCTAATGTGCAATAACAGAAGAGCAATAGATATGCACACAGAGGCAGTTAGATGATCAGTAATTGATTGCTTTCTTCTTAAAGAGCAAACTTCTTGTATACCAAAATGTGAGAGTGCTTTCCCTTTATGGGTCAGCATTGATTGCACATAAAACATGTGATAGAGGGTTTCTGAAAATGGTAATTAAAATTGTAGGGTTTCCAAAGCGAGCATTGATTATATTTCAGGGCCTCTCAGTTAGAAGTTAAAGAGTAAACAACAGAGTTTTCAGCTGGAATGCTCTGAGGCATCAGGACAAGAAGGGCCTTAAACTTCAAGTTCTACCTGTGTAGTTCTAATCAAGAGTAGAACATCGCACATTAATTACATTTAAGAGAGGAACTTTCGTGCTTTCCCCCTTTGATACTTCTAGCAATTTTTAAGTGATTAAACTATGAGGATCAGCCACCCTTTGGTGTAAATCAACAGGACTCAGCAGATTTATGCCAATTTACACCACGTCAGAAAGTAACATAGGGGGATGCAGTAGTTTGTATAACACCAGCTGCACGCTGCTAGAAGCAGCACAGAACGTTTTAAAGAGGTCTTATATTCTGTTGCCAGGAGATTGTTTAATTAAATAAAATTACACGTTGGAGTTGCCTTATTAAGCGCTTGTACAGAAGGTAAAAAAAAATAAATCATCCTCATGTGATGAAGCAGTACTTTGATTGTGAGATTTACAGCTTTGTCACTTCCCTTTGAGTAGGTGAAAACTGAGTGTTTCTAAGAAACTGTGTGCTGATGTGATGTAACTATTGGTGTTGTTGGTTTCAGGGCACGGCGCTTTCCCTGCCTAAACCACACACGCTGTCAAAAAGTCCCAAAGTGTGCTTTGGCTTTTGGTAGCACACGGGCAAAAATAATGTCAGATTGTTGATCTTGAATCACTGGATATCTGCCCTGAAAAGTTTGCATCAGTAATTTAGAGCCCAAATGGGGTCATATCTAGTTCATAGCTACTCCAGACAAGTTCTGTTTTTGCAGAAAAGCATACCAAGCAACTAAATTTTTGCCACAAATGAAATTACTAGCTGCCTTTGGAAATTAAGTTATTAATAGTTCTTAATTTAGTGTATTGGCTGCTGGTAGTCCTTGCCTTGCCTAGCAAGAATGGACATTATCTCACGTCCCTTACAAATGATCAGATTAGCGTTATGAGCAGCTTTAGATGATCAGAGAAGAGTGAGAGGATCTGAAGTGCTCACTTCCCCTCCATGCACTTGTGCTTGTCCAGCAGTAATGCACCTGCATTGTTTGGAATGACCTTGACTGTGAGGTGCTTTTGAGGAGTGGGGAGTTTGCTGCAGAAAAAAAAGCTCAATCAGCCCGGTTAATATTCCTGTTTTCCACCAGCAAAGATGAACACAGGGAACCTGTGGCACTTGAGGTATTTTGACCTGATTGTTCACAAACTTTGGTTCCAGTGGCATCCCTGGAAAGGGGCTGTGATGGCTTTAATGCAGTTACATCCCACTCCTGTCATAGCAGGTGTGTGAAGAGAGAGAGTTTATCACCCCCATGTTTGCATTGAGAGGGTAAATTCCCATCCTGTAAAACTTAGTGACTGTGAGGAAGCTTCTCAAAACCTGTCTTGCTGCAGTCAGGGTTTTATTTATTACTAGAAGAGCTCCAGAAGCTGAAAAGCAACTGCTGTGTTTCATTATTAAACAGCAGAGTTTTCAGCTTGGGTTTTAAACCTGGTGTTTTTGAGTCTGCAACCTCTCATCTGAAGGACGTTCTGAGAAGGGCTTCCTGTTTTCTGAATTAGTGTTTAATGTGTGGGAAGTGTACATCCCAATTGAAGTTTGTCTTCAGAAGCTTCTAATTAGGACAGAATGATTTGATTTTTCAGGAGATACCTTTTGGGTTTCCAGAAATAACAAGACAGCCACAAGGGTGATGCAGAGCAGGTATCACAGGTTACTGTCATCTTTGCAGCTGTCAGAAGTGTTTTGGTGGAAAGCAAACCCATGTGTTTGAATAAATAAATATTTTTTACTTAATTTATGGTTTTCAATCCAAAAGAAACTGTCAAGTTTGAGGTGTAATGACTGACTTTTTTGTTGTTGTTGTTTGTTTGCAGTGGCATGAAAATTTTCAGAAAGACTGAGTGATGTTTTAAGCTACTTCCCCGCAGGATGCGGAGCCACTTAGGTATTATTTTCCGTATAACTTTATACAACAAAGCAGGAGAAAGGAGGCAGGAGAGCCAAGTGTAAAGTGGCCTCTCAGGGGGTAATGATATGGTATGCATTGCAGAGAAAAAAAAAGGACAAGCGTTTGAAATCACTGCAGTCAGTCTCTGATGTGTGAATAAAGACGAGAATTACCCTGTGTCTGGTTTCCTGTCACAGCTGAAAGGCTGCTCATGCTCGCTCACAGTGTTTCATTTGGTAGCTGAGTTTTGCTGGTCCTGAGGCCTGGCTGCAGAGGGGACACCTTACAGTGATGGTTCCATTTCAGAGGGAGTTCCTGAGCTGTCTGTGGAGGAGGATGAGCTCTCAGCTGTACAGGCTGGTGCTTGCTTTGGTGAAGCAATGACTGAGGCTGAAACACATTGCTGCCAGCAGCTGCTGGACAGACTCACACAGGAGAGATGGTTTTGTGTTTAATCTCCTTTCCAGTAAGAAAAGCAGCATGTTATCCCCACCCAGGAAGTGTTCAAGGCCAGGTTGGATTGGGCTTTGAGCAATCTGGTCTAGCAGAAGGTTTCCCTGCCATGCTGGGATGTGATGGTCTTTATGGTACCTTCCAGCCCAGACTGTTCTGGGGTTGGTGTGATTCTATGTTTGTGGATTGTGGAATGGCCTGTCTTCCTATTTTCCTGATTAACATCTGGAGGCACCTTGAACCTTCTAATCCCAGCAGATGTGCACCAACAAGAGATTTCTGGAAACTCAGGGTCTTGAATTGGCAATGTGTGGGAAGCAGCACTTCCAAACCTGAAGCTGTTGAGCACTGAAGGTCTCCAGGCTGGTCTGTGTGGCCACAGAGTGGTCAGTGGGGTCCTCCAGGTGGCACTGGGCTCTGGCATCCTTTGGAATTTCAGTCTGTAAAAGCGAGGAAGGATTTCAAAGCCAAGCAGCAGATGTGAGCCTTTGGCCTGTGGATTCATTGTTGTTCCCTGGCACTGAGATCCTCTGTGTCAAGAGAGGGGAATTTAGTGCAAGCTGTAGTAGGTACAAACACAGAGGCTTTTTGTTTCTGTCTGAAGTCACCTCGTCAAGCTTTTGGGCTGGCATGTTGGCAGCTGAGCAAAAGGCTGTTTATTCTACATGATTCTTAACAGTCTTGGAATAGCTTCCAAATACAAATCCATGGCTTGTTCCCCCAAAAAGCGAGTCAGGAATTTTTAGTGCATCTGTCAGTAATTGCTCTGGCTTTTATGGGTCAGCTCTGAGGAGCCAGTGTGATTAGAGCACCGTGTGTAGTCTCCAGGCAAGTTTTACAGCTTTGCCAGTGGAATGCAGATTTTGCTTATAGTTTTAAAATATGATCAGTATACTTTTGAGGATGTTGTTTGTTTAGCTAAGCCACTTGCCTGGTCTCAAAGCTGGCAGAAGAGAATCTTCCTCCCTTCCCTTCTTGCTTTCCCTATGTCCTCCAAATAGACATAAATAACGCCCTTTTTCCTCAGCCTCCTGAAAATATAGGTTGCATTTCAATGAGAACTGTGAAATTGCAGGTAGCTTCTGTTCCTCTCACATTTCCTTTTGCAGAACAATTTCATGGAATTGCAGTCTATCCGTGGGCTTTGTTGATCCTTGTAGGATGAAGTGCCTGCAATTCCTTCTGCTTTTCCTCCCTGGGAGATCCCTTGCCCGCTGTCTCTGTGTGCTGCGTATCAGCTGCCGCAGATCCTCTCTCCTCAGCAGTCTGTTACTGTTCAAAGCTTTGAAATGATCAAAGAGGAGGATGAGGAGGAACAAACTGCTTTAACATTTGTACTGGCAGGGATGGAGTCGATCAGGTGAGGTGTGTTGTGGAAGGTGTGAAGTGCTCTGGAAGATGTCAAGTGTTACTGCTGCTGCTTTGGTACAGCCACAGGGAGTCTGATGCAGAAATAATGAAATTCATTCTTCCTGTTGGCTCCTTTTGATACAGTGCTCCCCAAGATCTGCCTTTCCCAAAGTCTTGAGCCTTCACTGGCTTTGAATTATTCCCCATCTTTGAGGGGAGGAAGGGCATGGCCAGGATTGTTGGACAGAAGTGCCCGAATTTTGAAACTTACCCCAAACCTTTTTTCTCTTTGGCTTTTGACACCCTTGTTTATTGTTGATTGCCCAGATACCTGTCTTCTAAACCAAGACATTTATGAAAATAGTTTTTCCTCGTAGGCTCCTTTTTCCTCTGGAAGATGAAGCTGCAGATTAAGTAACGTCACCCATGGGAGCTCTCATGATGGTTATTGGCTTCCTTTGAAATACTGAATTGTTCTCTGTTCCACAAACTGTGACGCTGGCAAATAGGGATGTAGGGACATAGATTTTTGCAATAGTATCTCTCCAGCCACTGTTTGAGATATTATTTTCTTGTTTTATTTTTTAATTCCTCACGCGTTTGCCTTAGGAAAAATGGTAACATCTTTTCAGTCTGAACAAATAGATGGTTTTGAAGAGCAGCAAAATGTGATGCCCCTTTTCTGCTATAGTTCCTCCAGGCAGCTTTGTAGGTCAGATCTGCTGTTTCTTTTCAGCTCCATCTGCAAGCAAAAGCAACTTGTAAGCTTCATATATGTAGCTTGAAATCAGAACAATAATTTTAAAATCACTTTTTACGTTTAATTGATGAGTATCTTTATTAGCTCAGTAAATAGAACTTAAAAGAGCAAAACAAATTGCTGCTGTGGCATTGTAAAAGATCTTGCTTCTACTTTGCTTAAAAGGAATTTCTGTGAAAATAATCTGCAAGAAAAAAAGTTACATGGATGCTTCAGTAATTCACAGTGAATCTGAACTTGTCTAGTAGTGCAGGTTTCATCTTGTGGGAAAATTGCAGCTAATTTATGATAGAAATACAAATGTCAAGAAGAAGGAATTAACTGAACAGACAAGAAAGAATTATTCATCCCAGGAATGTGCATTGCTCTTTTCAAAGAAAAGTTTTGGTTCAGTTATGTTCTGCTGCTTCAGCCTTTTCAAAATTCATGTGTGAGCATTTGGGCTTTAACTCTTGGAAAAGATTAACAACTCTTCTGAGTAAAAAACTGCATCGGACTTACGAGGGGTTCCTCATGTTAATGGTTCTGTCAGCCTAACAAACTCTTGACATATTTTTCTCCCGTAGGATAAATAATTAATAATGATTAAATATGACAGTTTGGACAATTGTTTTTGCCCTAACTCAGCATCTGAAAGTTGAAAATTCTTTTGCTTGTGTGGTTCATTCACTTTTATCTCAGCCATGAACTTTTCTCTTGTGCAGTTTGTAAATTAGCACCCTTGCATCATGTTTGCAGATAAAAGTTTAATGGAAATTCTTATGTCAGTGTGGTTGCCCAACATAAAAAAATTGGATTGCTCTGAGCTATCTCAAGGGAGAACAGAATATTTTATGGAATCTGAGGTCACAAGTTACTTTTAAATATCTAGAGTCAGATACTTTAACATAGCACTTAGGAAAAAAACCCCCTGAATTACCTGTCTGAATTTTCATTGAAATCTGTCTTTTAAATTAGGTCACCTGTACTAAGCTTCCATAGTCTAAATCTGTATATCACACATGCAGTATTTTATCTCACCCAAATATTACGCCTGAGGGGGAAAAAATCAAAGAAGTTCTGTTTTACTCTGGCTAAGAGAATGTGTGTGTGATCCCCAGCCTGCCTCTGGAATGCGTTGTATTAATGGGAGGTAGGGAGAAATCAGCTATTTAACCTGGGAAAAAAAATCCACTTTCCCTGAAAGAAAACACAGGAGGTGCTATCAGCTGCATTCCACTTCGAGTCTCTCCAGATGCTTGTGGAAATGGAAGTGGTTTTAAGTGTCCTTAAGAATTGTGTGATTGATGAAATCAGCCAAATTCAGGGATGGGCAGGCATCTTTCTGCAGCTTGTTTTGGAATTTGATTAATACACTGATTCTTGCCTCCTGTTCTCGCTGTCATTAAAAGTTCAGGAATTAGTGGGAAGAAAGTGGCAACTTTAGGCTGTATATGAAGTTCTAAATGTAAACCTGCAGTGTACAGGTTGAGCAACAGGGGACTCTGAACTTGTCAGAAACAAATGTGAATTAATTTTTTTTTTCCTAGAATGTTGCAATTTTGTTTCAGCTGATGTGGGCTCTGTCATATCAATTGCTGTGGAGTAAATTATTGCTAAATGTTAGGTGGTAGTGGTGATTATTTCAAAGATAGGGTAATCTACAAGAGACAGCTTGCACAGGAGTAGCAGACAGTCATATTAACTAAACTGGCAATAACTGCCACAAAACATCATCATCATTTTATACCCCTTTTGGTCATGCTGTTGAACTAGATGAACTATGTCCTTGTTTGTGTTTCAGAGAAGAAATCTGGAATACAGTCACCTCAGGGAAAATGCAAGAGCCCTGATTTATTGATGTCATTTTATCAATTTTGCACAGGTTTTGCAGGGAGGAGGGAGGGAAGCAAGATTATGAATTTCAGATGAAGACAGGAAGAAATGGTCACAAATGCCTGTCACACCCAAGAGCAGTAATCAAATTACTGCCGTGAAGGAAAATGATATCATTGATTATGAATTTTGAAATTGGTGCCTGGAGCACTAGGAAAGCTGACAGTGTGAGCCTTTAAAAAGGAGACTGGGTGCAAACATATTAATATGCTTTTAAGGAGAAGGAATCTTCTGCAGGAGGGCATGGTGTCAGTAATTTATGGGCATGAACGAAATGCTGCATTGGTGATTTATCGTGTCAGGCGGGGCTATTAATGTGATTAGGGTTCAGAGTTTAATTTACTTCCCTCTTTAAAAGAGAAGAATTATCTACTGTAAAGACGCATATGAGTTGTTTTAAATGGGGTGTGAGGACCCTTCTGGGTTAAACTGGAGGAGCTGCTTTAGAGCAGTCAAGAGAGGCAAAGGGCATTGTACGTTCATTTTTCTTAGGTCTGGGGTATCCATGAGGAGTCCCTGTAGGTTCCACCTCTCAGGACAGAGCAAGCAGTGGCAGATCTGGTTCTGTCTGGGCTGATACCAGTGAATTTTGTTATTTACATTGTTTTTTCCTAACCTATGAGAACTGTTCTCTTGGCACAGATTCAGATTCAACTTCATTTTGAAGTTGTATGACTTTCTTAGTCTGAAGAAGAAAAAGAAAGAGGTGTTTCTTTCCTGGTGTCAAATGACTTCGTTTCTTCTGAAGAAAGCCAGAACTGCCTCTCGCTGTGACTCTCTTGGTATCCTTTGTGGTAACATGAGTGATATTTGCATAGTTCTCACAATAGTTAAAGTATTGCTTGCACCCCAGGAGCTAGACATGGCATCGTTACTCTGATTTATGGATGAGAAATGAAGCTCAGAGAAAATTCTAGTTTTCAGGGTTGTGGAAGCCAGAGGCTGTGGAGAAGAGGACTCATCACCCCAGAAACAAGGCTTGTGTGGGTAAAAAAAGAGTCTCATTGCTTCCGTCATTAGGAAATCTGTTTGCAGTCCCAAGCCCCAGTGACTCCAGACATTCACCACCCCGTTCTCTAAATCTGCTTTTTGAGCAGTTTCTCTTCCCTGTTTGCCCTGCAGAGCTGCTGCTTGCTATCTTGAGCATCCTCCTCTTTCTCAGTTTTCCATTAATCTCTCCCCACTCGTCGCAGTCTGTTCCTCTGGCTGGCGCAGAGCTCCTGACAGCTCTCATCTGTGGGAGGGAAGTGTGATTTAACGGGGAGGAGAGAGAAGTGCTCATGCCTTGTGAGGGTTTTTTGAGCTGTGGGTTTATTGCCATCCACACCTCACCTTGCTTAAAGTCTCCCCTGGAGATCTATTCCATGCCTCGCAGCTTTCTTTAAACTTTTCTGGACAAACTTCCTGGCTGCTTCTTCCTTTGCTGCTATGAGTAAAACTTGAGGCAGGTGCAGTGCTTTTGCTGTGACCTTCAGTGTCACTCCCACAGCTGATATGAAATAATACCATACAAACCTCGATGCAATTTTCCACGGCTGCTGTAGGCAGAGTCTCATATTAATGGAGGAGCCGGGGGGATTCTGATTGTGCTGTTTTTTTTTCTGATTGTCACACTGGCTTAAAGATAAGTTATGCTTGAGGTCGTCTGGCTGTCGCTCCCTGTGCGTTTCACTTAGGTGTAAAATAATCCACACCTAGATGCTTTTCTATTATCAAAATGCTTTAGGTGAGTTTGGACTTAAACTTTTTCTATGTAAGATTGGGCCAGAGGAGTAGTTTGTGAGGCAGGAATCTTACTGGGAGCAGGAAGGAGGGATTGAGGCTGTGGAGTGAGAGGATTTCAGAAGCTGGTGGGAACTGGATATTGGATGAAATTCCTGCTGGGAATCTGGGAGGGTATTTCAAGAATGATTTTGGATGGAAGTTGAAGTACTGGTTGGGTACTGGTGTGGTGAAAACTGTGGGTACTGGGTGGGGTAGACATCTTCCAGCAAATGGAGAGGCGGAACCATCATATTATAGCAAGGAAATAATTGGACTTTGTGTGAAGGGGAAAATAGAAAGGGACTAAAACGATTCTTTTGGTCTAAAATGCTTGGTTTGAAAGCAGCCGGAGCGATTGCAACTTTCAAAGAGCATTTTTCCCAAGACGAAGTTTCGACTGGCATGAAAGCTAGCATTTGACATCTTTTTCATATAATGATTACATTAACAAGAGCAGACCTCGCTGTTGGCTGCTTTTGTAAAACAACTCCAGCGCGGCTCTTCGTTCTCTCAACTCCCGCGTGCGACTTGAAGGCAGCTCTAAACTCCTGCTGGAATGCAAGCGGGTCAGCTCGTCTGACGCAGTCAGAGTGTTGGAAAGTGCTCCACATGGCTTGACAAAGGCTCTCTGCAATTGCTCATTTCTGGTGCAGCGGGCAGTTTTAATACACTGATGTTTGCAGCAGTCTGGCGTTTAATGTTCCCATCCCACAGGGCAGTGAGAGGAGGATTGCTCAGGCATCTGCCCTGAGATGCTGCTGTACAGCTTAAAAAGCCTACAGTTACCAGCAGTTAATTACTTTGTAATTAGTGATGTTTTAATCGTTGCTGCAAGTACTGGCTTCTGCTGGTTGCTGAGGATTAGGTGTTCTTACAGCAGTGAGAACAGACCTCACTGACCAGGAGGGACCTGAGAAGAGCCTGTGTTGAATTGTCCTGATATTTCTGGTGTCCTGTTGTGAGGCTGGCTTTCCTCAGACTGCTGTTTGATTTCCAGGTTGTGTTACGGTTGTAATTTTCTCTAAAGTGCCCAAACAGAGATTTATCTGTGCTCTCCCTTGTCCTTATGGGATGCATCCTCAGTTAAACCTCACACCTTTGTGGGAAATCCGTATCACCTCTTAAATGCTGAAATTCCTAGGTTTTCTCCAGTGTGTTGCATACTGTGTGATTTAAATAGCAGTCCTGATTTCTTTTGTCTCTAAGAAGAGTGCAAGGGTTAGGGCAGGACTGTGTAAAGACGGAGGCAATCTGTATTTTAAGCCCTTCCACTGACACAGCCTGGTGGGGTGTGTATGTGGGAGGAGGTTTCTAAATAGGAAACTTGTGATGTGAGGAATCCTCAGAGCCGTGAGGATTGTGTAAATGTTTGCTCTATAAAGCAGAAATAGTCTGCTTTCTCTGCTGAGAGAAATCACTCTGCTTATGAGAGAGCACAGTTTATTAACTGTGGTGATTGGAGATGGAGCAAAGGGAAGGGACTCATTTTGTAGACTTAAAAAAACCCCCAAACCCAAAAGGACATTTCTGCACTGTTCTGATTTATTTTAAAAATCGTATTGTCTTCATCTGGTTGCCATCATTCAGATACAGCTGAGGAGAGATGTGGAGAAGCACAGAAATTTTGAACAGAGCATAAGTATGAGAATGAACATTTGTTTCATTACTGTGAACATAGCCTGGATAGGTGAGAAAAAAGAATGTGAGGTAAGTGCTAGACATCAGCTTTGATATAATTTGCATTTTATTAATAAATATACTTGGAAATCATTATCCCTTAGCACCTTATCGAAAGCTGCTGCTGAGACTGTGTGGGTCATATTTCTTACTGGTATAAATTTGTGTAGCTGAATTAGAAGTGTGATTTGCCACTAGTCTTGGAAGCTGCTTCAGCTGGACAGGGAAAAGTTACCTCTCTTTGTCAGACTGAATTGCAGAACTGGGCTTTGCTCTGTTCTGCAAATCACTGGACAGACAGCAGGCCTTTAATTTGGTGGAGGAAGGCACGTGAATAACCAACTGCTCCAAATTAAGGAAAGGAAAATTAAAAGTTGGATGCTTCTGGATAGTGAAAGCCAAACTGTGTGTTGATTGTACATTTTCTTGCTTTTGGTATACTCAGATCATGACAGAATGACTTTCTGGGAGACTTTTGGACTGAAGGTATGAGCTTTAGTACAGGGGGGACTGTGGGAGACTGCCTTGTGTGACTGATCAAATTAAATGAGCTAATGGATTTTTCTGGTCTTCAAAATCTCTGATATCCAGTGCAAACTATTTTGCTGCTGATGGCACAAGATTCCAAACCCCTTTGACAAGCAGGTAAATGAACCAAATTTTGTAGGAATCTATATTGCCTGTCTCTGAAGTCATCAGCTTTTTTAAATAATTTTTTTTTCAGGAGTTGTCTGCTTTTTTAGCAGTGCTGAATTGTTAATTTCCAATCATTTCAAATGGTGTAAAAATGAGTATCTTGGCAGGGTTTTATTATAAAACTGTAGTAGCCTCACTTGTGTACCTGGACTGAAAATGCACCTTTTCTGCAGTTCTGGGCAAAACTCAGGAAATTCACCAGAATTTCACACAAGGTCTACTATTACCTGTTCTTTCTACTCATTGAGGCTGACCCCTCACCAGGACAATATATGTCTGGGAAGGGACCTCCTGGGTCATCAGGTCAATTTTCCTGCCATCATGAGCAATCACATCACATGAGCCCTTTCATTAACTGATCACACTGCATTTTAGATGTATGAACAGTTTTTGCCCCTGGTACTTCCCCTGGAAAATGGGAATAGAACCTCATTGTCTGGTGTCCAGCAGGTATTTATTCACAGCTGGTTTGCACCCCCTTGTTTCTCTGCCAGCACTGTCCTTCAGTGTAAATTGGCTTTTTCCCCCTGAGTGTTTGCTTACCTGGTGTATCCAGGAGCAGAAGTTCAACTCTTCCCAGCTTTCCTTTGCTCAGGACAACAATCATCCTCTTAGTCTTTTCCACCCACTCCAGGGATAAAAATCAAATTACCCACGTGAGAAATTCCTCTCAGCGATTGCTAACACTCTAAAGAGAAAAAGGCAGAGGAAACTTTAAAGGACAGCTAAACTGAGAATCTTTTAAATTTCTGTCTTGTGGTCTTTGTAAAGAATGTCATCAACTTTTTTGTTTCGTTGAAGCTGTGGCTGCTGATAACTTCCAAGCTCAGCAGTATGAGGGGTTTTCATCCTAGAGGCTCCTTAAGGAAAAAAATCAGAAGAGGAGAGAATTGGGAAAGCATTTCTCATGTAGCACAAGTAATTTTGGAGAGAGTTGTGGAAAATAGTGCTGGTTATGGTGCTGTGAGGTGTCATTGTAGACCTTGTGGCAGAGATGTTCCTCATGAAAAATATTTTTGGTATTTTGGTGTGGTCTGAAAGAATCTGGGCTCTCTCTTTACCACCTCTGTTCAAGATTTTATCTCTTTAAAGAAGGAAGCTGTTCTGTAGATATGCTGTAGCTGCGTATTTCTTTCTTCTGGTCAATGAGAAGTCAAATTTCAAACCATTCTTTGCCAGGCAGGTGATAATGGCTTTAAATTTAAAGAAAATGATGAAATGACTGAACAAATAGCTTTAAAATTTAGGGAAAAGCATGAAATGACTGAACAATTTAGTACCTAGAAAAAGAGCTGGAAGAGAGATTGCAGAGTGGGGGGATGATGGTGAAGGTCTGCTGATCTTGCTGTGGAATAAGCTAATAGGGGATACTGTTCATTCTCTTTCATAACTGAAGAATCAGAAAGCATCGTATAAAAAATTCAACTTAATTCAAAAATGGAGAGTGAGAATATTCCTGACACAGAACCTGCTTCTGGAAATCTCTGTGCAGAATGATCTGTCAGCTGAAAGTTTCTGCAGGTTAAAGATGTGGCTGTGAGAAATACACTGGTGGTTCTCATGTCAAGAGAGATGATCTCTGCTGGCTCAGGAAGTCCTGGGGCCACAAGTTGGGATTATTTTGGGAGAGCATGGTGTTTGTATCCTGTTCTGGTTTTCCCAGGTCAAACAGTTGCTGTGGTAGTTCAGTGATTTAGGTCAATTGACTGAAGTTCAGTGAACCTTTGAATTCATCAGCTCCAGCTGTTCTTAAAGTGGTTTTGTATGTATTGTATGTCTTGTATGTCTTGTGAACTTCTCATCTTTACCACAGCTGGTAAATACCAGCATGACTGTGTTGGTTAATAGGTCCATTTAAATGCTGCTGTGTGGTTTTTTTATCTAACATACAAGTTAGCCCTTGTCTTTCCAACCGAAGATACCCAAAAACCTCAAAACTTTCTTGCTGAGAAATCCTAGTAGATTTTATAGGAAAAATCTGCTGGAAGAATTAGATAAAGAGCTCTGAAAACGTGGAGAGGGGAAGAGGTATTACAGTTTGTATTTAAGTTCAAGCCTCTCTGTTTGATCGTGGGGAGATGTTTGAAAAGAGCTCGGAAGAATTCTCCATCCTCCAGCTCTGAGCTCTGGGAACTGGGCTGCAAACTCCTTGAAACCCAGACAGATGTTTTGGTATGGAGCTTCAAAAGTTTGAAAGGCTGTTTTCCCCACACGCCTTCCTGTGTGAGGAGACTTTGAAGAGCTGCTGGATAAATTTGATTACCTCTTTTACAAAAGCGCTGTCCACGCGGCAGAGGCAGGCTGGGAGCAGTCGTGGGCTGAGATGTGAGACAATAACCACGTCATGCAGCCCCAGCCGAAGAAAAATGGAATGGAAACGAGGCAGAGACATGTCAGCCTGTTCAGGACCCAGAGGGGGCAGAGTTCTGAGATGCTTCAGTGGCTTTTTCATGAAGATAAGTAAACACGAGGGAGCTGTATTGGCTTCGGCTCTGCCACATTAGACAGGAGAATTCCTAATGTTGGGGAAGAGCACAGATGAGTAACAACCCAGATGTTCCTCCTGTTGCTCTATGTGCATTTAGAAATTAATCTGACAGTGGTGAGTGCCGCTCGAGAACCCACAGATTTGAATGGGTAAAAATGTCAGGAAAAGGCAATAAGTGGAGTTTGTCCTGTATCCTTTCACCCCCTTCTCACACACTTAACTGGGGGCGTGTTAGTGCTGCACCAATGCCCAGGAAAATAAAAACCCTGCTGTAAGAATTTATCAGCCTTTAAAAAGTTAAGAGGAAGGAAAACATCCAGAAATAAGGGACTAAGACATGAGAAATGAGATCCAATTCAGCTGAATGACAATGTTTCCAACCTGGAAGTCTGGGGTGCTTTTCAATGCCTGCCATCTGCTACTAGAACAAGAAAAAATAGTACAGTTATGTTATCACAGAATCATTAACAGTTCTGATTTTTTTAGTAGTTTCTCAGGGCAAAAATATAAAAAATCAGGTGATTCCCTTATTGGGAATTTGTCTGTATTTTTCTGTATCCAGGAGCAGGCCAAATCATTTTAGGAGGGCTTCATGCAAGAATTCCCTTACTGTTCCTTGTTGCAATTTGTGGTATTCGTTCTCCTCTGTTTAGACTTTTGTTTTCCTTAAGGCATTGTAGTGAGTTGGGAGGTTGGGAGTGGGGGGAAAAAATGAAATATTTTTATCATAAAGATTTTTCAGCTTAAAGATCTCAACCAATAATAGAGTTAATCCTCTCCCCCCACCCCTGCCAAAGGGAAATGCAGCCCTTAATCACACAACTGCCAAAAATACTGGCCCATTTTTAAACTATCTAAGGCAGGATGGAGTTCATTTGTAAGGTCAAAGTCTACTTATAAGTAATGGCACTTCCCATGGGGAAAAACACTAACCCAATTTGTGAAAGTTATTTTATTTGATGGTCAAATAAACTCGATAGCACATCAGGAGTAGGGTTCCTGGCTGTGATGTGACACACAGAGCAGCGTTTAGGCAGAAGGATTTGTTTTTGCTATGAATGCATTGATGGATTTTCATGTGGATGTTTGACTTTTGAAATCATAGCTTTGGTATTCTGAAAGACAAATGAAAGCTGTAGGGTAAATGGAACAAAGCTAAACCAGCTCCAAAAATATAGGAAACATGGCAGCAGGAGGGTCCACTCAGGGAAGATTATAAAGCTTCACATTGCCAGAGCCTCTTTAGCAGCTCCTTCGTGTTGTGGGTTTGGCAGGAGGAGGATGACAGGGCTGCCAGCCTGCCTAATGATCTTCATCTAACATTTACCTTATTGAGAGGGGAATAATTCTGTTAAATTAACATCCTAGCATATTTGCTGTCCAGCTAGTTGATGAATTAAATAGCCCGAACAAAACGTTTCACGACTCGTTTCTCCATAAAAAAAAGGCAGAATTTTTTTCCAGGGAGTGGAAAAAGGGAGTGGCTTTTCAGCAGCTGTGTGCTGCCATGCCCCTGTACCCCTTATGTGGAAAAATATACACAGTGTTTATGTGTAAAAAGAAGAGGTTTAATGAGGCTTTGGGAGGTGGGATGGCAGGCAGGCAGACCCTGCTCTTGGAGCGCCGGTGCTTTGCCTCCTGCTCGGAGGAAGCACAGACTGTTAATGACAGCCCAGGAGCCTGTGACACTGGGATCACTCCATCAATCACAGCTGGCACCCCGTGCCAGCCCTGCCAGCTGTCCTCTTCCATCAGTGTCCCAAAGTGCCACCTGAGGGCCGCAGGTGCCAGCTGCCAGCCCTGGATAACCACTGAGCCTGCCCCAGCATTGAGGGCATTTAGGCAGCCTGTTCACATGGAATCGTCTGTCCTGGCAGCCCCCTTTGAGTTTTGGTTTGGAAGGAGGAGAATAAACAAATTTCGGGCTAATAGACAAAGCAGAACATCTCTTAACAAGAACTCCAAGCCTTGGACTTTGCACTCCCCATTTGTGAGACATCACCACAAGTGCCTGTGACAGCAGGAGATGGTGCTGAGGGTGCAGCAACAGCTCCTTGACTTCTCCTGCTTGGTTTGACCGAAATTTGTAACCTCACAGTGAAGTCTGTGGTCCATGGATCCACCAACCCACTGAGAATGTATGTCACTTCTGCTGATGTCTGTTGGGTGTGCCAGAGAGGACATGAGGACTCAGTTTGGTGAGAAAATATATTATAAAGATGCTCAGTAGAATTGAATTGAAGTAGAATTGATGCTGAATAGAATTCAAATTAATTACTTAATTATTTACATATTTAATTATGTTGATTCTAAGAACAATTAGAGTTTCAATGTGCAGCTGTGGAGAGTGTGGCTGTGAGCCCTTAGCTGAGGTTTGATTGCTGCTGCACACCTGAAAAGTCTTCATGTATCACAGGCCCATCAAAATGGGGTGAGCAGGTAATTTCAAGTGGTTTTCAGATCCATGGGCAGGGGTACTTCTGCATCCTTAAGCCTCAAGGACTCCAGATCTTGAGCATGTCAGGCTGAGGAGCCTGTAGGTATAAGAGGCTTATATGGGCAGTGAGGCTTTTACAATGGAAACAGGTATTTTAAGGCAAAAACCCCCAAACTTTTATTTCTGATACGCAGTCAGCAATTTAAACTGTTTTCACAGTCATTTTGCTGCTGTTCTGGATTCCAGTGGTTCCAAGTGCAGCAGTTTGCCCTTGTACATCTATATCAAGGTTTTTTTTTTTCTCCTGTTATCATCACCAGATCCTTGTCCTCACTTGATGTTTTCTAGGCTCCTCATTCCTATTCTCCAGCATGTATGAATTTTCTATTATTTGCTTGCTGAATGCAATCACTTGCAATTTCCCAGGTTCAAAAAAAGAAGTTCCTTTAAAAAAAAAAAAAAAAAAAAAAGAAAAAAAGTAATGGAACATCCTCAGGTTGAAATGGGTCCTGAGCAGAACTGATGGCTTGGGGACTTTAATTTACTAAACGTCAGTGGTTTGATGGCAATTCAACATGACTGGTGATTGCCTGCATCGTGTTACTGCTGTGGCTGAAAAGGCTGTTTACGTTTGGAAGACAGAATGCTCAGCTGAGGAACACAAAGAGCAATCTCCTGTGACCTGCTAATAATTTTTTTTTTCCCCTAAAGATTCCCCAATTGCTGAGGAGCACAAACCCCTGGAGAAAAAACTTCTCTTTGTGCATATGCTTGTTTATAGATCTGTTACAAGAGGTCAGTCCAGAAAAATGGTGTTTGCAAAAAACCACTTTATATCAGGAGTTTTCTTTGCTCCAAAGTCATCCTTAATTTGGCCAGTGGAAGACTTTTCCTTTTCAAGAGATTTCTCTTACATTTATCATCCCAGCTTGACACAATGCTGAAATATTTCTCTGTATTTCTGATGTTTGTTGTGGTGCTGCTTAAAACCGTGAGTGGCCCAGTACATGTTGGAGAGCAGTGGTTCAAAAAGAAAAAAAAGCCATCTGGTTCTCATTAATTTGCTGAAATGATCAGAACATTTCGTAAGAGACTGTGCTGCATGTAGGGAAGATAGTGGCAGGGGTTCTTCATTTGTGCAAGTAGATGCAAACTCACCTGCCTAAGAATGATCTCATTTCTAAAAATGAATCTGGGGTCCAGGGTCCTTAGGTAACATCAGGCTTGATGGACTTTTATCCATAAACTCCATTTCAGGCAGTGGCGTGTTCACTTCCACTGCCAGGCAGGTGATTTTGGAGGGCAGGGGTTTTTTTTGTGTTAAAAAGACAGCTAGGATCTTGCTTACTATTTAAAGAAAAAAGTTGATAATGTAAAAAAAAGATTTTTTAGAAGTGTATATGTGCAAGCAGAGCAGCTGGAACTGAGACACAAATCCACTGTGTTTGGGTCAGCAGCCCCTGCACGGCCAGTTCGGGAGCTTCGCACAAATTTCTGTATTTCTGATCTGCTGCTTTCCTTTTAAGATTTGGCCTTCAGGCCTTTTCTTTTGGGCTTTTGTGTGTGCAGAGCAGAATTTGTTGAGATGCTGGTGTGTGCACTCTGGGCGCCTCTGGCCTTCCTGTGCTGGGCAGGACTCACATCCACTCCCTGCTGCTGGTGAATCCACCTTGCTAGGGATGATTCTATGGGCTCTGCAGCTGCTTGGTTTAAAACCAGATTACTGTCACATTTAGAAACGTTTAGCAGCACTGGACCAATGAGGAATAATAATTTAAAGAGGCTGACTACATTTAATCAGTTTGTGGGAGAGACTTAATCAAACATAAGAGGTTGAGAAGGCTGATAGAGCTGATGGATTGGAATAGGTAATACAAACCCTGCCTGAACATTTTTCTGTCCATGGTTGGTTTATAATAGTAAAGTGTTTGCAAAAGTTATCAATCAATCAATAGGTATAAAGTCCTTTGTATGAGGAAGCTTGCAGTGGGGAGAGAAAATGACCTGAACTGAGGCTCAAAAGTAGACATTGCAGGAGATTTTTTCGATATGGGTATTCTAAGAGTTAATTTTCAATATTTTTTGTAATGTGGAAGAAAAGATAGTTGGGAAATATCTTGAAGAAAAATATCCCTGGATCCTGCTTAGGTCCTGGGTGGCTGCTCTTGGTGCAGAGCTGCAGCATGTGCTTACTGGAGAGCCCTGGCACGTGTTTTAACTTCCCTGACCTTTGGTTCTCCATCTGTAAAATTCATGTGCTCAACCTTTCCTACTCTGTTTTGTCTATTTTATGTGTTGTAGCTGGAGAAGTGTTGACTTTATAAAGAAAGGCCAGCTGAGGTAGATGCTGTGAAATGTGTGCTACAGCAATCTCTGCCTTTCTAATACCAATCTTCCAGCTTTATCTTACCTTCAAGCCCAAAAAACATAGACGCCTCCTCCCCTGCCCCTCCTTTTAATCTAATTCAAGGACAGGTACAGCATTAAGATCAGAGTTGGTGTGACAAGTAATTTCTTTGGTACTTTATAAATTTGGGTTGCTTTAAGTGAACAAAAAGTAACTGTATAAGCTCATAATTTGAAATCTGTGCTTGTGCAGTAGGAGCCTGAGCCATCTCTTTGTGTTTCCATTGGAGAAAAATTCTCCTGTACTTTCTTCAGCAAAGGCAGCAACTGTAAATATTTTTCCCCTTCTACTGAATTAGTTGTGAGAGGTCCTGCTCTCTGCCCACCTCCTTCTGGCAGAGCTTTGCTGGGAGTTTTGTCTCACATCTCTCCTTAAAAAGAATCGTAAAATCAAGGAATGGTTTGGGTTGGAATGGACCTTAAAGGTCGTCCAGTTCCAGCCCCCTGCCATGAGCAGGGACACCTTCCACCAGTCCAGGTCACTCAGAGCTCCATCCTGGCCTTGGACATCTCCAGGGGTGGGGCAGCCACAACTTCCCTGGGCAAAGAGAAGAAATGTGACAACAGAAGGACCAAACCCTGAGGGGTACATTTAAAACTTTCAGAATTTGAGATTTGGACCGCCTAAGATTTTTTTGCTCCCAGTAAAAAACCTCTTTCAGCTGAAGAAGCTGGTGGGGAAATAGAAGGGTAGGTGCCTTCTCCTGCCTTAGTCAGGTTAGGTCCTTCATCCTGCTGGAAGGATAAACTCTGTTCACTGTTGACATCAAGGTCCTCTGTAAAAGACAAAGATGCCAAAGGAGCATGGTGAGGGGAATTTGGATTGGGATAGAGATTTTTAATCAGCATCAGGGCTGACAATGAACTAACACCACAACCAGCTGAATGATGGAGAGTCTTGAAATGGTGGAATACTCACTAAATGCTGTATTTTGTGTAATACTCTAGCAGTTGCTGAAGCTGTGGCTTTGCTCTTTTTTCCTCAACCGAGATCAGAAATGCTTAGTTCTTTTTTGGCTTTTTGATATGCTTTTGTCATAGTGCTCAGAAATGATGGGGCTGCATGATGACTTCCTTTAAATCACTGTGCTTATCTGAGAGGATTGATTGCTAAAAACATCAGGAGTTACAGCATATTTTTTGTTGTTGTTACTGCATCAGTAATGCGAAGCTCTTCTTGAAATTAAGTCTTTATTGTGCCATACACTGTTGAAGGCTGTCCTTTTTCCATACTTTAATCCAAGGTGACCATGGTCATTGTGAATCATGAAGGAAAATGTGGCATCCCTGCCTTCTACCTGCAGATTTGAGATGCAGAGGGGTCTGTGGATGGCTTATGGTCACTGAGGTGTTTGCAGTAAAACCAAATTTAGCTTAGCTTTAGCCAGCAAAAGCTGCCTAGTCTTTTTTCTTTTTTTTCCCTAATATTTCCACTGTAAATTTTGAAAATAAAGGCACCTCCATGCAGCGGAATTCCTTTACCTTTGACTTCTGTCTCAGAATATAATGGAATGTACACTAGACAAGGGGGGGTTTTCTCCACTGACTCCATAAGGAGCCTCAATAATCATTTTGGATGGAGCTTTGAGAAACCTTGATTCTGATATCTGCATGAATTTGTACTCTGAAGAATTTCCCACCGGGATAGCAAGTGGCCACATCCTTTGCTGTGAAGGATGACGAAGGTTTGCAGTTGGGTGCAGTTCAGCTGTGGGATTTTGAGTTAATACTAAATTTTTCCTTTTTGGGACAGTGTGCTTACTGTACTTCCTGCATAGACTAGTCATTATTGATATCCCCATCTTCCCCCTGCTCCCTCCTAGACTCCTTGGGAAGGTCATACGCCTGGGATTTACAGCTCTTTTTGGTATATGGTGGCTGTTACAGCAAAGATGAATGGGAAGGAAGGTCTTGTGTGTTCCTCTGCCTGAAAACTTTCTCAAGGTTAGAGATCTCGGGTGACTTTTCTGACAACAGCCTCTCAATATGAAATAGAAACCGAAATAGAGGAGTGGCAACTAACTGGAGATAGACCTGAAAGGATTGGCATGGAGATACAAATTGCCTATTGTTTATAGTATTTGTCTCCTTAAAGCCCACTTCTCTCTTGAGAGCCTGGCTTACTTAAAAAAAAAAAGGAATTGCTGCACTGAGAGAAGTTTCCTGTATCCTAACTGTGTTATAGAAACATGTTGTGAAAGCAGTTGCCATGAAATTGAATTACAGGTGTTGTATTCTTCATTGCTTAAATTGCGCTGTTATATCACAGGCCTCATCGTTTTGTTTTGAACAAATAACTGCAATTTAGTAGGAGCCTAAGAGATGATGGTATTAGCAGTCAGGGGTTGTTTAAGGCTTCCTTAATGATGGAAAATTGTTCTTATCCATTTACCATGTGTTGCCTTCGTAAAAACGCGTGTGCGGTGAATGGAAAAGGAAAATGGTTCCCTCATGGCATCTTTTTCTTGAGTTTGTTTTTATATTTTTCAGTGTGTGAAACAAACTCCAGCAGGTTTTTTAGATTAGTCAGGGCAATATGGTCATTCATATGTAACTTTGACGCCACTCTGATACATCAAATGGTGGCACTGGATGTGGTCGGATGTTTCACTTCATTCACTTTCAGTTTGCTGGAATTAAGTACATGGCTGCTCAACCCAAAAAACTTCCCAGGTTTTAATGGATTAGGATTTTAAAAGATCCTTCAGGAAATTTTTAAAAATAACTCTCAGCGGTGAAAACAATTATTGTTTTTGGCCAGAATTTGAACTCCAACAGAAAAGGGATGCTTAATCTACAAAAGACGCTCTTTACTGAAATTCAGAAGCAAAACCTGCTGTATCATGTGGCTCAGAGCAAGCTTTATCAGTTTCTTCTGTTCCAACCTGTTACTAGTCTAGAGATTTGGTAAAGTGTTACATGTTCCTCCAATTGCACAGAGAAAATGAGGTTAGGAAGGACAGGGAGAGGTCAGTTTGTCCACCCCTAGCCTGAAGGCAGGACCTGTTCTTCCAGGTCCCGCTTTGTCCTTGACAGATGGCTGTCTGACATGTCCTTAAAATTCCTCAGCCTCATCGAGATTTGCTTCGAGGTGTCACTTGTGGAAAGCCAATTAAATCTGCTTCAATGGTCTTATTTTGCCCGTGTTCCATTAGCAATTAGGATCAGTTTTCTTGCTTGTTTCAGGTTTTTTTATATACTTTTTTTTTTGCATATGTTTTTGTTTTATTTTCCCCTTTCCCGCTCCTCTGCTGATTTGAAATGTGATTTTTCAGCATCTGCTTTTAGACAAGTTTATGTGTCAGGCTCTGCCCACTTGGCTGAAGGTAGTGTGCAAGTTCCCTAATACTTCAAAAATTTCAATTTCATGGCAATCTTTAAGAATAAAAAAGGGAGTGGGGCAATTTTTGGAGTGAGTTCTTTTGAATGCTTATTTTTTGCTGATAAACCTTGTATTGGTGCTTTTACTCTTGTCTCATGAAATGTGGTATGAGAAAATAAAACTGCTTTGCAAAGTTCTGTGAAAAATTAATGTGCACTCTAATTTAGAAGATGGATCACTGGAGGGCATTTAAATGTTATGCTTTTGTTTTCTGCAGATTTTATTTTAAGGGAAACCAAATACCTAGCAAGGACTGTTTCAGAAATTCAGCTAAGTGCTGCCGGTATTAAAAGAATTAAGAGAGGAGAAATGAGGGGCACAGACTGCACAGCCTAATGAGGGGACATAAGCCTAATGATGCGAAATTGCAAATTGCCCAGATTACAAAGCACTGTCCCCTGCATGCAGCTCTCCTTTTAGAGCTCTCCAGAGCTGCAGGGTTGGCTCAGGATTCGGATGTGCTGGTGTGCTCATCCCAGCAGCCACAGAGCCCCGGAGTGGCTCCAGCCTGTGCTGTCCCTTGGTGAGTTGTGCTGACAGAAACCTTTGCAGGCTCTGACCTGCGCTGCTGGGCAAAGCTGGAGTGGGCAAGGTAGGGGATGAACTCGTGGGATGACAGAGAAGTGGGGTGGTGCAATAGCAGAGATGCTTTTGCATCTTCTCCCTTGCCCAGCACACCTGTGATTCATTCTCTGCTCCTGGAGGCAGACTGGTTGTGGTGGTTTGACATTCACCAAACTCCGGGCACCCACAGAAGCTGCTCACTCACCCTCCCCTGCCACACCTGGGCAGAGGAGAGGAAAAAATTAATGAAGGTTTCATCTGCTGCACTGCAGGGTGAGGGTTCTAAAAGGGCAGAGGTGTTTTGATGGGACAGCAAAACTAGAACCCAGGGCTGCAGATCAAAGAAAGGTAAAAAATGCAGTTTTTTTCACAGAAGAGTGTTTACCTTCTAGCTGCCTGCTCTTCCTGACCCATAAAAGCTGCCAACTGTGGTGTCAAGCTGATAAAATGTTCACACAGCTCTAGCCAGAGCAATGAACTATAACCAAAATAACTGAGGGATGTTTGGGTTTTTTTTCCCTTGGCTTTTGCCAAGAATTCCAGCAAAAGTGTAAAAATGTATTTTTCTCACCGGTGTCCCTTTCTGCTCCTAAAATCCATTTGTATAAGCATGTCTGTCTTACCTTTGGGGTGCTGGTTGTTACAGGTCAAGAATGAAACACAACCTTAGCTTCAGTTCTGTAATTTTGATAATAGTGAGATACCCGATAGCCTTGTGCAGCCTGTGTACCTTAGAGATATGATAACCAGATATTTCTTCTGCTGATGGCTGATTGCTCACCTGAGTAAACTGGAATAATTCAGGGGAAGTCTTAGGTTTCCTTTAGAAATAGAAAAAAGCATTTTGCAAAAATCATTTGCGATAAGCGATGAGATTACTAGTCAAAGCAGAATAAAAACTGGGAGAGATGTAATTCATTGTTTGGTTTTTTTCCAAGCTGCTGACATGATGTGAGAGTTGCTAATGCAGTCTGAAGTGCAAATGATCTGCAAAATTCCCTGATAACTACCTGGGAATTCATATTCCATCAGCAACTTCTATGTTATCATAAATGAGACAGCTTGAAAGGCACTTGTTACGTTTTGTATTGCATGCAAAAGTCATTTACACTTCAAATGAACTAGCCTAGATTATTTTTGATGGTTTGCTTCTGCACAGCTTTCATAAGCAATGGAACAATGCTGAATTACTACTCTATAACATTTAACAAGAATCACGGGGTGAGGAGATGTGGCAAATAAACACCCTGGTGAAGCTGCTTAGCAGCTGGGACTGTAAAAACAGGGCTTGAAGTCAGATTGAGATGTCTGATCACCTCTGAAAATTAACAAATGTTTAGATTTAAATTGTAATCTGTTTTCCTGCTCTGATAACAGAGCTCAGAGGGTGAATGTGTGTTTGTCTCTTGCACCCCCAGGCTCAGCCCCAGTGGCTGGTTTCCATCTGGTGGGAATGGTCAGAGGCATGAATTCAGGAGTGGAGAGTGAGGATGAGAATGGAGTTTGGTCTTCATCCTGGAGGTGAAATAAACCTTAGTGAGTCTCCCCAAGGCTGCAGGGCTCAATTCTCAGCTGTTGTAAACCATCAGTGTTCAGTGTAACTGAGGCTGAGGGTCTGTCCACGTTAGTTTATCTGTGCTGTGTACAACAGCTGATGAAATACAAATGCATGTTGAGGTGATGTGGGCCATGTGTAAGGATGAAGCAGGAGTGTGCTAAAAGCCTTCTAATCTCCAGTTTGTTCAATTCCTGCTATTTATCTCCCCATCACCATTCCAGTATCTCTGTATTGATCTGGAAGGCTCTCCATGCTGAATATGATGAGTGTACAGAGGTCCAAAAAGGCCTGGAATGCTCATGGCTGCGATGTTAAAGATAATTATCTGGTGTTTCTAGTCCAGATGCAATCCTGGAAAGCATGAAAACAGCTTTGGGATGTACACTCATCATGCTAGGAGAGGTCAGCAGGAGGTAGATGCTCACAAACTAATTGGACTTGTGGGATTCTGTTTTAAGGAGTGCCTTCATATAAAACAATGTGTGTACCCAGGATGTGCTGCTCAGTTGTTTCCTAAACTGACAGTTCTTTTAAGATAAGAGATGTTTTTATTTCACTGAAGCCCTTTTTCTCCAAGTCCAAAAGAGCCTGGAAACTGTTACCTCGCAGAAAAATACCTTGGGGTACGTGTGTGAAAAAGGTGATGTGTTCTGCAGTGCTGGCAGGGTCACCCTGCCTGCCTCACTCTCCTTTCTGAATGCTGTTTATGAAGGAGAAAAACTGGCTTGGAATGCAGAGGATGTGAGTGGCTGTGGGTTTTATCCAGCACGGTACAAAGTGGCCCATCGTGAATTGAGGGAGGTGTTGCTACCCGGGGGAGGCTCTTCATCCTCCCCGTGTGGCTGGAGTGATAGGGATGCTGTGTGTTGGCTTTTAATGAATATTCATCAGCTCTGTGTGTGTCGGGGGGTGCTTTACAGCCTGTCCTGCAGCCTTATCTTGGGCATTAGGGAGAGGGGGCATCTCCTGGGCTTGGTGTCTGATGCTGGGCAGGGTGGGACACCTCACCCTGTGAGCCTGGGAGGGCCAAAGCTTGTGGGTACTGAAAAGGAGCCCTGCACTGCTCAGAGAATACCAAACAGGGAGTGCCCAAGGACAAGCAAACGTAGGAAAATAAAAAGGAATCCTGAGTAGGCAGTAAAAATTGTGCTTAGGAGAGGCTTCTCTTCTCATCCCCTGAATTTATGGCCTCGGTGCCTGCACTTTCCATCTTGCATCACTGTTCCAGGCCTGCCTAGGTGATTGTGTGCTGACCTTTGTCATTGTTTATAACTCTGGCATGCCAGGATAGTACTAATAGGGTTGTGAGACACATTTGAAAGCCCCCCAAGGTTGTTTTGATGTTTTTATTTCCTGTGATAGGATTACCCATTCCCAGTACTCTGCTGGTCTCTACTTGCCCCTAAAAGGCCCTTCCTGGTTCCCAGTGCCCTTCCAGAAACACCTGTCCTTGACATGTCTGGAGACATTTGGGTTCTGCCATCTCAGGCAAAGCTCTGAGTTTTGGGAGCCAAGTGGGGGATCCTGCTGCTGGCTTTTATTGGGATTCATGTTCTCTGGACTTAGGTGTGTAAGATTTAATAGTCCAGACTAAACTGCTTGTCTGGGTGTCCCTTTCAGAGGTGGCTGCAGATGCTGTGTGTGTGGAACTCCATCTGTCTTCTCACTCTTGGGCATAACCAGTGTGCTGGATACTGGGAAAACAACTCCGACTCCAAGGGGTCCCTACTCTTCCCTCCTGGGCTTCACCTTCTCGAGCACAAAGTACAGGGCAAAATAAATTTAAACCAGAAAGTTCATCTTGAAACAAGATCATGCTGCTGAATATTCCCAGAGCCCTGTGTAGTGCAGACACACGCTGTCCTTCTTCTGGAGAGGGAGGTGCTGGGGTGAAGAACAGAAGAATGGAAAGAAAATTGTCTCCATAAAGGAGTTACTGAGGTGGATGAGCCAGATTTGACATGTCATACTTGGCCTCTTCATTGAAATAGGTTTCACTGTCACATTGTTTGCAGGGTAACTTTGCATCTCAGCTGATTATGCCCTTTCTTTTCCTGGTAGCTTGTATCTGGATAAAATCCTGCTTTTTCCTGCTTATTTTTTTTTTTTTCCTTTGGATTAACAGCAAATCACTGCTTCTTTGTTAGGTGATTGAGGTTTTAATTTTCCATGCTGAAATCACCCAGCAGCTGTTTAAATGAAAAATCTGTTTTGTAAGAAAAACAGAACAACCCAAAAATTACCAGTAGCTAAAAACTATTCACAGCATCTGTTGTTTAACTCTATCCATGTTGCAATTAACAACAAACTGTAATAACATATCAGCATTTAGCTCCATTAATTTTATTTCTTTTTTTATATTACTTTATTATTCTTTCAAGTGGCTTCTGGAGAAGTACAAAAAATTATAACAATACTTAATAAAATGAATAGGCAACTATATAAGCTTATTATAATTTTGTGCAAAGTCTGTTGGTGATGTAAAATTTTTCTTAAACAAATTGATAGAAAATTATAACACTCCCAGAAAAAAAGGTATATGAGCAAGGATTAGACTCCCACCTGTTCAGTTACTAAAACTTAATTGCTTGTGATTTTGTGTTTGAGGGCTCCATATTTCACTCCTGTCATTCTGTTCAATTTGGGATCTCTGTATTATTATTATTTCCTTATTTCTCGCTTGCACATGGCTACAGACAGGTGTTCTTTGAGTTATTGCAGTTCAATATCGTATCAGCCCCTGAGTTTATGTTTAAAACTGTTTCAGATCAGTGTAAACTGGCCTAAGTTTGGCTTAGGTAAGTGATGGAGGCAGTTCCTCGGGCACATCCCCAGCCCCTTGCCCTGCTGTGGAAGGACGTGGTTGCAGGCTCACAGGTCTGACTCATCTCTTGCCTCAGGCAGTAATTTAGCTAATTAGCTCAAATATACCACCTGAACTTAGATGAACTCCTGCGTGCAGGTAAAATCTGGGGCTCTCAGTTTTATGCACGGCTGACATCGGTGTGTGCACGGTCTGACTGACTGCAATATTTCTAATTTGTGAAGCAGAATTTGTGAACAGGACACCCATTCCACGTATTCCACGTGCAGACAGTTGATTGAATAGTTCAGTCAGCTGTTGCTTGTATGTATCTGCGGAAATATCCTTTCCACACAGATGATGCATCAAATGGAGACACTTAAGCTGGTGCTCTGGTTTTTATTTTTTCCTTTTTTTTGTGCTTGGTGGGGAGATGCTCCATCGTGTGTTCATGTCTCTGTGTTCCACAGCATTAAATGTAAGGTCTGTTTATAAATGCAGCTAATGAAATTGGGGACCGTGCGGCCTCCAACCATTTAAAATAATGGCATGAGCAATCTCACTCCATTACATTTGAGTGCAGGCAGTTCATGCTCAAGTGCTGGTTCCCTCAGGAGCCAGGGAGCCCTGATTGAATCTCACTTGCAGAATGGCCAGTGAAGAGGAGTTTGTCGCAGGGCAGATGACAGCTCTGACTCGACAGAAACCGCAGTGCTCAGGGGAAGGGCTGCCTCCAGCCTGTTCGTGTGTTTTTCTTGCTCTTTTGCCGCTGTCTTGCAAGCTTTGCAGCACAGGGATGTGCCCTGTGCTGGTGTTTCCAGAGGCAGAGGGGCAGTGGTGTCAGGAGGGTTGTGCTGGGTGATGCTGCTCTGTTCTGCTCTTGGCTGCAATGGCTTTGGGCTTTCTCCTGCCAGCCCTGTCGTCCAAAAATTCCTTTAAGAGGGTGGTTCTCCAGCATTAAAAGCTCTCTCCTGATTTCTGGCATACTTTTAACAGAAGACTACTTTAAATTGGTGGGAATTTTCTTGACTACCACGGGGTGCTTCTAACAAGTAGGATGACCAGGACATTAAGCAAGCAACTCGCCCTTTTTTTGTCCTGTTGTAATGTGTTTCAAAGCACAGAAGTTGTTTGGAGATGCTTAACAAATGAGTTTTGACACAGGTTGATGAGCTGATGTGTGCTCTGCTGCAATCTGTCTGTCTGGAGCCGTGCCCATGGCTGGCGGGGCGTTCTTTCTGTGAGCAGACAGACAGACCATCCCCTCCTGGCCACTTGGCGAGGAGAATTTACTTTCTCACCACCACTGGTGAACAGTGTGGGGGATGAGAAGGCTGAAAATACGTGATGCTCTTGCCTTTGGCTCAAGATTGGCTGTGGATCCTAAGCCTGCTTTCTGTTCCTGCAGGAAAAGCTCTTGGGAGCTGTTTCAGCACTCTGGGGGGAGTCACTGTGCACCAACCACCAGCATGAAACATTCCTGGTTTGGCAGAAGAAAAATAAAATTGCTCCAGACAAAGGCCTGTGATATTTGAATGTAAATACATCTGACAGAAGTTGCAGCTGCATGCATATCAGGACAGGGCAGTACTTGACTATAACCATGAGGGCTGAAGTGAGCTCACAGTTCTGTAGAACGCTACAGAAATGGGCTTGCAGGGTACTGGCCTGTATCGAGAGGAAACAGGGCTTCTGCAAGACAAATAACAATCCCCAAATGCTTATCTAGCACAAACACATTGAGCAAAATAAAGTTGACTCTTTCAAGTGAATGTTTCACGCTGATGAGAAAACCTGGTGACGTCTTCAGTGGTGGAAAATAGCCGGAAAAAGGGAAATTTGAGAGGGAGAGAGGAGTAGAGCTGGAGATACAAATCTAGAAGAGAGACAAATCAGCTGCAACTTCTTCCAGGCTCTCTTCACCCCCCTTCCATCCCTGTGGGTTTGTGGGGAAGGGCTCCTGTGATGTGGGCAGCAGCTGAATGGAGCAGCAAGGTGCATGTGCTGGACCTCCATCCCCCTGGACACAATGGGATCACTCTGCTCTGTCTTGTCACCGTGGCTGCTAACTTTGTATTTTCTGTAGTGACATTGTGCAAGGCAGCCTCAGCCTTTGGAGAAACTCTGGCTGTTATTTTCTTTATCTCCCGAAATAACCCTCTGCACGTCCAGGATCAATCTGAGGCTGCCTTTTATGTGTGGCTTTTCCCAGCCTTCCCACAGTTTTACAGGCGTATAATAATTTTACTAAAGGAAATGTTGCAAATCCAAGGAATTCAGAGTTAAGCTTAAGTGCATCATAAACCTCAATGAGAGGGTTATTTTGCTGTACTGTTCTATCATATTGGGGAATTAATTTATCAGAAATGCAAGAGGAGGTTGGTGCTTCTCTCTCCCACATAGCTTAGAAAGGTATGGGTAAATGTAATGGTACTTCTCAATTTCCTGGAATTGGAGTGTGATGGCATTTTTTTGAGAATACTGAAGCACTCCCACTTCTTTGTGTTTTATTGAAAATGGCACGTGAACAAAGGTGGTTTGCAGAGCTTTGTGTTTCACTGCCAAGCTCGAAGCTTTCAGCCTTGAGATTCTCTTTGCAAGTTTGTGAAGGGAGAAGGAACACCTGGAAAATCTTGCGATGTTCTGAATGTAGGGGATGTAGTTTATTGGTTCAGTTAGCCTGGCACACTCGCTGAGGTGCAATCATGATGGCACATGTCACGTGTTGGTGTGTGGACAATACTACATTTGAATGCCACTTGAAAAATGTGATGGTTCTAGTGAATAATTGCAAATTATCTCATGCTTTTATAATTAGCTTTGCCTGGATAAAATGTAATAAAATACAATATTTGTCCTCCTGTGAGACAGTTGATTAATTTAATTACAGCTGTGATGAAGAGCTCATTTTGCTTCTAAGTTTCCTCCCAGTTTAGTTTCTTTTTCCTTTGAAGATGTGATTGCTGCTGATTTGGGGGATCACTTGGAATTCCTGTCTTGTGAGAGGCAGGGCAGAACACTGAGTAATACAAAAGTCTCTTGAAGCTGATTCACTCTCTCAGATCATTTTAGGATTTGGATTTCACTTGTGTTAATGACATGAATTATGCATAAAATACATTTCTGAACTGGTTCTAAGTTTGGTGTGGTTTGAATCTGAGCTTTGGGTTCAAACCTGCTCAAACTATTAAGTTTTGAGTTATTAATAACTTTTCTTACTAATAATTTTTAAAGAGATGGAAATATAATCCAGTATCCATGTAATCTGCTACTGTCAGTTTGGATATTTGTAATATTTAGCACACCATGATTGCAAATGAACTTGGGAGTTGGGACTGGAAAATTCAGTGTTTGTGTGTTTCTTCTCTCGGCTGGGCAGGTAATCCCCCACTAACCCCATGAATTTAAATATTAAGCCTAGATGGATCCCAAGGCTTTCATCTTTTCTGTTTGTGTAGAGGCTTCATTTTGTTCTGATGGGCAGGTCGTAACTCAGGGCAGCAGTTTCCCATCAGTGTCTTTCGGGTGGACTCACCCTTCACTCTGTCGTGTTTGGTGGTTTCCTCCCATTTCACACTGCTTGGTTTCCCATCTTCCCTCTGTCCTTCCTTTGCAACCATCTACTTTATTTTAATCTTCTTGACAGGGCCCTCTTATCTGTTCTTGCCAAGCTCCATTTAACCAGGTCTGCCTTGAGCAGATTTGTCTTTCTGCCTTCCGATTTCTCTGCCTGGCACACTGAGAGCGGGCCCCGAGCTCCCATCAAAATGCAATTTTTTGATTATTTTAGGCTCTTACATCCAGGGTTTCCGTTCTCCTGAGAATATGAAACCTGGATGTGGCTATGGGTGGGAGTATCTCTTGTTTCTGTTTTCTGCTCTTCCTCCAAACCCAGTCCTGCCTCTGCCAGTCTGAGGCCAACTCTGTTGTAGCAAAAAACCCCCAAAAAACCGAATACCCACAAAAAACTTTGCCTTGTGCCTCCTGCTGAATTCGCCCCATTTGTTTCAAAGACCAGGCTGGCCACTGGCTCTGTTTGAGTAGTAGAAAATGATTTCGTAGCAGTGAATTATTGCAGGGCTGGTGGCCAGCAGCTTCTGTCTGAAGCCTCTTTTCTGGAGCGTGTGAAGATTTATGGGCAGCTCCAGCAAGTGCTGGGCATGCTGTTGTGTGTTGGGCCAGCTCGCTGAGCTGCACTTGGAAGTATCTGAGCTTAAGATCTTCTTTAGTAACTGAAATACATCCCTTGGGGAGCCTGAAGGGGTCAAAATATTGGGCTATTTTTTTTTTGTTTGTTTGTTTGGTGGTTTTTTTTAGCATCTAAAAATACCATATATTGAAAAGGATATATGAAATAGAGAGCATTTATGTTTTCTTGTTCTCATTTTTTTAAAAAAATTCAAAATTAGAGACTGTTTAATTTTCTTTTCTCCCTTGTGGCTGAATCTTTCACAGCAAAGAATTGCACTTTCTCTCCTAATTCTTCTCATTTCGCATATACCTTCAAGTGATAATTTTCATCCTTTCTTGATAAATAAAGAATTTTCATTTCAGGACACATTTGAATGCTACTTTACAATAAAATTGATTTTCCATCTGTATGTAATTAAATTGCGTGGTCAGAAGGAAATTGTATTGGAATGACAAACCTGGTGTTTGTTCCTCTGATTGTGTATGTACTTAAAAAAACAAAACAAATCAAAACCAGTAGCAAAATATTGATGGAAAGGAAGCTGTAGTGTCTAATGCAGCAAGAGACAAAGACTTCTTTTTTATTCTGTCAAAAGAGAGAGGTCACTCTGAGATTCTGGCACTGAAGTTGCCTTGTGTGATATAGATTTTGAAACTGCAGTTTGATTCCTCACTTTTTAATAAGCAGAGAAGTGCATGAGAACTTTCACAAATTAGCATCACTATCCGGTGACCTCTGTGGGGGTGAAAAGGGAAGAAAACCTCATGAGAGTGGGATGATTAATTGGTTAAAACATCGTATCATTTTTAAAAAATCTCTGATGTGCAGTTCTGTTTTAAGCATGTCTCAACTGGTGAGATTCACACTTGTTTTATCTATTATGTTTAATACCATTGTAATCCATTTAAAGGTATATAATGGGCTGCTCTTCAGTTCTAGTTGTGTTCTAGTCGCTGTTTTCTTTATTAGTATCAGTATTAGCTATGAGAGAGCAAGCATGCTTTAAATTTCTCTTTGTTCCAAAGTCTGGAATTAGCTGAAGTTTATCCTTTGCTAAGGGGAAAAATACTGCATTTGGGCTGTTGTTTCCCTTCCTCATTGCCCAGCATTTGGCCAGAGCAGCCTGCTGTGGCCCAGCAGCAGTGGGGTGTTTTGCATGTGCCATATTTTGAATATTCAGAGCTGTCTAGCAATAATGTCCAACTTTTGTCTTCGTGTGACCAGATAATGGGTGGGTGCACTATGGTAAAACATCTACTTCCATCTATCATGAATGTGAGCTTTCTACTTCTCCAGTCTCCATTCAAAAAAAAAGAAAAAACAAACCCCAATGAACAACAAAAATATGTTTTCTGTGTGTGTTTTAACACAGCAGACTTGCTGAGGTGCAGTGGGTCTGTCCACGAGCCTGATTGTTCCATGCAGTGCAGGGTCTGCCCTGATTTTTGGGTGGCTAAAGGTACCTGCCTGTTCTGAGTTTCATTGCATCTCCTCTTTTCTTGCACCCTGAAAAATGGAGACTTTAAAATCATTTCACCAGCACAACTTGTAAATAACATTAGGATTGGTCTCTGAGCTAACATTGGATCGTGTTAGGCGTTTGATTTGAACACATTTTGTGTGTGAAAATATGCCAAAAAGTCTTGAACTTAAAGATGTGGTTCCTGCAATTTAAGAAATAACTGAGTACATTGTGGATCGTTCTGGTTCAGTGTAAGGCATCAGCAGCCTGGCCCTCACCCTGCAGCCTGAGGTTGTGTATTGGCTGTTCTGAACCTGTCACAGCCAGAAGCTCACTGCAATTAAAGTCCCAAATGTTTAATGAGATACAGGCAGATAATACTGTCTGGCATTTCAGATAACACTCAAGATGTTGAAAAGCTTCAAGAGGAATTAAGGGGGAAAGGATGGGCTATTCCTGTTGAAGGCAGAGTGATTGGTGAGGGGATGCAGCTGCATCCCAGTGGGCTGGGTACCAGTCCTTCCCTCGCCCTGTCTGGCTTTGCTGGCTTGGACCAAACGCCTGGGGAGGTGGCACATCACAACCATCTGCAGAAATGGCATGGCTGTGATTCTCTGCCTCCTGGGGGTGTGTGAGAATAAATCTGATGATGATGAGGTGCTTGTGGGTACAGCAGTAATAGGGCCAAACGAGGCTCTTCAGACAAGGAGATGGGAAGGAGCTGGGAGCACAGCCTGGAAAGTGACTCTTTTTTTTTTTATTATTATTTTAAAGCAACTGAAATTCGCATGCAGGAAGTTTGTACCCACACAACGAGATTAAAATTGCTGCTGTTCCTTCTGCCCTGCCCTGTGTATCTTAGGGGAAAATCAAGCAGTGAATTTTGCCGAGTGCCTCGCGCCCGTTCCTCCAGCCGCCACCGCGGCCCTGCAGAGCATCCAATCTTTCTCCGTGAGAAATCTGAGTGTTAATAATTTCTGGCAAGTGTTGTGCTGAAGCAGACAATTCTCTAACACCAGCCAGGCGTGTTGAGGAGTTACACTGGACAGGGCAAGGAAAACACTTCATTCATGTTTGGATTCCTCGCCTCTCCGCAGCCTCCCAGGGCAGATCCATTTCACACTGATGATTTCCTTTGGAAATGCCTCTGGTCTAGTGGTGATCTAGTGGTGGCTGCTATTTTCTGTGAGAATACCCCCTGGCTTGAGATTCAATATTTGTTAAAATTTTTTCCTGCCTTTTTAAAGGTGAATGAAAGTTGTAAGGATATCCAGATTTAATCTTGCTTCACGATGGGCCATCTGTTCCCTAATGTCACTTGGTCAGTGGGAACTGTGGGCAGGTATATTGATTTGGGCATATTCAACATCTTTATTTGCTAAATGTAAGTCTGGGTAGTTATTTCATTGTTAGAACTCAAGCTCTAAACTGGAGTTATGTCTCTTAATATATTTTTTAAAACAATGCTCTTGACAATAGCAGTTACGAAATGCTTAAGCAACTAGAAAACAAAAGAAAGGATCTTGAAGTGACACGTGTCTTTTGGATAATTAGAAAAGGATGTTAAAGCATGTAAGAAATCAACTATAAATATAGAAGATTAATAAATTCACATTATGTAAACAATGTATCATCACTAGTCGTCTTTAAAGATTGAGATAACACTTTTTTTTTCAAAAATTAGACCTTTCCTCCCCCCACCCTCAGTATTTCTACCTATTTTTTTTCCAATGTTTTTAAGCTGTTTTGCTAATGGATGTTAGAAAGTGGATTGACTGGAAAAAACCTATTAATGATAAAGGAAAGGTTTTGACTGTGTTTCCAGTACTGTTTTATTCAAAAGTCATTGGGGAAAAAACAGCAAGGTGGGCTAAATATTCCAGCATTTCCATGTGATATTTTTCAATTTAGATAGAAAGGGTGGTTTGTAACTGTCTCACTTGGAATTGCTGATGCTTGCCTGATCTCCTTGAGGGTTTCTTGAGTGTGGTTGTCCATGCTGCATAAGGATCTCCCTTCCCTGACAGACAGGAGATGTGTGAGAAATTGTTATCTGTGCCATGAGAATATCATTAAGGAGGCTGCTTGCATCTGGGAAGACCTTTTTCTGTTCTTTGGGGATGAGAGCCTAGAGCTGTACTCTATTGATTGACCTCTCAAGCTGGAGCTGCTGTGGGGTCAGCAGCTCTGGGTGGGCTCAGGGATAACGAGCTGCTGGATCCCACTTAATCCACAGGAGCTGACCGTGGGTAAATATGAGCCAGCTCAAGGCTGCTTGACTTGGCTTTAGGAAAATATTTGTAATCAAAATTATCTTTTTAATATGGACATTTTCTAGGCCAAGGAGCTTCAAGGGTCTGTGGAACTGTTTTAGATCTCCATTTCGTCATGTTAAGTAGGATATAAACACCAAATCAAGTGTCTTTTAATCGTTATGTTCCCAATGCAAGGGATATTTTTATGATAGATACTCTTAAAAATTGTTGAAAGCAGTAGAGTAGTTTTGTTTTTGAAATATAACATATTCCATGCAAGAAGAGATCAACACAGTGCTGTTTAATGCTGTGTAAATATTTGTCTATAAATAGAATAATCCTTTTTTAAACAAATAGCTCCTAGGAGAGTAGATTTCCTTTGTCCAGGGATTGTGCATGTAATAGTTTTCAACTACCAGTTTAGCAGTGCATTCAGATTGTAATTTTATTTGCCCAAATTGTACCAGAGACAATGGCAGAGGAAGCTGCCAGCACTGCTCGCTACATGAAAACAACAGTTCAAACACTCACAGGTATTTTGCCAGTGACACTTTCCCTGTCTTCCCCTTCTCATTCTAATGGATCCCTGATTGAAATTATTGTCCTGTTTTCAGGACACTTTGTGGCACTTCATCCTTCACTAAGAGATTTCTAATGAAGTTAGAAAAGCTGTAAAGTGAGCTCAAATTTCACTAAGCAAAAGAATATTACTTCCCAGCTAAACTAACTTTTTAAAATAATGAGATGTCTAGATGCACTCCACTCTAAAATGGATGCCCTTTAGATATCTGGAATGAAATAGCATTTATGTTTAATGATACTTAATTTTTATTTTCTTCTTTTTATTTAGAACGAGTGACAGTGACACGTTGCTGTAATATTTCCAGATTGTTGCGTTATTCTTACAAGGTGGAAGGGTCCTTCCTATTTCCCCTGGCAGTCCTGAAACACCATTGTTCATGATTTAAATTCAAAACAATTTTTTCCTAAACATCTGTAGGAGTAAATCTGTGCAGCAGAGGCACTTTTGGAGATCAGGACCCAGCTTTCTGCACAAAGTTTCCCCATACCCAAGCAGAATAATAGAAGTGATTGATGTCTGAGCTATTTGGGATTTTAAATTCTTCTCCTACCTGTAATTTCCTCTTGCTCTCACCATATGCCACACGAGGTGGTAGTGAAACAGCTGGCCTAGGATCTGATATATTTTCTCAGCATATATCTTGGGATGTGCTTTAGCTGCTGTGTGGAATAGAGGTGTTGGGATGGCTGGAGGGAGACCCAGTGGGGCACGCCCCAAAGGCAGAATCCACCTGCTGGGATGCTTCTCCTCCTTCAAACCAAGACGATTCCTTAAATCCATTCATTTATTTTTATTGGTATTAAAGAATAACAGTTAGCACTGAAAAGCAGGTCTATAAGATGAGCTTTGAAACAATTCACATCCTGAAAATGAAGTGTGAGCTGGAGCTGGTAGATCAAAGCCCAGCAGTGAGTGCTGATGATGGACAGAGCTCCATCAGCTTTGAATGGAGTGAATTACTGTTTATTTGGAGATCCCAGGGCACTGCCTGTGGTGTTTCTTGTCAAATCCTGGTGCCCAGCATAACAATACATCTGCTCGATGTGTGGAAAGAGTTTACATGAGTATCCAAACAAAGCAAGTGTTTGAAGAACACTTAAATGAGCAAAACGAAGAGCCTCCAGCAGAACAGCTGAAAATTTGGTAAGGGACAAAAGGTTGGTGAGGAGCTGAAAGACATGGCACTCAAATATTTCAGGAATACTCAAAGAACTCATTTTTTTGCCAGCTATGGGCTCACTTTTAGTTATTTGAGCCCACACTCAGCGATTCCCCTGTCTCTGGGGGGCTGGAGCCTGTGCTTGGCTGATTCTCCTCACACAGCTCCAAGGAAGCAAACAGCTCCAGTGCTGCTCCTCTGGGCTTGGCTGGGAAAGTCCTTTCTTTTCCTTACAAGATTTATGTGCTGCCTTCAGATAAATACTGCTGCCTTCTTGCTGAAGTTCCTGCTTCTACACTTCCCGTTTGGTAGAAATCCACATGGATTTGTTACCTTCAGTGGGGTGATCTAATTAACACGAGCTGAGATCTAGCACTTGGGGAAATTCTCAATATTTTAAGCTAATTTGAGTATAACTTTAAAGGCAGTCACAGATAGAATTTAATTTTCTGCTTTAGGAGTGGTTATTTTTGCTCATGTTATTCCCATTTTCTTGTAATCCACCTGGACGTGAGTAAGCACGGCAGAATGAATCCCACAGTGTTGATTGTTTCTGGAAAGGGATGCTCTGTGTTGACTAAGAAAATACTGAATGATTAAGTAGTTTTCTAAATATGTTGCCTGTCACAATAAAATTAATGGGATGGTAGATGCAATTGTTACACTGAGGCTAAGACCTGAGATTTGTGGATGGAATAGAAATTATTTTTATGTAGAACAACAGCAAAACTGTATGAAATGCTTCTGTTCAGTAAAACCCTTGGTGAAGTCACCAGAATTGGTGTTCATTTGTTTGGGAATGGTTTGTTATCTTGCACTGCGATTTTTCACCAGAAAGAACCTAAATTTTGTCTCTAGCATGATGCTCAAAAAAAGCTTTCCAATTTGTAAAGGCAAGCCCATGAAAGACTTCTGTTTATCCTCACCTTTAAAATATACTTACCCGCGTCTTTAAAATAATATACAAAAATAATCTTCTATAAAAGGCAAGGCCACAGAGGATACTGGGAATAGGGGCTTTCAACCCATGTCGTAAGATACGTGCCTCTAATTAGCAAAATCAAACTCATCAGCGGCCATTAAGGATCTGGATGCCCTTTGGTGCCTACTGGAATTGCCATTTTGTTGGCCATATATTCTATGGTGCCTGGGGACTGTTGTTCATTTGCTCCCATTAATGCCCAGTTTCCACCGTGCCTACCCTTTAACCTTTCATTGAATTGTTAACGAGGTTGCCTGGGTTGTGTGTGGTGTCTGGAGCTGCTCCTGGTTCTGCTGGGAACCTCACCTGGCACAGGTGCTGCTGCAGGAACAGCCAGAGATTAAGCAGAATTCATTTCCTTGCAAGGCTTAAGGTGAAAAGGGAATTTTCCTGTAAATCAGAGGCAGGAACTGTTTTCAGGCTCCTTTTGGGTTTAGTTTTGTGTATAGGACCTGCTGTCTTCTGGGATAATTTGGGCATTTTCATCCGACTTCTTCCTGCTGCTGGTGTTTCCATTTCTGGTTTGGGCAGGGCTCCTTGGAGCTGGTTTGTGATCCCACAGGGAGGGGATGCAGCTGGGAGATGGGGACAGGTGGTGGCTGCTGAGGGGCAGTGGGGTGGGCACTGCTGCTCCTCAGGGACCACCCTCAGCCCTCTGGAGCTTTGCACCCCAGCCCTGACCCCCCAAATCAGAGCTCAGTTGGCAGCCACCTCATTTTAAAAGCAGTTTTAGTTATTTTTATATGTATTTTTTAAAAGAGTGCTTGGTGTGCTGGTGTAATTGTATCAGAGCGTGGAGATTTTGGTGGCAGGGAATAGCATCTGTAAATTCTCGTTTGTTTAATGACAGAATGTTGGAAGGGCCTGACAGTGCCGTGCTAATTGTTGTGTGTGTTTAATAAAAGTGGCTGTGTGGTAAGTGTCAACTGAATATTAAAATCATATTATTAAATATGGATCTGTGCAAGCTGCTAACTGCTTTTGATCAATTCATATAAACATGATGCATCCCTTAATTGTATTAAATTTAAGTAAATTTAACAATTAATCTTCATTTAATTAACGCTTCGTTTTTGACAGCCTATCACTTAGTGATTGTTGTAGACTCTTTTAAGCAGTCAAACCAAATGCTCGTGATTTATATAATAATTTATATACTTATTAATTTATTTTGACTGCTTTTTTGAGAGCACGTGTTTCAGGGAAGCACCTTTATAAGGTAAAGGCTGGATAAATCATTTGAAGTGTGTGTGTAGCTAAAATATTGCCCTGACCAGCTGATCTGGCTTTGAAAACATCGTGTTGCATTACAAGTACACAAGAATCTTTAGATTTTTCTTTGAAACTTGTTGTTCACAGAGACTGTCTGGCAAACAAGTCCATTCCTACTGCATAGGGAGTAAGTGCAGAGCTACAGAGTTGAAGAAAGCTTTATAAATCCCACCTCTGGTCCTTCAGTCTCATTGATTTTTGACATGACTACTGGAAAAACACTGGTTTTTTTCTTAATTCACTGTTCCTTTAGCTTCTTTTTTTCTCTTTTTTCCCTTTTTTTCTTTTTTTTTTTTTTTTTTGTGATCAGCTAAGGCTGAAACTCTATGGGAAGAATTTCGTGACTATTAAAGAAACACTAATTTAAATCACAGCATAAAGGTGATAAATCACTGTGCTTGGTACTCATTCTAAACTTCATCTCATTTAGAGACTTTTTTCCATGGTGACAGAATTAAAATATTAATTTGGTTTTCAATGATTCTCTTTCAGCTGCACTTTATGTTTCTGCCTTAGGTTTTTATAGATTTTGTCACTTTAAAAAATGTAACACTAAGGGCAGGGGTTTAATTATCTGATTTGCTTTTCCATTTAAACTTCCAGAATGATTTTACTTTAAAGATCTTATCTGTTCTGTATTTGATTATTGGATGTAGATCAATCACGTGGAGATATTTGTGTCATCTGTCACATACATTGGAGAATGACATTGAGAAATCAGTGTCTGCTGCTCATTTAGAGTTATCCCATTTGGATTCAGTACAGCTCAGGAAAGTAAACCCACTCTGGATGCACCACTGCTCTGTGGTCGTGGCAAAGGAGAGCCAACTGAGGCAAAATTAGCTCCATTAGTTAAAAACAATTACATAGGATAAAATATTTCTATATCTTAAATTCCCCAAAATAAAAGCATGTTCCAAAGTCGTACTTCATTGTGATGAGACTTGGGTGATCTTAGGAGAGGAAGCAGGATTATCCTACTCAAAGACCCAGGAAATACACTGTGTACATATTTCCTTGTAAACTCTTCAATCCCTGCTTTTCCAGTGATCCAAAAAAGCAAAATATGAACCCTTTGGTAGAGTTTTGCTGTGATCCCTTTGGGCTTGTGCAGTCCTGAGTAATGTCTCGCTGTGTAGAAACTGGACATTTCTCCAGCTGGTGCCACAGCTTTTAGTCTTCCCCAAAATTAAATTATTCCTTGAATGCCAAGTGTGATGTAAGTCTCTAAAGAAGTCTGATTCTTCTCTGTGGCAGACAAATGGGATGTCCCCACCAAGGAGATGCTCCTGCTGCAGTGATTGCAAAGCGATGCTTGGTTAATTCTCATCACATTTTAGGTTGGTTTATGCTGTTTTAATGACCTGCAAGGCTTTTTGCTCCAGCAGAGATGGAGAATGGCACATTGCCAGTTACACGTGATGTAACAGTTGTTGTTGACCTGCATCTGATGTCAGAGGCCAGCAGAGTCTGTGTCGAGATGGGAAGACCTGAGATGCAATGACATCATTTTTAGCTTAATAAAACCCGCTGGCTGTAAAGATTTCACCCCCAGGCTGCTCTGTCTTGGAGGATTCTGTGTGCCCGGGGTGCACACCCAGGGTCTGAAATGCAGACTTGGCTCCTGTGTCCCTGGTACTAATTCCACACATAATGAGAACTTCTTAATTACGCCTGTTCCACAGGAGCACTTACTCTCCACTTATGCAATGAATTTCCTGTAAGTAAAAGTGTAGTACAATAATTGTGATGCATGATGGGCGTGTTTAGATAACCCTCCTATTATTTTAGGAAGTGCAGTACTTCAAAGAAAACTTATCCCAAGGTGTCCCTTAAACTTTTCTTTTGTATTACCCTCTGGATTACTCTCCTATCTTCTTCCTTTGATATGTTAATTCAGTCATTTTTTTTCTACCAGGGCTCATTGCTCCTGCTTTTTTTTTTTTTCTTTTTAAAACTGTAATTTAATTTTGTGGAGAGTTAATGCTTATCAGTCTTGTTTTACTAGTTGACAATTTCTGGGACCGTTTTTCTTCTTTGAAATGAAAGTCTGCATAGTGTTCTGCCCGACTTTTGTGTTTACTAATCCATGTTACTATTTTTTAACAGATTTTCCTTGTTACTGTTTGTTCTTTTTGAAACAGCAGCACTAATTTTTTTTTTCCTTGGTTTTAGTTTGAGCTGCTTGGATCTAGTAATGCTTTAGCATAATTAAGAAACATTTATCAAAGCTGCTGACTGAAAGGCTTCGTCAGTCTCTCTTCCACACACACACACTTGTCAACTTCGAAACTTTAACCAAGATTAGTCAAATTTACCCGCAGTTCGTGAAAACTTGACTCTGGTGGGAAACAAATGCTTGGATTTCAAACAAACTAAGCCTCAAGCATTGGGGAGCTTCTGTTTCTTGGCCAAAAGCTTCACCTGACAGTTTCCAGGAAAGCTTGTGCAGCATATGAGATCTGACTTATTTTCCATCAGCTACACAGCAAATGGTAACGAATTAATTTACAACTCATTATTTAAGGCCTTTGAGCAATAGCTTTAAATATCTATCTGCTGTTGTCTCAAAAATGAAGCACCCAGCTCTGCCACCCGCACACAGTCCGGGTGATGCGGATTCTGCAGGGCTGCACTTTGCTCACATTGAATTGTAAGAATCTAATCCTTTATCCCTTTCTTACTCAGCACAAAGCCGATAAACCGGTTCTGTTGTTTGTGCTTCACATTTAGCAAAAGTCATACGGTTTAGCAGGAGCTTAATTATATTTACTGGTGAGTTCAGCCAGCTCTTCCAGTGGGTTTTTTTGCCCTGATGGCACTGCAGAAACGTGCTGGCAGTGCAGCTGAAAACATCCCTGCTCAGTTCCTTCCCAGCAGACAGGGATGCCATTATAATTCTGATGCACTAATTTAGGAGGAGAGCTTCAGCCACCAGAGGAAGAGGAGAGGAGGGACAGCCCAGGTGTAGAAGTTCATTGACACGTGGCTCTTCGTGTCACTGTGATGATTTCGGTGAGGTGCTGCTGTCTGGGGACTTGGAGGGTTTGTGTGGTCACAGTGGGGGCTAAGTGCAGTATGTTAAATCAGCTTTAGTGGATACCAGGGCCAATCTAGCCATCAGTGTGGAGTTGCCTCTGAGCTGTCCTTAAGATCCTTTCCAACCCAAACCATTCTGGAGTTCTGATTCCATAATGCTGGTGTATTTAACAATACTTCTCAGCTTATTAGAACTGTACTGTGTCTTTGCCTCTAGGCACTTGAATAGCAATTAACAGTATCAGTACATAATGAGATACTCTCTATATGTTGAAAGTCTTTCTTTCCTATTTATGTGTCTAGAGAACATCAAATGAAATTCAAACCTCTTGGGTGATTGTTTTTCCCCCCACTCTTGTGCTTTTTCTTGGTGTTTGTGAATCTTGGTCTCCAGGGATCATCACTCATGCTGATGGAATTAGGTGTCTGTGGTCCATCAGCACAGAAATTTCCCACTGAATATCTCTTTATAAGACTGACTCACCCTCAGAAGCTAAAGTTGGACAAGCCCTGAGCTTTGGGAATATCTTCACCTTTCTGAGCTGCATCTTTTTGTCTGGAGCTGGATCCAAGAGCCAGCTGTATTCAAAGGCAGGGAAAGTTTGCACCTGGAGATGCATTTCAAGTCTTATCTATGCTTGGTTTTTCCCCAGCTCCTCTGTGAGCTCCCCTGTACCACTGTGCAGTTGCTCTGACAGGCAAGACAGAGGTTTTGTAAGTAGGAGCCTTCCATCATAGGGTGTCCCTGCTGCGTTTCATTGCCAGCTGTCTTCCCAGGGCTGAGGAAGCTTTGCTTTTACCGTACTTCACACAGCATTAAACTGTGTAGAAAAGGCTAAATGTTGTAGTCCAGATGCCTTTTATCAGGCTAGAAAATCATCTCACTGCTGGGATGGCACTTTGCTCCTGTGAGCTGGTGCCTGACTGCAAAGGGCTCCTGTTCCTCCTCAGTCCTCCTTGTCCCCTGGCCCTTTGGCAGAGGATCATTTCCACTCTGGCTGATTGTTTGGGACCACCTTGTCTTTTTCATTTTGGGATATTTTGGTGGGCTTCACTCCAGTTGCATCACGAAGGCAAGCAGAATATGTAGTGTTTTTTCTTTCATTTTTCTCTCACATATATATGTATTTTTTAAGTAATCCTTAAAACAGGAATGGCAGTGACATATTTTTAATATGACTGATGGTAACCTCTCTAGTTATTTATCTAATGCAACTGAAGTTTTCTGCAGTACCCACAACACCAAGAGGTACTCTTTGAACTCTTCCCCATTTCCTTCTCCATTTCTATTTGGAAATGCTCCTTATCCGCTTTTATCCTGTGAGGGAGGAATTTTTTGAGCCTGAAATGAAGAAGCAGCCCCTAAGGGGACTTTAATACAGAGAGGTTACAACTCAGACAATCATTTGGGTCCATTTAAATGGCATGTGGGTGTGGGTTTAAATAAATAGCTTTAACCTTTAGCTTACTGATGGAACTGAAAATAGATACAGGGTTGGGCATATAGGAAGAAATGTGCCATTGCTGCCAGCATTACTTTGAATAAATAGATCTCTCTTCAGGGCTGTCAAACCAGCACCTTTGCCAGTAAGGAGCAATAAGATATTTTTTCTTTTTCTATTTTTTAACCAGCAGCTAAGTCTAAAAGAAACTTACTAGTTTTTTTTGTTGTTTTTTTTGGTTTTTTTGGTTTTTTTTAAACTTTGGTGGTTTTGTATTCCCAGGCTTGTACTTTGCAATTTCATATCACCTAGACTTTTAATAACATTCATAGATCTTTGACTATTTAATTGCCCAATTACACCTCTATGTAGACTTTTTTTTATATCCTAAAGGCAGGAATTAGTGCATATGTTGATCTTATTCAATGTTTACTGTGTTTCAGCCAGGAAACTGCTTTTTCCCCACCTATTAATTGTGGCTCAAGAAGTAGAGGAGAGCTCATGGAATTATTTACTTGGTTTAGAGGCCAGAAAGTGGTGGACCTGCTCTAGTTTAATTACAGTCCTCTCTAGGCTGAGCTCTGTCCCTGCTGCCCAGGTAGTAGATGTGGAATAGGTGTGAGTTTCTGTACTTTGCATCTTCTGAGGACAGCAGAATTATGAGCAGAATTTGTCTATGAATGTGTATCTGGTGAAGAAATATGAACTTCATTGTTATTTTAAACTCATACCAATTTGAAAATCTGATCCAGAGTATTGTAATGTGGCAGCTACTCACTTGTCCACAAAGAGTTGATTTAAAGTCAAAATTTGTTCGTGGGAGGGGAAGAGCAAGTTGTCGTTTTATCTGAGGCAACTGAAAAACCTTTTTGAAACTCAAACGAAACAAAGAAACCCCCAGAACAAATGTCACGGAATCATTTTCTTAACGTATCCAAGCCACTGGGTGCTATATTGGCACTAAACAGCAGCGCTGTAAATGCTTGTTGCATCCTGCAGCCCTAACCCCGTCAAGCAGCTGAGTGCCCGTGCTGTTCCAAGCTGCAGCTGCATTTTCTTTTCAAAGACCAGTGGCACTGACAGCAGTGCAGCTCTCCCACCCTCCGTAAGGATGAATCTCAGCGGCGCGGGAATTGCCGCGGTAAATAAGGCGCTGATAGAGAACTCCCAGCTTCAGATCTTGTAAAGGCAGCGAGGTTTCTTGGAGGAGTGCAGAGCTATTTTCAGCCGCTGATTCGCTCGCGGAGCATAAATGCAGGCATGATGAAATGCGCAGATAATGTTTCATAGTAACCATCTGATAGCTAATAATGGCGAAGAAAAATAGAGCCGTAAGTTTGGCGTGGGCTGCGCTTTCAGTGCCATTTCCTTCTGCAGGTTGTTACTACTGGCTGTACCCGCTGAGCAGCAGATATGTGGCTGCAGAGCGTGCCAAGGACAAATAAATTCATTTTCACCTTTTATGCCTGGGCAGGTTGCTGCAGCCCCACGTAACTGTGTCACACCACGGAGCGCCACACTTGGTGGCAAGATGTTTTGGCATACGTTGCCATAATAAAACACCTTAAATTTGCCTACACTAAACAGAATGGGTGTGATTCAGTAATGTGTGAGCAAATTTGGCAAGGAGCCTCTTTGGGAAGAGCAGCACAGTTGGTTGTGGGGTTGTGATTTTTTGGGTGTGGGACAAACTGTGACAAGGTGCCACCAAGAACAGAAGCTCAGGAGGTGAAGTCCAGAGGGTTGGACCTGATTTCACAGCAGTGAGATCAATGGTAAGGCCTGAAAGGGAGATGATTGATAGAGGTAGAGAAATTCTTCCTTTCCAGGTTATCTGTCTACTCTCTGGTGAATTAAGATGAGGAAGAAAACAGCCCAGGTGGTTTAGTTGTTGTGTAACTGTTTGCAGAGATTTCTCAAACCCTTCCCTGAAGCATCTGCTTTTGCTGCTGTTTGATTCAGCTTTATGGTCTAAACAGAGCACTTGTCTGATCTGCTATGGCAAATTTCAAATTCTGAATATCATACAGGATAATCCATATGTAAACAGTGATATTCTCTGTAAGGCGTTTAACTTCCAGGCCCTGGGCATTTTGGTGGTTTTAGGTGCATCCCTTTGAAACTTTTACTCTGCTAATCAGTGGAGTATTCAAGGATCTGTCCAGCTAAGGAAGGCTGGTCACTGTGAGCACTGAAGGCCAGCTGTGTTATCTTCATCTGCAGTTCTTGTGCAAAGAATGCTCAGTGTTCTCTTCCCTCACAACAGCAATATTGACCCTGCCTCTACTCCTGTGTGCCTGTGAGGACCTGCAGGGAACAGTCTGTGAGAGTATTCATGGCTGTGTGTGCACAGGGGGTGGAGGGTAGCCTGTCTGATACCCAACATTTTCATTTACCTGTGTGCAGTGTAAAGGCAGGTGTCTGTGTGTGTGCAGCTGGAATGAGTTAGCACGAACAGCAGAACAGGTGAATATGCAGAATGCCCTCCGGGGGGAGTGGAGCACCCTGCAGTGACAAAACCTGTCCTGGTTACACCACCTGATGTGCAGGAATCAGCAGCCACTTGCCCTCTGACACTGGCTTGGGATGGGAAGGGCGAGTCTGGGCTGAAGATGCTGCTTATTCATGTAACAATTTGTGTCAAGTAGGCACTTTCTTGTTCGTTCCTTTTGATCTTTTTTACATACCCTAATTATGGATACAGTCTTGACCAAGATGATAAAGGGCCTCAGGGGTTATAAAACAGGAGATGAGGTTAAGAAAATTATGTTTATATTCATTAGAATAGAAGAGATTAAGAGAGGTCGTGACCAAGGTGTACAAAATCCAAAAAGTATTAAAGAAAAAATGATGCCACCAGAATATTTAAGAGAGAAGCTGTGAAGACAGAGGTAAGTGGAGAGCAGCTGGAATTTTGAGTGGAATTGGTTGTGGGACATTTTTTCAAGGGCTCTTGGTGAGGAAAATTAATTTATGCTAATCAGTGGGCTGTAGGCAGACAACTTAGGGCACATATGTTCTTGGCCAGAATTCTGGGATGCATCGTGTAACTTCTTTTTGGAATGTCCGAGTGGGTTGGGTGTGGGCAGAGAGTAATGGATTGACAAAGGGATTCCTCTTTTTTGCTTGTTTAGAATAATGAGCTGGGGTGCCAAGTGTTGGGAGAGAGAAAGCCCCACGTTTTCATATGGAAAATGCTTTGTGCAAACTTGTTAACTACAGCAGTGCTGTGGAATAGAGGCTCTATGCACACAAAGATAATTTTGGGGCAGTAGCACAGCAAAGCAAGCTTTTCAGTAATGTGTATTGGTACAAATGTGACAAACCAAAGAACACCACCAGCTGTGCAGCCAGACAGGATAAAATCAGAAGGGCATAGAGGCAAAATCAGTTATGGCTGTAAAGGTTATGAAATTACTTGCAGACACACTGGAAGTAAGAGGAAGGCAGAAGTCCATCAGGAAGAAAGAAAAGCAAATAAATGGGCTAGAGGAGAAGACAGAAATACAAAATGCCATTATTTTGCACTGCTCTTCACACAAAGGTTAATAACTGTGTCAGATCTGTAACAGTGTTCTCTGTAAAAGGGCTTACGAGCAAAGGCAAGAACAAGATAAGGAGTATTTAGGTAACTGTGATACATTTGGGTCAGTGTGGCCTTCTGAAATGTACCCACTGAACTATTTACAACTCTGAGAAGCTTATGGAGAACAGGGCAATTGTCAGAATTCTGGAGGAAGGCAAATATAGTACCTGTCATCACAGAGGACACTACAAGGGAAACAGAGCTTTGTAAATACCCAAGAAGATACAGAGCAAATTACCTGTGAGCACATACCTGTGAGCAGCACGGACTAACTGACATGGTTTAAGCCCAACTAATCTGATTTCTTTTTCTGATTGTGTGACTGGTACCCAAGAGAGGAGGAAAGCAAAAGCACTTTGTAACCAGGAGTGTGATGCTCACGTGAGTATCATGCTCTTATACCTGAGAGAAAGCTCAGACTTGTGACTATCAAAGTTCTTGATTAGTGGATCACTAAATCTCTTTTAGCAGAGCTTCATATGCCCAGGTAGCAGGGATTTCACTGTGCAACAACTACCACTGGCTATACACCTGGTTTTAACAAAGTCATAAAAGCAGTATATTAATGTTTAACTCGGATGTTATTGGACATTTTAGCCGTGGGGTGTGAGGAGTATCTGCCTTAATTTTGATCAGTTGTTTGAATGATGGACCAAAAAGTGCAATTCCCAAGTGTGGGTGAGCCCCAATTATTAAAACCCAGGTGCACATACAGGATTGTTGTGTAGGGACCACTGCTTCACACTCTGTATGACATGGAGCAGTTTGTGAACTGGTAAATCCAGTTACAGCCCTGATTTAGAAAAACACTGAAGCATCTGTTTGAGTTTTTGTCTGACAGGTTTTAACAGGTGCTAAAAGCTCTTCCCTGAATGAATTGCTTTGCTGAATCGAGACCCAATCAAGCATATGCTTGTGCTAGGAAAAGGATATATGCAGTGCATAAACTCTCTGAAGGAGGAGGGAGGAATAGACATTAGGATATTTTTAAATGTCTATTTTTATAAATGCTTTCTCTCGATGGAAATTGCATAGACTGCAGTACTGTCCTCTTTGCTCTCTCTCCAGCATCCCTTCCCCAGTGTATTTACTATGAAAGAGCTTTGCCTTGGGCCACAGCCTGTGCTGCAGTGGGGTATCACATACTGAAAACTTACCTGACATCCTGCAGAAATGTGATGGGTGGGTGGAGGATGGCGAGCTAGAGGTAAGCCTTGAAAAAGTTTTCCTAAAGAGAATCCTTTTTAAACACTGCTCAGGCTTTTGCATAAAGGTTGCAGAGTAGGCATTCCAGCGGCTTAGACGAGCCCTGGATTTATGCTCTGTAATAAATGTATCCATAGGGTGCTGCGCTGTTGTAATGATGGCAAATGACAGTAAAATTAGGAGAATTAATAATGACCCAGCTGGAATAATTTAGCAGTGTGATAAGTAAACTCTCACCTAATACTCGGCGTCCTGGCAGAACTATTTACAAAGCACATTGAATGCAGGAGTCTGAGGGGAATCTTCTATAGAAAACAAAGTGAAACCCTAATCACAAACAAATGCCATAGCATGTCATTAAGAGGATTAAGTGGCTTGAAATTGATGTCTAAGGCATTTTGGTTGATTGTTGCTAAAAATACCACATGCTTGACAATTATCTTCTGTTTGCCATCCTCTCTCCTGCTAGTTGTCTGTCATGCAGTATTATCCTTGTTTACCACCCCTGCCTCATGCCAGGTCTTTATCTGTAAGGTTTGCAGCTTCCTGCCAGAGCTGATCTGGAATTCACAATCTGATGTGTTGGCACTGGTTGGTGCCAAACCATTAATACCTTGATAGCAAGGGAGAGGCCAGGTTCAGCAAACAATGGGCTGAAACCAAAATGGAGCAGCACAAAACTTCTGGAGTTAGCTTTTTAAACAAAAATGCTTGGGTTTTAGTCTGAAATACTGGATTTCCCCTAAGAAATACTTCTTACATTGGAGTTGACAAAGTTCTTTAAAAAATTTTGCATTTCAGTGAAGCATTTTACAAATAAATGAGTTTTATATGGACTTGAACTCATAATAGCTTTTTGATTAGTTACTGTTTCAGAAACTTTGACCTTTGGTCTAAGTAACAATTTTTTAAAGGCAGAAAAATTCCTTGCTCTGCCCTGCTTAGTGATTCTTAGCTATTACCTCATTGGTCTGTGCTTTGCCGAGAGGAAGAAGCTGCAGATGTATTTAGGCAAGTCACATATTTCTGAGGGAAAGCCTTGAAAGTAGCATCGTTGTGTCTGAGTGAGTGTCACCATATGGATCATTTCCGATCTGCTCAGGCTGTCAGGGAAGGAAGTGTTGCACCAAACTCCCAGATACAGACAGGAGCCGTGGTTGCTTCCATCACTGTTTAATGTGTGTGAGCTGATTGCAGCCCTGAGCAGAGCAGGCAGCAGGGAATCCTGGTTTAAATCCAAGGATTAGTGGGGAGCCTTGCACTCTATGCAGGTGGCCATGGGAATTGTGCATGGGGAGCCTGAGGGTGGGAGCCTTCACCTGCAGCCCCAGGGATGTCCTGGATGTGGGCATGGAACAGCTCCAGCTCCAACCTGATTGAGCATTCTCACCTGAAATATCACCCCTTGTCATTCTGGGGGCACTGAATTATCCTGTCAGAAAATGTGTCTTCAGCATCACAGGTTGGGTGTGGGTGTCAGCAAATTCTTCTGGCTTTTCCTGCTTTGTGTCTTGTGGCCATGCAGAGCTGGGTTATCCTGAGCTGTGCTGCTTTTGTGGTCAGGGAGAATTGGCACTGAGAGATACTGGCATGTGTGCCCTGTTGGCAAGATGATCAGTGTCCTGCATGATTTGAGAAAAGACAGAAGTCTCTTGTAGTGTGAGAGCTACACATGGACAAAGAAACCTCAGGTTTTCAATTAGAAGTTTTGGGGTTTGATTTTTGTTTCCCTTGTATCAGTTTTATAATAACAATAACATCAACAACAACAATACTAATAAAAATAACTGTCCTGAATTCAGCCGTGTGAGATGGCAGTGTGAGATGCAGATATTTAAAGCCGGATTATTGTCCTCCAAGACTGAGGTTCAGACATTGCACGTTTTCTGGGCTGCAGGCAGCTGCAGAGGAGTTTCAGGGAAAAAAAAAATAAGGACAGCAAAGTTTTAAACTGTGGTTCAACCCATTCCTTCTCACTTAAGATGAGATGCCAAATCTACTGCCTCTCTTTCATGGCTGCTTTTGCCCTTCCTTGGCAATATAATTACAGCATGGCTGGAAGTTCAGACTGTAATCTGGGCGTAATCATCCTGTTTTGAGGATGCCTGAATAAATAAATATTGATTGAAATCCCAGTTAATGTCTCCATGAGCGCTGGCTCTTCAGGTTAACTTGCACACTCTGCAGACCTCAGTCCAAAAGGGTTTTTGCCCAGGCCTGAGGGAAAATGGAAGTGGCAGAAGTCCATCCTGTCTCCTGCTGGTGGCCATGGTGCTGCAGCTCTTTCAGTGATCCTGTACCTGCTGGGAAAGTCACATATTTAAGGAACACAGGCAGGAAGGGAAGGCGTCTGCTCGGTGAAAGACGTTGCCAAGTGGAATTAGGATTTGTGTCTAGACAGCAATCAAAATTAGCCTTTCATCCTACATCAAGGTAATACACAAATTGTTCTGTAAGCATTAGTAAGTGAATTGTATTACTTTGAGGATGCATGCATAAATAGGCATTGAATATATTTGCTACCTTGCAAATGGAAATGAAGTTAAAATACCAGCAAAGGTGGAGACTCCTCACTACTGGGTTTCCTTAACCCTCCTGTTCTGGCTGTGAGCTGGATTATTTTGGGTCACTGTTTTCCTTCTCAGTTGATTAACCCAGTGTAATCCTACATTCAGTGAGTATTTAGGTGACCAGGTGAGATGCAATCTTCATAAATTATTAAGACCAGTGGAAGTCCCTCCCATTGCAGAAAGGATTTTGGCTGCAGAGCAGTAAAGGAGCTTGCTCTGAGTCACAACTGGCATCTTTATAAAGGAAAAAAATAAAATCTTTTGAAAAAAGGAAATGTAGCAGACTATAAATGAAAGAAATGTAATTGTATATCAGAGCAATCCATTAAACACAGACAACCTGCTGAGAGATGCTACAGTATCACTCACTGCTCTGTAAGTCAGTACATAAACTTGTTTTTAATTTTTTTGGCAGACTTATGAAGCCAATTATCCTGGTAATAAATATTCAGCTTTAATGGGCAAGTAAATAATTAATGTTATTGCCTTTGCAAATTTAGCTTTTCAGTTATAAATTAACATAATTAAAATAGTAATGTTTCAGTACGCATTTTACCAGCCAAAATCTAAATCAAGCAATTGAACTGTAGGTTTTTCACATCAAATGAGTTGAGTTTATAATGATGCAAACTGTGGGCATAAATTTGCTTTTCCTGGTCAGATTTGTTATAGAAACATGAAGAAAAAATATTCTGCAGTAGATGTAATCAAGTGTATTATTTGAAAATCCATTAATATATACTTTAACTACTTTTTGTTGTGCTTTCACAGTGAAATAGGAAGGGGAAAGCACATTTCCCACGAGTCTCTGGCCCAGCAATAATTGCCTGTGTATAATTGTAATGGCCACTGTGCAATGGCTGTCAGTGCATAGTGGCTGTCACATCTCTTTGGATTGATTGGAAAACCACAATGCACAGTATGGATCTGAAAAGGAAAAAAAAAAATTACTCTGTAGTCATTAACTTAAAAAACTCCAGTTTGAGTAACACAGACTGCAAGTTTGATCATACACTTTCCCTCCTCTAATTATTGTTTTATATTTTTTCATGAGGAGCGTGCGCTGTCCTCCCGTGTCAATGCTCCAGCTTAGTGAGCAGTCAGAGCAGAAAGGCTTTTCTTGGTAAAAGGAGATGAGTTAGTAGGAACCTGCAACTGTTTCTGCTCTGAATGCAGCTCAGAGCTGGTGAAATTCATCCCTCTCAGTAGCTGATCCCCAGGAGCAGAGTGTGTGGCTGTAACTTCAAGCTGGCTCAAGGGTTCAGGAGGTTGCATCAAAATTTCTGAGTTTTCTTGTGAGACACAGTGAAACTATATGGCTTCTGAAAATTAGAAGTTTCAGGGACATCAGAGTGTAGGAACTTGAGCCTTTCTCTATTTTTTTTAAAACTGGAGATGTCACAAGAGCATTTCAGATTGTATGACTGGTGTCAGGTTTTGACTCTTAAAAAGATTACATTTTGTTAGAAATGGGCAAAGCTTAGAAGTGACTCTGACATTCATCTATAGACAAGGACACACACAGATGAAAACGATGAAAATTTGGTCAGAGAAGTCCTGAAAGCTTGTACTGAGAACCCAGACATTTCTAGTCCAGCAGTCTTCACAGATTATAATTTACCAGGGGCTGAGCAGTCTATTTATAGCTCCTCAAAATGTTTCTAAGAGCAGCATTTTGCAAACTGCCAAAGGTTTGCAGATTTGTAATGAGAAGAATTCCTCGATGCACAGGCTTGCCCACATCCAAACCTGCTCATTGGAATTTCTACAAGCTGTGATTTCACAGTCCTTTTGTGTCCCAGAACCCAGTGGGCAAATTTATCCCTGGCAGAGACCCACTGAAGTCACACCAAAGATAAATTCAAGTCAATGAATTTTATTGTAGTGGTGTTCAAACTGCTTGCAGTGCTATGCAGATAGGTAGCTACAGGCTTTTTTGCAATATCAAATTGTTTAAGCTTTAGTGGACTAAAAAAAAAAAAATTACCTTTGAGCTGAATTTGTGCTAGTTGGCTTAAATACACTCAGAACTGCAGCGTGGTTTTGACAACAATATTATCTGCAGTTTTAGAAGCACTTTAAAAAGAAGAAAAGCACGCTAAACTGCCATGCATGGTATCTGTGGGTTCATATTTTCAAAGGTATTTTAGCTGGACACAATTACGTGCTGGTGTGATGAACTGTGGGTGGCAGAGCAGCAATGCAAGCACCTGATGGCACAGGCAGTTCTCTAGCAAGCACTGCTAACTCTGTGTGTCAGTGTGCACCTGGAGGAAACACAAATTTTTATCAGTGAAAAGGCCAATTTCTGTCTCAAATGCTGCCCTGTTAGAAGTAGTTTTAATCTGTATTTAATTATTGTACTTTAGCAGTGTCTAGCTCTAGATGGGGTTGAGGTGCCCTGTATGGTTTCTTTGCCCATGGTGGCTAAATGAGTCTTTTCATGTCCTGCCAAGCCCTGCCTGGCTTTAATGACATATTTCTGGCTGGGGTCTGGCCCTGGAGTCAGCAGCTTTGAGCTGTGTCTGACAAGAATCCAGCTTGTTCTGTAAGAAGGGTATTCTAAACTCCCTGATGTTCCAAGGTCCCCTTTGAGCTGTTTTGGTTTTCAGCACAAATCAAAGATTGCTCGGAGGCACCTGAGCGCTTGAAGGCAGCTCAGGCACTGCTGTTCAGGTTGCCTCTGCCAGGCGCTGTATTTCTGCTCCACTCTTTAGGATTTACAGCACTTTAAGGCAGCGTTTCCCCACGGAAGCACTGTGACACTGCCTTATTTTATGGGTGAATTAGAGTATTTCAGATGCTTGCTGACTTTGTCCAAGTCCAGCAAATCTTCTCTCTCTGAGAGCAGGCAGCAGGAGGTGTTTGCATGGGTGAACTCGAGATGTCTCCCCTGTGGAGGCTGAGGAGGGATGTTTGTGTGTGTTTGGAAAGGGGAGAGAACATTAAGGGAGTTGTGATTTGCAATTGCAGGTGCAACGTGGCTGTGTGGTGGAAGGCAAACTTCTGGGGTTTGCTTCTCTGTCCTTGTGATCCTTTTTAACTTCTCCAAACTCCTGTTAATGGTGGTCAAGTTAATACCTTTGATAGAGAAGTATAGCATGTGTATAAAAAGCTTATGCTCTAATGTCCTGATCCACTTATGTGCTATCAGCTGTGGTAAAGAGATGGAAAGGTATTGGGACCTTCTAGTAATAAACAGCATTCTTCAACCTGGAATGTAATTGAATTACAGAACATAGAAAATGCATCCCAGAATAGTTTCAGAGCACTTATTTTGCTTGGGTAGAAGTTTTTGTGGGGATGGATCAAAAAATGGTTTTTTTCTCTGGTTAGCGTAATTCTGTGTTGTTGCACAGGTTGATAAATTTTGTTTTCCCTGGGTCCGGTGAGGTTTTCACAGCACATCCCAGCCCTGCAGTGCTCTGGTTGCAGAGTGGAGCCCTTGCCCTGGGAACACCCTGGCAGAGGTGTGTGGATATGTGAGCCACAGGAGGAGAGGGGAAGCTGGAAAAGTGATAAACTGCCCCAACTTTTGCAAAACATCTGTCCCAACTTTTGCAAAACATCTGTCTCTGGCTCAATATAAAAGGAATGAAGAGGATAAAGGAAAAGAAAGGCACTGAGTTTGCCTTATCAGTGAGTTAAGGGCTCTGCCGTCCTAAATTTGGAAATGAAGCTTTTTAGTGAGCTGGGAAACAAATTAGTGTTGATGCCGTGCACTTGGGGCTGGAGAAACTTGTTTCAAACTTGTGATGAAGAGACCTGCTTGAAACTGTGAAAGTGAGACCTGTAGCTTGACTGTGACACCAAGATGAGTGACAGGATTGTTTCCTTGTTAGATTCCCATTTTAATCTAGAGTAAGAGGAAATCCATTTAGGTGCTGTTCCATCAGGGAAGGCTGTATCACACAGCTGCCTCTGGTACAAACCTGTCAGCTCTTGTTGGGAGAGCTGGGTTCATTTTGTTCCTCGATTATTTTGATGTTCTGTCCGGTTCAATGGAAGCTGGTTGCTACTCACCACGAAAGTGAGTTCAGCATTGCTTTTTTTCCCCCACACAAATGTGCTTCCAATGCTTTGAAAGCATTATTTGACAAGGACATATGCATTGCAGTAACTCCATCATTGCTTTCAATTGAACTGGCAGGAGAAACAATAATCTCCTGGAAGAGCTTCAGTACAAGGGCAGATGTAAATGTTTGAGTCTAAGGAGCCCAAGAGATCTTATTTTATGGTCTAAGCAGACTGTAATAGTAGGAGTAATAATAATAAAAACACTTAATTGTGTAGTGCAGTGTTGGCAGCTGGAGAGTTAGACAGTAACCTGCAACTTAATGCTTTTGAACTTGAGAAGCAGCTTTGGTTAAAACCAAATGCCTGCTGAAGAAAAGGGTTTATATTATTTCAAATTGGAAGTATTTCCGTGGCAGTTCTTGGGTTCATTTTCAGGAATTATTTACTTGTGTGCAACAGCAAAAAAACCTGTGCAGTGTCATAGCATTTTCTAACACAGCAAGATATTAATTACACTCTTGAACCTCATAATGTAACATTGATGCTATTATGATGGGAATAGTTCCTTCAACAAGGATGGTTAACCACTTATTTCCTTTTTCCTGGATACCTTTAGTTTGTATTTGGATAACAAAAATCAGTGCTGACCTTCAGCAGCATCACAGCATTCTATTGTATTAATCTCAGCCATCATATTCTTCATTTTATTATTGCCTGCATTCTCATTTCCCTTCACACCACCAAATTTCCAGTGGTGGGTGTTACCACTTAAATTGCAGATCTTCTATTTCACTGTTTGTTTTGTTGGCAGGGAAAAAAAAATAAAAAAAAGCCTCCAAACAGCTGAGTGCCAGTAGTGCTGATGACTTGTGTTTTATTTATGTTTTGCACCTAGCCACGGTGAATGATAAAGTGTGTCTGGGACAGGGCTGTGGGCAACACTCTGAGTGTTACAGCTGGAAACGTGCCAGACTTGCATTGCTCCCAATTTTTTACCATTAGCCTCCTGGAAGGAGGGATTCAAAGTCTCGTTTTATTCCCTTCTTCACCCCTGTCACCTTTGTGGTGAATTAATGTGAGATCTTTGCCAGAGATGGGGTCACTGCCACAGCTTCCCCCAGGGCTGGAGCTGGGAGGAGTCAGGAGCATCCTTTGGGATAACGGAGCTTGGCTTGGAGCTGGAGCCTGTGCTGGGGTTGTGCTGATGCTGTCCTGGAGCTCAGCAGCAAACTCCCAGCTTGATGCCGAGGAAAAGGCAAAAAGCAGCGTTTGTTCCCTGCTCAGCTGTGTGGGGACTCATGTCCGAGGCTGTAATTAGAAGATATACCTGCTAATGAATTGGTGTAATCCCCTGCTGCGCTCACAGTCTGCTGGGGGATCTCTTTCCCTGCCTTTGCAGAGGCAGGTGACCTTGCTAAATACTTAGCAGTAAAAATGTGTTTTCCCTTGCCTGTTTCACAGCTTTCCTTCTGGCTCTGCCAGTGGAGCTCCTCTTCATTAATTGAAAACATTTACCCACGTTTAGTTTTAGGGAGAAAGGGAAGTTAGAAGAATACATGCTCCATGTGTGTCATACACATCTACATGAATGCACACACATATGGAATTCTGATTTCTTGATGGCCACGCTAGCAATAAAAATAAAAGAAATTCAATATTTAAGCAAGGAGTTATGTTTTCAATTATTTTTCAGTCACCAGCCACTTTAAATATTTAATCTTTTCTACGCCCAACTAATTTATTCAATTGCAGTTAGGTAGATTGTAATTAATTTTTGATGAGACAAACTAATACTAATTTGAGTATCTACTACACTGTGATATTTGCTCGCAGATGTGTTGTTTAGCTTCTAGATACCTCTTTTTTTGCCCCTGCTGAAGTTGCAAATGCTCATCAATGTTGCCACAAGGCCCAAGCTGCACCCTCAGCTGTGTGACAAACAAATATAAGGATGAGTGTGCTGGGTGAGAGGAGGGTCCAGGCAGCTGGACCAAACAGGGATCGATAGCTGATGCCTAAAGACAAGGATTAGGAACAGGGCAAAGGTACAGCAAGGTTTCCTGAGAGAGAGAGAGGCTCCCAGACTTCATTGATTTGTGGCCTGGAAACGTCCCAAGATAGAAATGGTGTCTTCAAATTTAATATTTGAGCTAATTTGTTAGGTCTAAAGTATATCGTTATTTTGTATAATCCATGCTTTCCATCAGCAAAGGACTGAGGTTCCTCCAAGGGAAATACTCTCTTTTTACTGGAAAAATGTCTTGTCTGCCTTTCCTGATTAATGGGAACATCCATATGCCGGCTTTTGTGAGTGGAAGACGGATCTGATACCACTTAACTGTGTTAACTGAATGTAAAAACCCAAAGTGGGATAATGAAAGCAATTTGCAGTTTGTCAGGCGTGTTCCCTCTGATCAAGGGCGAGTGGAGGAGCACAGCAACTTAGAAACAACAAAACTGTGGGATTTCTGGGGCATGGGGCATTTTTTGCAAGTTCGGGCTTGGTTTTGTTTCAGGTAGGAACAGTGGCAGCTCCTACGGCAGGTCCAGGCTGAAATGGATGATTTTTGTGTCAGGGATCGTCTGGATTTGGGTTGGAAAGGTTCTTAAAGCCCATCCAGTCCCACCTCCTGCCACGGGCAGGGACATCTTCCCCTATCCCAGGGTGCTCCAAGCCCTGTCCAGCCTGGCCTTGGACACTTCCAGGGCTCCAGGGGCAGCCACAGCTGCTCTGGGCACCCTGTTCTCACTCTGCAGCTCTGGGATGCTCCCCAGGGTGTGTGACTGTGACAGGGAAACCAGCAACTCAGGAGCGACCTACTGAATGTGAAGGGATATTTCTGGGCAACACAAATGCCATACATTCTTTTTTATTATTATTATATTTTTTCTTTTTTTTTCTTTTTTTTTTCCCTTGTATGGTTCTGAGCCAATACAAATTATAGCTCGTGAGGGTTTCCATGCATTTATCTTTTGTACCTTTTTACTTTTTTGCTGCCTCTGTATTGTGTGATACACATCAGCAGAGTGTGGAGGAAGCACCTTGCCTTCAGACTGGAGCATCTACACTTTGCTGCTCACTGGAAACCTGGCCATTCGCTTAATTTCATTAAGTTGCCCCGTCTCAGTTGTATCACGAGAGATGGGAATTGTGCACACTCACCGCATTTTGTCACGAATAAAGTTTTTTTCACCCCCACACCCACACCTCCTGTTACTTCTCCTCCTTCACATTGCTGCGTATTCATTGGCAAACTGTACTAAACAGGAACTTTCACAACCCCACCCTGATCCCAGGCCCCTGCACTCAGGTTTCAGTGATGATCTGGTCCTGTTGCTGTTACTCCCCCTACTCAGCTGATGCTCTGGGTAATGCACCAAAATGTAGCACTGATTTTCTTTACTGACTATTCCGTGTTACAATTTACGAGTAGAAATGAAAAAGTAATTGTAGCTGTGGTCTCCAGAGGTAAAATCCCTTAAAAGCAGTGGAATTAGGTCTTACAGCTGCCTGCAGATCAAACTAGTGCAGCGTCAGCCATTCCTATACCCATAAGTCACTCAGCAGCCATTTCAGTTGGCAGTCTGATTTTTCATGGTTGTCCTGGAAGAGGACAGGAGCTGTGAGGGTCCACTTTTATATTTCGTGTCTGAGTTCAAAAGAGGCAGGAAGTCTGCAAATGTGTGCAACAATCACAGGGCTGAGGTCTGCCACCCTGACTCCTGTTGTGGGTGTCTCCCAAGGTGTTGTGGAGCCTTTAGGGGTGTATTTAACACATGAGATCCAGTAAAGTAATTAGTGTTAAATAGAGTAAATTTATTTGATTGTTTTGATCTGTGTGACTATGTGTGTTTGTGTAAAAGAAAAAACCCATTATATACATTTGTGTGTATATATATGTGTGTATATATATATATATATTTTTTTTAATATATATATATAAAAGGCACTATGATGCTAACTTCCAGTGTGCACAGTTTCATGTGCTGGTTGCTGAAATCTTCCTTCTTGCGAGCCCAAAACCTAATGTGTTTTCCAGAGAGGTCTAACCTGTTCATGGGTTCAGGATTTCTTCTAAAGGTGTAATGGGATTTTGTGGTACTTGGAGCTGCCTTGGGCTTTCTCCTCTGAGGGAAACCTCTTGTATATCTCTGGTGTTTTTTCCCTTTGCTTTTTATAAAACTCCTAGGCAAAGTTAGAGTATCTTCGTGGCTGCTGAGTTAATCTTAGGAAAGCATCTCTGGGTGTGGTTTGAGGATGTGAGCCATGGATGTACCCGACGTGGGGAGCTCAGATCCTGCTCTTTCCTCAGTCCTCCCCTGTTTAGCACTGCTGTGCCCAGTTTTGCTTCTCAGGCTGTATTATCTGGGTGAGGGAAGGATGATCCTGTGAGTGTTTCCCACCTGGCAGGGATTAGGGATGAGCATTTGCGCTTCTCAGTGCTGCTCTGGGGTTTCTGCCCGCTGGCAGTGCTGCTGCTGGTGCCGCCTCCGTCGCTGTCTCTCACTGAGACAGTGCCAGGATCTGACCTCCTGGAAACTGAGCACATCTAGCAGTGACAGTGGGCTAGAAAACGTGCTGATGCCAAGCCCACTGCTCCCAGAAAACCCCAGGACATTTACTAGCCTCTGAGAATTGCATTGGAGCCAGAACTTTGGGAACCGCAGTGTTTTGAGCTGGCAGTCATGACTTCCCATCTGCTGTGAGCTCCTAAGCTTTGAATTTCTTGAGTAAGAACCATTTTATTGTGCAGAGTATTAAGACTGGGGTGATGTCTCTGCTTTTAATATGAAAGTCCTGTTATTCTTCAGAAATACCATAATGAATTAAAATATTCCCTGTGGAGAAGTGCATTAGTTACTTTTGTGTTACGATATTGGACTGGAATAAAAAGCAGCCAGGCTGTCATTCATTTCCTGGTCTAGGGACACTACAAAAGTACTGTAAAGCAAGAATAGCTTTGCACCACAGTTCTTGAATTCAGTGATTGCCCTCTGAAGGTGCCACACATGATGGATTGTCACAGACTCTCTGTCCTGCCTTGACATTTCATTCCTATCCAATGTTGTCTTGTGTTCTGCTCTGAATCTGCCAAACAACTGACCCTAGAATTTAATGCCACACCTTCTTCTCTTTTCTTTTTCTGAACAGCATCTTCTGCAGCTGAGGCTCTGAAATACTGGAGGACACTGCATCTTCCTCAGGGACACGGGCAAGGGAGAGCTGGAGCCTCTGGGGGGCTCAGGAAGGATTTGTGGTTGGTGGTCGCCTGAGGAACTTACCTTCACCCCAATGTTGCTCTGAAACGAGTCGTGTCCAGCAGTCAGGTTTGGTAAGGTAGGTGGTTTTTTTTCCCCCTTGCTCTTGTATTTTTGCTCTTTTCTGAATGTCTGCATATGAGGAAAGCAGAGCATTAGCAGTCTTTGAGTTTATTGCTGTGTTCATGCCATGCTCATACTGTGTCTGTAAATAAGCTTTGCTCTGCCTGAATGTAGAAAGCATTCACCAGGAATGAAGTGTTTTTATTGTCTTGGGCTTGAGGGGGTGTCTGTTTATGTGAAGTTCTTTATTGAACAAAATGCTTGCTGGTGGTTGTGTGTTGCTGCTGGTGATGGATACTTGGTGATAGGAATCCATGTTTTGAAAATCCCACCTGTTGTGTTTCACTAATGACTGTAATTCTGAGGGTCAGAGATGGGGAAAAAAGAAGGAGATGGAATAGGCCATTTGTAATTCAGCCCTGTGCTTTGCATATTCTCACTGTGTGCAAAGGGTGGAAATACCACTACCAATTTCCTCTATAATCGTATTCCCCCTTTGTTGTGGAGCACTTTAAACTTTTGCCTGTGTGAGTGTTCTCATACCCACACAAATGTTGCCCTGGCTGTGCAGGAACTGTAGCAAGGAAATATGCAACCATTTTTTGGCAAGAAACTGGAAGACAGGACGTATTGAACATGGTGCTAGATGAGATTTTGGGGTGAATACAGTCCCTAATGCTATGGCTTCTTTTACCTAGCTCAGGTTACTTCTGTGAAGGCAAAGTTTTCTCATTCAAAAAAACGAAAGACAACAGATTTAAAGCAGTGGTTCCCAGATGTCAGTAGGGTGGTAGCAGATGATATTATCCTTTTTAATTTAGCACATGGGTATTGACTTCCTTTATATGACTGAACCAGCACTATAATCTTGTTGAGAAAAGTACAGCAGCAATATAACACCTGTGCTTGGTGTTAGTGGAGGAGCAGGGAAAAGAAGTCAAGACTTTCTTAAAAGCCTCTAAAGTAAACCACAATGCAGGTGAGTATATATTAGTTCTCCTGCTTTTGATCTGGTTGCACTTGTCATGTTAGCTCTGGAAATTGTGGGCTCACACTCTCATGCTTCAGCAGAGCTCTGCCGGCGTCTGGCAATTGCAGGGAAAAGTTGGTTGGAACAGCTTAAATTGGGTGCTTAACTTTTAAATGTTGAGGGTCAGGAAAGGTCTGTTCCAGCCACAGCATGTGCTGTTAATTTGTAGAGGAATTTCAAGCAAACAACACGGTTGCCAGGGCGAGGTTCCCGTCATTACAGCACAGCACAGCTCTGCTTGTCTGCCTGCTCTGGTTTCTGCAAGAAGAGCTTGTTAAACATTGCTCCTGCCTTTATTATCCTCTTCACTTCTGTTTATTCCCAAGCTTCTGCTCTTGCGATTATAACACTTAAAAGGGAAGGTTGTAGGAGAGGTATTTCATAATCAAGAGAGCTTCTTGACTCTTGCAGAGAAAGAAATTGGCACTGTTAGAATGTGGAAATCACAGCAATTTTGTTTATTCCTTGTTTGGGTTTGAGATTTTTGAGTTGAAATATGTAAATCTTCCTTGCAATGAGGGTGTGAGTTTTGCTGGGTACCCAGGGCTGTCCCAGGATGTGTGAGGATCTGCTCCAGGGCTGTTGGTTGCTGGTGTGACCATGGTGCTCTCACTCTAAGGTCTGTACAATTGATTTGTGTGAAACTATTGTTAAGGCATTAAACTCTAGGTTGGACTTTGATTATACTTTTGCATTTTACTTCGTGACCGTCAGATCTAAAACTTGGTTCTTATTTAAATCTCACGCTTATGGAAGCTTCATCTTTAAGGAGAACATTGCAGGTTGAGAAGGTTCTGCAACACGATAAAGATTTGGCCAAACTGTTGTTGCTCAATGAAGTAGATTAGGCCTTTCTTTATTGATTCTTTTCATCTTGGAGACTCGTGATTACCAGAGTGCTTTGACTGCCATCAACTTTATCTGTTCCCACAACACCTTGGTAAGACAGAAGTGCTACTTATCCCCATTTTGTAAATGGTGAATAAGAAACAGAGTCACTTCTAGGTCACTTTTAAGTGGCAAACATCTGTCCCTGATTTTCAGGCAGTCTAAGTGCACAAGCTGCATCCGATGCTCGCAGCTGCAGGCACACAGCCCTGGCTGAGCACAAGATTTGGATGTGGATCTTTCTGAGGTCACTTCTCCCACCTAGTCCAGTTTCTTCCATGTGTCCTGCTCTCCCAAGTAGAGAGGGTTTTAATTAAGTGATTACAGTAACACTTAATGGCATTGGGACTCCACGTTTCCCTCCCTGTCTCTGCTGAGAACTGAAACATCTGTTCAGATAATGTGAGCTGAGTTCATTCATCTTTGCAGCAGAGTGTTTGCTCACGTGAGACGAGCAGATTCCCTTTTAGCAACATGATGAAATTGTGCTGATGGTAATCTTATTGTATGAGGAATTAGTTTAAATGGATCTGCAGATAACGTGCAGTGCAATAAGGGTTTTTTTTTTTTCTGAAATTGCTCATTTTTTGGATTAGTAGTAAAACGCTCTCTATGGCCGAAAAGGCACGTTTAATAAATATGTAAGAGAAATTTTTAAGTAGCCATTAAACATAGTTAATAAATTTTATCTTGCAAGTAGAATTGGAAAAAACCCTGTTCATTTAATGTGTTTTATGGCTCTCATAGCAATTAATTGTCTTCATTACATGAACATAAATCCTCAATGTAATTCACCTTTTTCAGATTAATTGCTATGGAAATTCTCCCTTTGCTTTGTTTATACTAGTAATATTATTTCTCTTTTCTAAGAGTTGAATCTCAACATCACATTTTTTACCTTTTCCGGATGTTCTTTAAATCAGTTCCAGTTTAAAAAAAATCCCTTTGTGCTCCAGGCCAGTGCAGGGGTGATGTTGCAGCTGTGATGCTCTGATCAGCTGAAGCAGAGACTTCAAGCCCTGCTTGACCTGCAGCAGAGCAGTGGGCAGGTCTCCTTCTCTCATTCATTCTATTATGTGGTCAGATAAAAACTTATTATTTCTTTCTTCAAATTTTTCTTGTTTCTTACATGATTTCATTTATTAAATCAGGAAAAGAAGTCTGATTTTGTATGCCTCTGGGTTTGGCTCTCACAGTAATGCCACTTTTCAGTGTCTTTGCTGAGGGGTACAGGTGACTCTGTCTGAATATTTGTCCTCCAACACTATTGAGGGAAAATTTTGGTTGGAGCATCACGGGATTGCTGCTTGAATTCTCAAAATTAAATTAAAAGCTGTATTTTGATTAAAGCCTTTATTCCCCTAGGTTGAATTTTGCACACCAAACAGGACAAGAGGACAGCATGCAGGATTGTGTTTTACATATGTTTTTTTTATCAGTGAGCAGACTGAGCTTGTTTGCATGAGTAACATTTATGTAGATATTTTCTAGTGTTCCTCTGGACTGTTTTGCCAGGGTGAGGAAATAAAACAGCTATTATATTTTTGTTGCAAGATCAGCAGACTGGCTGTTAAGGTATCAATTCCCGTGATGATGCCACTTTCTGCAGCCTCATTCACTCAGCTTCTCCTGACAGGGCTTTTATTGAATCCATCAACCTGACACATATCAAAGCACAATTTCTGATAACAAATATCTTGTTGTAAAATGAATTAAAAAGGTGATAGCGGCGGCAGAACCGAGTTGAATTGCTGAGAGAAAATAAGAAACTCCAAAACTAACATGAGATTCTTAAGATACCAATCACAGAACAGCAATATAATAGTCCTTTACCTGTTCTCCTGAAGTACTGAGAAGTCAGTGGGTCTGTCTGAAGTCATACAAATGGGCTGGCAGCCTGTGGCTCTGCCTTCTGCCCTCTGATGTTTGTAGTGGTGCTTCAGAGAGCCTGATGAAGTTGGGGTTTGTTTTCTCCTGGAGAACTTTCCCTACAAGGGCCAGCAACCCCCTTGTGATAACTCTGCACTCCAGTTGTGCACAGATGTGGACACTGAGGAGTGGGAGATGCTGGCTCTGAGTGGAGCACACATTTTTTCTCTCAGAAGACAGAGCAATTTGGAGGCCCTTGTCCTCTGCAGAGCTCTTGCCTGGCAGCCCATGGGCTGTGTCCTAGGCACAGTCCAGCCAGGGTGGAAAAGGGCCTTTGTTAATTTTGAAAATGTGTTTTATTTTGAAATTAGCGGGTTCAAACCTTTGTCTGAGAGCAAATTTTCTCTGTCTCCTTGCAGCCTTCTCCTATCTGTTTCTCTGTCTTCATCCTGCTTTTCTATTCCCTTTGGTTTTGCATCTCTCAGAGGACGAGCAGCCTCAGGCAGGGCTGCCTTTGCACTGGTGCTGCTCTCACTCTGCCCAGGCTCACTTTCCTCTGATTTTTGGCTAGCATGCCATGTAAAATACCAGCTAATAATAATCATGCTTTTTGCTCTGTGGCAGGCCTGCTTTCTGGATAAGTATCCACTGCCAGTTTGCAGCCTAGCAGAGAGGAAGAGGAGGGCAGCCAACAGTTGATGTGGAAAATTAATTATGAACTGCCATCCTCCTGCCATGGAGTTAAGGCAGTTCTGCATTGCAAGCTTTACATCCAGCTGCATGTCTCCTTCCTCAAATAGTGGGAATGCTGCCAGAACAAAGCTTAGTGGAGAATGTCTCATGTGGGACTGATCACTCAGGATGCTCTGGAGCCTTTACTGCTCTGCTTTCAGCAGTGGCACCACCCGAGGAGCGATTTTTTACCTTTTGTTGGATGAATGTTTAGCCTAATTGTGCATCCAAGTTGATAAAGATTTGTGTGTGTTGTGGGGAAGTCACCCCTGTCCCCTCTGTAGTCAGGGAGCAACATTTTTGTCTTCCATTGTCGTGGTAACGTTCAGGTTTAGAGGAGCTGTAGCTTTTTACATTTCCATCCTTCTGGATGACACATTTACTTTGCGATGATCCTCAAAAACTGACCTTGTACATGGAAGGGGGGAGTTTGACAGGCACCAGGCAGCCCTGGGGATGTAATTACCTAAAGGGGCAGTTCTGTCCCTGTACCACCCCTGTCTGTAGGATCACAGAGGCAATTGCTGGAAGCCCCAGCACCGTGGGTGGGTCAGGAGCTGTTGTGGTCTCATAATTGAGACCCCACTACCTTGAGCTGAGCTCTGCAGAGCCAGCACAGCCCAATCCGAGTGCCAGAGATGCCCTTCCTTAGGGAGCCCTTTAGGATACGTGAAAGAGCCTGAAAGAGGGAGGGGTTTGGAAAGCCCTGACAAAATTTGTAAGTGGCTGTTTGGGGCTGAGCTAAGGAAATGAGCATTTGGGGTAACTTTCCTCACTAAAGCCTTCATTTAGTCCAAAGGGTATCGAAAGGTGTGATGGAAACAGCCTTGCAAAGCCACAGCACTAACAGGTGTGAGGTGTTATGGAGATACTTTTCCCTTTAACAGTGTCTCTTCAGACCAGAACAACCCTTTTGGCTGCTCACATTTTCAGTCAAGGTACCAGAAATCTCCACTTTGTACGTTTTTATTACAAAATTCATTGTCACAGTTGCTGGCCGATTTAATGGTTAACTGAGGGGTGATCTCTAAGAAACACCTAGGATTTTGTAGAGGGCCAAATTGCTGCCTGGTGGAAGTCACTGACTCAAATCATGATGATGTGAGCCTTATCCTCTTCCTGAGCTCTGCCTCCTGATTGACATAAATTCTACTTTCTTTCTAGTGCTGTCATGCTGATTTTTTGCAGCCAGGGGACTGCATTTGGAAGCACAAACCCGTTGCACAGGTTTAGATGTGCCGCAAATAATTATGAATGTCTAATGAAGGGAAGCTAAAACATACTGGAAATGTTTGGAAATAAGAGGGAATGTGTGCAGCCAAGCGTTAGCTGTGAATGGAGAGTTCTCGTTGGCATCGTTTAATGAGGGCTCTGCAGCTCGTCGTTTCTGTGGTGAATATGGAGATAACAGCAAAACCAAAAAGGCAAGGTTGCTGTAGGTGGATGGAAGGAGTCTTTCACCTCTGGGGGAAAAGGGACAAAGAAGTGATCAGCATTTGTGTTTATGGGCTGATACCTCCTCAGTCTTTGCCTTCCAGTTACTGGGAAGGGGCCAGCAGAGACCCCACAGCACCGGCCTCCTCTAAACGAAGTTGTGTCTCATTCCTTCACGACACAAAGTACCATCTATTTTTTTACTCCTGACTGTCCAGAAAAAAATACGGAGAATTTTTTTTTACCTTTTTTTTTTTTTTCTTTTCTCTTTTTGTGTTGGTTGGGGTAAGGTAGTTCCATTTATACCTCTCCAGACAAGCTTGGTGCCTCTGACAGGAGTGGCTAGGTGCCTTTTTGTCCACCTCAGGAACTGGTCCCTGATCTTTGTGGAGATTCCCCTCTTCATTCTTCCCAGTGCTGCTGCGCTTCCCAGTCTCGATGCTGTGTAAGAAGGAACACTTCAGTTTTATGTTAAATGTCGTGTAAAGACTTGGGCTGGAGCAACCATCAAATTGATGTGCCCTCAGGCTGTGTTGTGATGCCACCGTCACCCACGTGGATGGAGAAGCTGAAAATCAAAGTATTCTGAGTGAAAAAGCACCTCGAGGGTTAGGACTGTGCCATTTCCCTGGCAGACCTCATGCCTCTGTCAGCCACTGCAGGTTCGCAGCTTCTCTCCTTCTGCCCAGCCCTATTCTGGTGGCTCTGCACCAGCATGCTGGGGAAGAGGAAATGTAAATATAACAAAGATAATTCGAGAAGTTTTCTACAAAGCCCTTGGCATTTGATGTGTTATATTGGGTGGGAGAGGTGGTGCCTGACTTGCACTGCAGGGTGACACGTCCCAAAGTGTCCTTGGGTTTGTGGCTGAAGTAGGGAGGTGGTGAATCCTTCTCTGCACTGTTGTGCTGCTCCCAGAGGGGACACATGAGCATCACTGGAAGTTTCCCCTTGGAATGCTCTTAAAAAGGGGCAATACAACAAGAAAAAAAAAGTCTTTTTTTCCTTAGGAAGGCTTGTTGGCACCTGTCCTTGGCTCAGGAGCGAAGGGGGTGGGCAGCCCTGCACTCTGCTTGCTTTCTGTGTGGGAGGAATTTCTACTTGTTAGTGATTAATTCAAACGTTTCTTGTCATGAGTACAGTCTGCACAGAGTGATAAATCTGTGGTGGGTTAGAGGTGGAGGTTGCTCAGTGCTGACAATTAGTTTGAGCCACAGGCTTTGCTTTCATTGGCATTTTCACAGCATTAACCTGGACCTTGTCAATTAAAATCCAGACACATTTTGATGAGGGACATCTTTTTCTAATGATAATTGTAATAATATCACTTTTCTTCATTTAAAACCTGTCAGGCAGGCCATGTTTCCTGGAAAATAACTGCCCAATTTTCAAATTGCCTAAATAACTAGGAAGTATCTTTCAATATTTTTGAGCTGACACTTCATCACCAATAACTAAAAGCATATGAGGCCAGAGCTGTTAATCTTCGAACACTTACCAACTTCAGTCAAGGTAATTTGACTTTATCTGCTAAAATAAGCAGGTTTATTAGCCTTCACTTTGGAGGCTAATAAACATTTGATAATTGCCTCGAGTTGTTGATGGGGATTTATCCTATTTAGGTCTTCTATTTGACAGTGTTGCTCCAGAGCATGTCCTAGGCAGTGATCCATTTCTGCAGCTCACCTGTTCATTAGGTGGAGGAGAAAGCTGGGTGTAAATGATTAAGGAACTTGTCTGAGTTGCACAAGAAGTCTGCAGTAGAAGTAACCCTGGAAATCTTCCGTCTGTTCTTGTATATTAACTGCAGTGGTTTTTTATGTGTCTGTAAATACATTTAGAATCTCTTTCAGGCCACGAAAATGACTACTTAATAGTTGCAATGGGAGTGGTATGTCAGGTTTCAATTGGAAACCCATTGTGGTTTTATTTGAGCATAGCATGAAAAATAAAAAAAATTGAAAATCGTGTTTAGTTTTGCATGGAGAAATACTTTTCATTTTTCTGAATGGTGGTTCATAAGTGAAATCCTTCACCAAAAAAACAGAGTAGGGAAGCAAAAACCCGTATCAAGTAGAGCTGTCTAGACCTTGCAATGTGTCTGATCTGAGCTTGTCCATGTGGGTGGAAAATGCTGCACTTCTTTATTAAAACTTGCTTCTCCTCTGGTCCTTCTCTGAGAGGTGTAGAAGAAGGAACTCTGATTAATTATGAGCACCTCCAGGTGATGCCATCATATAAGTAACAATAACTCACTTTATTTCTACAGCAGCTGGGAAAATGTCATCAATTGTTTGTAGTTCAAAACTCAGGGCATAGCATGGACTCTGAGCAGGAAATCCAGGCACAAAATTCTGCACTGAAGAAAGACTGAGGAATGACAGCTGAGAACTAAATGGGCTTGGGCTGCTGTGCCTGTATTCTAGAAGTTTATAGTTGTGCTTTCAGGCAATGCAGAGTAATCTCTGTGGCAGAGCTTTTCTTTTCCCTGCAAGCCTGGAATCTGCATTCTGGTGCATATGGAAATCATATTTATAACAGCATAGCTTTAAGGCTGTAAATATTATCAAATATTTTTCCAGTGAGCCTTCATCAACCAAGCTGTGTATCTCACTGCTCTCATTTTTTTAAGAGTGCATTAGGGGTGATCAATAAAACCTGACCTACCTTTGCAAGTTAAATAGGCCTGATTTTAAATGGCCAGACTTAAAGAGATTAAGATTTGCTAACAGCGATATAAAGTGCAAGCAAGGTCCATTTACATGCCATTTCTTTTCCACTTTTGAGGTTTGAATTACAGTGAAAAACGTGTCACATTGGGCATTAAAGCATGGAAGTGGAGGCTGGCGCCTTGTTGAGCATGTCTTTATGTAGGAGCTGCCTTCCTGCCCTGTATTTTACTGTCTCTTACTGAAAACGTGATGTAATTAATAGATGTGGAACACACCTAACTGTGCAGGGTGAAGGCTCTGTGAGCTTGGACTATAAACAGTATTTCCTGTTTGAGGCTTTTGATTTTTGGGAGATGCCCAGGGAGGAAAAAAGAATGTGCAATAAACAAACAAACAGACACAACATAATAAAAATATATATCTGTTGTTTAACCCTTGGAGTGCATTGTGGAAGTGGAGGCTGGAAGAGCAGCACTTCCCTGCAGGCAAGTCTGGCTGGGCATGGGGAGGGGATGGATTAGTGCTGTAGAGCAGACTTTTATTTCCCCACCTCATGACTTTTAAGCATTTAATTTAAGAACCTGAAAAGCCATGTTGGAATGGTCTCGTGTCATGAAAGACAGGTTTGGTTATACAAATGAAATGTTTCATTGCCCTGAAGTTAGTGAGAGAGGTGTTGTAATAAGCAGGTCACTGAGTCAAACGTGCTGAAATAAAACCTCCTGGCAGGAATGCCGTATCCTGCAGGTGATACCTCTTTTACAAAGAACTGCTTGAGAAAAAAAAAAAATGGAATATTTTTGTGGCTCTTGTTTGTCATAACAACCCAGCTACCTGTCAGTTGGGCTAGTTTTGGTTACTGTGGTATGTAGTGTGATGCCTCTGGAGATTCCAGCTGAGATTGGGGGTCATACATGCATTTACTGATGGTGTGTCTCGGTTTCACAAGATCATTTTGTGCCAGCTGCTCTTCCTCTCCTCTGCACAGCTCATACTGAGAACAAGAGGAGTGTGGCCTCAGTGAGAGCCATCAGAAGGTGCCCAGAATGTCTCCAATGATTTACATGGAGCTTGTGTGTGTGAATTTTGGCTTTAGGCTTGTGTGCATGCATGCTCATAATCTGTTGGACTAGTTGTTAATAAAAATAATTATCGATTTTGTCCCTGAATGGTTTTATCTGTCTCTATGGCCCTAGTTTGAGCCCTGCTGTGCCCAGTGCTGGGGAGGGAGGTCCTACATGACACTCCTTGGCCCAGGGAGCTTTTGAGTGAAAAATCTGAGTGCAGTGGGAGAAGGAGACAGGGATTGCCAGCGAGTGTGGAGGCAGCAGATGGAGCACAGCAGTGGAGATGAAGGATGTGCAGAGCATCCTGTGGTGCAGGGCATCAATGATCAAAACTCCTCTTTGTTGTGGTGCCTCTACAAGGCTCACAACAATCAGGGATTTGGTTTGCTGAGACTAACTCCTGCCTTGTTAACTACTGCCTCTTGATTATTTCTGTCTATATCCATCTGCTGCCTCTTTGCTGTTAGAGCTGCAGATTCCTTTGGGTTCAGACAGCTTTTTCTTTTTAGTGTTTGTGTTCCACCGAATTCCGTGGGGTTCTGGCCCAGGGTTAATGCTGGGAGCTGTTAGCAGTGGCATTTGCACATGAAAAATAAGCCATTAGGAAAACAATTATTTTCACGTCCTGATTATCTTTATTTGCATTCCGACATCCTCTGAATCGTTGAAACTGAAAGCGTTATTTAAATGAAAGGTACATGATTATAATTATTGTCATAATGTTCTGTAACCACAAATAGGTCAGCACAGGGAACGGAATTTTTTTTTGGTGTGTGGTTGTTTATATATATATATATATATATATTTATATATTTATATATATATATATTTTATACATATATTATATATATATATATATACACATCTGTATTTGTCTGGCAGGTGATTTTATCTCACAGCCTCTGGCTGTTGCTTTCCTAGATGCTTATTCATATTTAATCCAGCTCCCCCATGTATTTGCATACATAAATACCCACTTGTTTTTAGCACCTGTTTGCATCCTTTGGCTTGGCCCTGAGGCTGCTGGCTGGGGGGTTTTACAGCCCCAGGTAGCTAGCTGGGTGTTTCTGCTCTTTTCCAAGCCCTGGGTCCCTGTCACACTGACCTGCCAGCTGAAGTTTCCCCTGCTGGCACCACAGCCAAGTGCTTTCAGCGAGTTTTTGGCTATAATCCTGAGCTGATTTCTGGGATGCAATTCACTGCCACGGTTATCATATCAAAAGGGGAGTGATTTACATTTCCTGCACGTCTCCCGTGTTGCCAGCCCCGGAGGATGCTGCAGAGAGAAAGTTAACGCAATTTGATAAAATAAGGAAAATGAGCCTATTTACAGCGCTGCATGTTACGCTGCGGAGGAATTTGATACAAAGTTGGCACTAAGTATGAATTTAGGCTGTGCACAGAGATTAATTTGGGGACTTTTTTTTGGCTCCCAGGGAAAAAAAAAAATAGGAAGATTGTTCCTGAAGACTGAACGTGTGGAGAGCTGTGTACTCAGCTTTGTGCACCACCAAATAAATCTTTATCTTGATTTCTTATTGTGTTGCCCCTTAAAGTCTCTCTCTTCTCCTGATACTCATCCACAGCAGTGTCTGCATAACACGTTATCTTTGGGTTTTATCTGACCCCCTCAGCCCTCTGCAGTTTCCTCTCTGAAAAGGCATTGAGCAATCACGCCAGCATCATTTGTACAAAGTGAAACACTTTATGCTGAGGTATTTTAAGCACGTTCCTACTGGAAATGCCATAGGAATGGCAGGACTGCAGCGTTTGCTGCACTCAGCTGCCCCTATTTGTATGCAGAAGCACACACAGCGGTGGCTTCACATTCATTTCCTGTGTATCAATTACTTATTAGTAATCCACAAGCCCAATTAAGGAGCTGGAGGTAGGATGTAATGCTGAGAGTGTGGCCATGCCTGTGCTGTTGGAGTCTGGAGAGGGAAGGGATGTATCTGGTGCAGGTGGCTGAACTGGTGCTGTAGTCTCTGAGACAGATTCCTGCAGTCTTGTCTAACTTTGGCTTAATTTCCTATTTTTTTGAGCATCTTTCTTGGCTGTATTGACTGTGCTGTGATGAGGGGTTGTGTAAAAGGGGCACTCAAGGAGAACAAGGCAAAGCACTCTTGGATTTACTGCACCTTATCTTTGTCATTCCAGGTTTTGATATTGTGTACTTGCAGCTGCAAATGCAAAAACACGTGCCATAAGTTTCATAAGCTTTCCAGGAATGGCAGCAACTCCTCTGCAGGGTTTGTAGTCCCAGGTCAGGGTTTTTTTAGAAATCGATGAATAAAGGTCAAAAAATTCAGCCACAGGCTGTTCAGGACAGGGTATGCTTTGCCTCCCATTTCACTTCCCTTTTCTTCCTCACATTTCAGCAAAGAAATACCTTTGTTCATGCCTGTGTTTCACCTGCCTTTAAGAGCTTTGAAGATTTGAGTAGTTCCCACTTCACTTTAGCAAATCCTTTAAAAGCAGATCACAGAGATTGACCACACCAGGAAAATACCACCGTGTCACCTTGATTAGTTTGGGTGCCTGACCTCCTCTTCCTCCTAACTTTGACTACTGCTTCTTGTCATCTTTGATTTCATCTTTCTCTTTTCTGCTTTCCCCCCCTTTTCCTTTACTGTCTATGAAGATTTGCACTGCCTGATACTATCACCTCTCCACACTGCTTGAATCTCAATGCAGGTGCCCTGGGATGAGATTACTCTCACCCTTCAAACTGATATGTCTCTTTTAATGCCTGATGTCCAAAGAGAAGACCATTCCTGGATCCTGGAAATTAAAACCGACATGTGCACATGTTGCTTCATCCAGCCAAAATGTAAATTTAAGTGTGAGTCAGAGGACAGTGTGGGTGCTTGGCTGGCATTCAGCATGTCAGGGCAGGTCCTGTGCAAGTCATCACTGATGAAAAGGGAAGCTCTGCACTTCTCTTCTGTCCCTCTCATTATTTTTTTTTTTCTTTTTTTTTTTTTTTTTTTTTTTTGTCTCTATTCTACTTTTTTTTAAGAACCGATTTCCTTAGGGAGTTGTTAATGCTCAGAGCTTTTTACCCTGACATTTTGGACAATGATGTGACAACACAAGTGCATCTATTACTCTTCCTCTGGAAGCTGACTGAAGGTAAGGGCTTGATGGATAATGGCCACATTTTCCAGCAGCACCTGATGTACATGTGAGGAGAAGGACTGAATGACCAGCATATAAAACCAGACTGTGACAGGCACAAAGACTGAGAACATGGACCTTTCATCAGGAGCTCCTCAGTTTGCTCCCGTTCTCTCTGTTGCAGGAAATTTGGTGCTGTGTTGAGGCAGTGCAGGATGTGGTGTGGGAATGTGCAATCTCCTTCATGGGAAGGGAGGGCAAAGGGGAGCAGGCTTGGGCAGCTTTAAGGGAAGGAGGCTGCACACTTGAAAATGGAGCATCACTTCACCTTTGGCTGCTAAAGAAAGCTGATTCTCCTCTGCCTTGAGTAGTCAATTTACAAATTGAATGTAAAACAGCGTTGGCTGGAGCTTGCATTCTGTGCTGCTGTGGGGGCCCTTCAGGGAGGAAGGAAGAGAGCTGGAAGCCCTTGGGGCTGGTTGGGGCTCTGGATCTGGAAGTCACAGGCCACTGGAGGTGTTCTGGTAGGATTCTGTGCCCTTGGTGCTTTGCTGCTTGCTGTAGACCTTTTGCTGAAGCTGATACTGCTCTGCTTGATATCCCACCGAGTAGAATTGCTAGGGCTGATGTTGAACTGGTGCAGCTGGGAAGGGCTGGGGAGGAAGGGGGGTCACAGTGGGCAGGGCTGGCTGCTCCCCACTCCCTGTTCCCAGCACATCCCTCAGGGACAATCCCGCTGACCACTGACTCATCCAGATTCTCTCTCTGCAAGACCACTGTGGGAAATGATCAAGGGTTCAAGCAGCTCTCGTGGAACTGGAGAAGGAAGAGTGTGAGAAGGAGGGCAGGAGCGTGTTCGTTTTGTACCAGGAGCACAAGTGTGCAGGGAGTGGATGGGTGGCAGTTCTGCCCTCAGCTCCCCCGTTCTCATGAGCAGCACGTCAGGAGCTGCCAGAATGCCCAAACCTTTCCTTTGCTGAACTGCTCTGGGGTGTCATCAAAGTGCGTTTCATTATGTACCTTCTTCTTTTTAATGGCTTTAATAATTATCAGGTGAGCTTTTAGGCTCAGGGAGTTGCTCACAGGTGAGGTGGGATGTACTGAAGTCCATTGCATTCTTGATGTTGCAGCAGCCCAAGCTACAACTGTGCCTCAGGACAAGAATGTGCTCCAAGCAGACCTTGAATGCTCAATTTTCATGGAGGTCACACTCATAAGTATTTGTGAACCAACAAGAAGTTGCAGTGTGCCAACAGAAGAAAATAACGTAGTGGAAAAACCAATCAAAAGCTGAGTATCTGTTTCTGGAACATATTATCTGTGAATAATCTCCTGGCTTATTTGTGCTTCAGCTTTTCCATCTTTCCAGGGGCAGTCCCTCACCCTTACCTGGGATTTGGGGAACACTAGTGATTTGCAAGGTGTGAGGTAGTCAGGGGCCACTCTGGAGACAGCAAAGAACATCAGGCAGAGAAACCAGAGTGCCCTCTGTAGCAGTGCCTGCTGTCATGCTTGTTCTTTACTTTGTATAAGGCAGAAGTGTCTGCAAAACTTCCTTTTCTCTGGCTAATGTAGCTTATAATTGCAGTGTTGCTTCACATGGAATAGGGTGCTGTTGTTTCAAACAACAGAAAAAAAACCCCATAAAATATTCTCCAAAGACATGATGATATCCCATGTTCCTTATTAGCAAACATTTTGCCAAGACATATGTGGCTGTAACAAGGAGGCTGATAAACATCCCCACTGTCACAGCATTAAAACATAATTGCCCCTGGGTTTCTTGATTATCTCCAGCACAGCTGTCATGTTGCCCCTTTGAAAAAAAATGAGCTGGCATCACATGCACAAACTTCAAAAGGTTTTGTTGGGTTTTTGTGGTTTTTTTTTTTTCTACAGACAGGCAAAATTATTTTCAGGCAGCCTCTGGTGTTTTTCCCAGACTTGTTGGAATATTGCACTGAAGTGAGGACCTGTTGCTTCCACGTCCCAAGTTAAATGATTGTTCAGGTTTCCTGTCACACTTGGGCATTACCACAGCAGGACTCCTGCCAGGATTCTGTACCTGCTGCCTACATATGTAAGAGTATTATTTATTAGCTGTGGCTGGAACAGGGGCTCTGTGTTCCCAGGATGTAATCCTCTCTCCCACTGCAGGAAAGGTGCCCTCAGAGCCCTTGCTGCCTCCTGTTGTGGTCCCTGTGAAACGGGAGCAGTGATGTTGTTCTTTCATATTGCTCCATCCTGGAACAATGAGTTGCTGCTGTTCAAAATGAGCCCATTTTCAAAGAAAAAGAAAGGAAGTAATGCAAGAACTGTGGAAATGGATAATTTTCTGAGCTTTCAACAGGTACAAACCTGCCTCCCCAATAACTGAATATAAAATTCCCTCTAATTGTGGGTGTTTTGAACCTGTCTTGGTCCTTCCAATAGCCCCTGATTGGTGAGGAGGATTTTCAAAGCATTAATCACCCACTTCCCCGAGGCTTTTGGCAAGAGGTTAGTGGCTGATTTCTCTTTGTGGCTTTTCTGTTAATCTCTCCTTGACCTCCTCTCCCAAGGGTGACACATCCAGCCTCTCCCGGGTCCAGGGTGGTGGATGTCCATGGACAGCCCCAACCACGGCACCAGCGCGGTTCTAAGGCTCAATGAACCACTCTGGGCTGAGCAAGAGCGTTACACTTGGGCTTTTTTTACTCTATGAGCAGGGAAAATGACTTAATTTTTAGGTTCAGTTGTTATTCCGGGCTCCTAGGAGAGCTAAAATGAGATTTTTGCGCTGGCCAAAATGATTGTGAAAGTGAACACTTCAGAACTTGGGAGAAGCTTCCAAAGGCTGAGTATTTGGTGAAATAGAGGGGGTGCTGCTGGCAGAGGTGAGCTCAGGGGAGGCTTTTTTGGAGGATTTTGGTCCCACAGTCTGGTCCAGGGCTGGTGGAGATGAGGGGATGGGCAGAGAGCCCAATATCTCACCTGGATCTGTACCCACCCAGCTTTTGGAGCCTGCTGGGCACAGCCTGAGCATTGCTCTCTGATCCTGGTGCAGTGGGAGACTGCAGATGGCAGAGATTTGGAGAAATTGGTTTAGTTTGAAAACAAATCTCCTTCTCTCCTCCAGATAATTTCTGTTTATTTTTGAAGGGGCGGGGGGGGGGGGGGAAGCAATCAGGCAGCTAAAAACAGCATAGCCATGACAAGCTGGTGATGCCTGGCCTCTTCCAGAAGGCTTCCTTGTGTGTAGTACAGAGTGTCTCTGTTTGTGCAAATGAATTACTAAAAAAGAGAAGAGCTCATAGCCTTTTGGAAGCCATGCTGAGACTGAAACAGCCAAAGAGGGAAGGAGGGAAATATCCCCAAATGTCTGAAGTGGTGAAAGGCATCACCTGGAGAGAAGCAGGGGCTTGCAGGGATCACGAGAAGAGTTTGCTTGGGCATCAGAGCTGGGCTTCAACCAACCAGCCCACCTTCACTGAAGGAGGGTTTTTTCCTATTTTTTCTGAAGGTGGCGAGGGAACTGACACTGCTGGAATGAGCAGCCCCCTGCATGGGTGTCGGATTATCCCTTTTTCTGACCCAGAGGTGGGGCAACTGAGAGGCGTTTTAAAAGCTTTTATTCCCTTTTCAGTCTCGTGTGAAGGATGAGACAGTAGAGGTGTTAGAATTCACATCACCACAATCAGAAGCCAAACTAATTTCCTAATTACCATACATTATAAGCGTTTCCTACGCTATCTGCTTTTGCCCCACAATGCCATTGATGCCTTAAAGCCAATCATCTAAAATCACCCCTCCTGGGTCCTACCACAGTGCACCTTTCACAGTTCTCTTTCTCCAAAGTATCCAGTCTTACTTGCAAGGCCATCATTTGAAACTTGTTTCCAGTTCCATTTCTCTCTCACCAATGTCTGTCCTATGCCCTGGCATTTCTAAGTTTTTATCTCAGTTTGCATAGAGGTGCACAAGGCTGTGTGAGCCTTCTGCCAGGCTTTGAGAATTCTCTGCAACTCCATCTCCCATCCATGGGCCGTGCAGGGTGAGAGGGAGTGTGAAATGCAGCAGGGCAGCAGCTGGCAGGGTGGTGACAGCCCTGCAAAGGGAAATGTTTGCCAGTGAGAAGGGATGGACGTGTGGACGTGCTTGCAGCATCCTTGTTACCCTGTTATCCTGCATCTCCAGGGGCAAAATGGCCACTCGTGCATGGAGCATAAACACACACACCATGTATAAATAATGTGTGCAGGAGCAGCTCCTGAATGAGATTCCCATCATGACTTTTAAAACCTGCTACTTAGGCAAATTATTATAATTCCAGCGATGATAACTAATCCATCTGTAATTAGGATGGGAAATGGGAATAAATTCCACGGAAATGATCTTGATATTTCACCCATCCAGTTGTACAGTAGTCTTCTTGAAGAATAAGCTGTCATTTGCCCAGAGGTTTTTGGAGGGCTATAATTTAGCTGAAAAAAAAAAAAAAAACAAACCTCAGGAAAATTCCATGGAGATCTCTGTGTTGGGTGGAGAACACTTAAGTTTAGAATAATACCATTAGTAGTGCTTTTGCAGTATCTTGTCTCAGCATAGCTGATTATGTAAATAATGATAATAATTCCATCTTCTCTTGGCATCAGTGCCATCCTGTGAGCTCAGTCCTTTCCAGGCTCAGGGAAGCCACATGTTTTACCAGAGATGCTTTTGCTGCTCCCTTTGGAGAGCTCCTCTATAGCATTGCAACCTTTCAAAACTTTTTCCATGAGTACCAAGAACTGCAAATGTGTTTACTAGAGCTGAGGGTGTTTATCCTGGAGAAAAGGAGACTGAGGGAGGACCTTATTGCTGCCTACAACTCCTGAAAGGAGGTTGGGGGGACTGGGGGGGATCAGTCTGTACTGGGTATCAAGTGATGGGATGAGAGGAAATGGCCTCAATTTGTACCAATAGAGAGATTCAGGTTGGGATTTGGGAAACATTCCTTCACTAGAAAAGTTGTCAAGCACTGGAATGGGCTGCCCAGGGATGTGGCTGAGTCACCATCCTTGGAGGTATCTCAAAGCTGTGTGGATGTGGCACTTGGGGACATGGTTTCCTGGTGGATTTGCCATCCAGCACTGGGGTTGTTCAACATAGCTCAGAATACCTGCCTTGAAGTAAACACAGTTTGCCAAAATAACAATGGAGTGTTCGGAGAAACAGCTTGTGAAACCCCCTGAGTGATGTTCCGAGTGCTGGGAGCTTTAGAATACACTCTTTTTGATCCGCCAGCCCTAATTTTTAATGTACTCCTAAATATGCCAGAGGAGTCAGCTCCCCTATACAGGAAAACGTGCTTTGTAAAACCAGTTTTTGGTATCTTGCACAGAACCTGGTAATCAAGTGAGTTTGTTCCTTGGCTTTGCTCTCCCTGGGGAGTAGATGAAGATCCTCAGACATCTTTCACTCGCAGCCCAAAACAAGTTTAAATTCCTGTGCTGGAGGAGTGAGGCAAATGCAATTCCTGCCTTACACTGCGTGCCCCTATTGAAGCAGGTCACTGTCAATGAAAAACTCTCTCACTAACCTTTAAAAATGGGTTTCTCTGTAATTCTGGTTGTGCTGAAGGGTAAAGCTGTGTACAGTAATTGAATCGGTGGGGCATGCAGACTGAAATTCTGTGGGATGAAATTACGGGGCTGTAATGGATTGTCTCTGTTTTCCCGTCTCTTCCCACTATTGTACCTTTTTTTTTTTCTCTGCTTTGCCTTCTTGTCTTATTTCTTGGTGTTGGAATTGGTGTCTGAAAAGTTTTAAGTGGTTTAGTGAGGAATGCTGGAGTTGTGATTCAGGAAAATTTAGATTTTTAATTTGTTTTGAACTCTTGACACCTTGGAGTCCTCGTCATCTCCGATGGCTAAATTATGTTGAAGCAAACATCTTGTTTAGAAAACCAGCCTAAAATCCTCAATAGAGTAGGACACCTCTTACAGGCACTGCCAGAGAGCTGCAGAAATGTAGGGGAGGAATGCTGAGATCCCTCTGTCACAGGAGGAGAGGGAGTTTTGGATGCATTCAAATCCTTGGGACCTCCATGATGGGTCTGCAGACAGGACAAATTCTAATTTGAAATTTGTGACTAAGAATGTGCACAGCTGCTTTTTCCTCCTTGGATTTTAAAACCATATAGGTGGGGGTTTTCTTTGCCTGCTGTCACATAGAGGTTGTTCAGCATCTTGTTTTAGGATGTGTTCCTTTCCTGATGAGATGCCCAATTCCAGTGCCTCTCTCAGCAGCCAAAATTGCTTGAAGGTTTTACCTTTAATTCAGGAAAGTTTCTTGGAGCATTCAAGTTGGGCCAGTAGCACATACTGTCTCAGTCAGTTCTTTTTCTCCCCAAACCATGGGAATGCCTCCTACATTTTTTCAGCTATAACATACTTCAAATGAGCTATGATTCTTGCTAAAATATCTGGGAATATTGAACAAATATATGCCATCTTGTATCATTGAACAAAACTGCTTTCCTGTATATTTTGGTTTGGTTTTTTTTCCCTTTTTGTTTCCACTGTTTGCTCATATCTTTTCAAAGCCAAAACCCAAAATCTCACCTCAGCAGTGCCACACCAGACCTATGCTGACCTAGTTTCCAGGATGCCCAGAAATAAATCCCCATTTATTCAGCAAGTGCTAAACCAACAGCATCTGCTTTCCAAATACCGGATCAATTGTGGATGTTGGAACAAGAGATTGAGTTTCATCAGGGTTTGTCTGGGTGGAATGAGAACCAGGTCTCAGACAAAGTGGTGCCTCAAAGAGAGGTGAGAAAAGCACCCAGGAGACAATTCTTGGTGGAGCTGTGGCCAGAGCACATGGCTTAGGATTGCAAACAAAGCAACAGGTTTCTTCTTTTTTTTTTAGGAAAAATTATGCTATGCTTTGTGTTTGGAGGAGAGGTGGTTACACACACAAAAAGAAAAAAAAATATTAAAAAAAAAGTTGTGCAGTGATCAAATTTCCTAACTACAGCAAATAATGTGTAAAAGCCCTGAATAAAAAGTGAATATTCATGTGAAGGAGGCAGAAGACAATCAGGGTTGTTTGTTCCTTGGCACTACTTGCTGAGCTACATCTCTCCTGACATTTTGTCTTGTCAAAGCCTTCCCTTGCTCTTCTCTTCCATCTCCAGGCTCTGAGGCTGTCCTGCATCAGTCCCCTTGGCCATTGCACCACAGTGATCCAGCCTTTCCAGAGTTCCCCTTTGCTGCCACAAATCCCAGTGCACAGACCACAAAGCTTTACACAGGGCCTACTTTCAATTCCTTTTTTAGAAGCAAATTCAGCTGTGAGAACTTTTTTTCCCCCCCCCCAGTATTTGCTGGGAGTCCGCATCAGGATTTAGAAGTAGGGCTTGAAAGTTTTAGATCCAGACGAGCAGCTCTCCTTTCATTAGCTAATGCCTTTTATTTAGCAATAAATAAATAAATAATTTACAAATCCCTCCTTTTTGGTCTTTCTGCCTCGTATGCCTGTGTCACAGCCTTTTTTTTTTTTCCCATATAATTAATCAGCCCATATCTCTCATGCAGCTCTGCTTGTCGTGAGGGATTAAAGCCTGACAGTATTTAATCATCTTGTATTTCATAGAAGACTAACACTCTCCCTTTGCTTCCTCTTCCCTCCTTTCCCTTTCATTTCCTTCTCTTTTCTGGGTATGTAGCACAGTGTCTGCTCTGCCTGAAGTTTTTATATGGGGAGTGACAGGTATAAAATTCCTTTCTTGGCTTTTTTCTTCTGTGACCCATGTAATTCCCTCATGGGATCATTTGCTGTGACATTTTGGGTGTAGTGTGACCTACCCTGTTAGCACAGAGGCCCACCACATGCTGAGGCTGTAGGAATATGTATTGAATCATGTTTTACTGGTTTTTTTTCCCCCCCAGGAAATAGAGTAAAGCTGTGAGCCAAGTGGGCTGAATAACTAATCCAATTATTAAATTATTTCGTGTTTCTGGGGCGATTCAGCTGTTTGTTTTGAATGTACGTGAGCAGCTTGGACATTGATTTTGACTCATTTTGTTAATTTAGGTATCTCATTAAATTATAGATCTCCATGTTTGCCCTACTCACAGAGCTCTCCTTCGTAATCAGGGGATGGAAATGGATCCTTCCTTTAGGCACAGTACTTCCATTTCAAGGCATAAATCCCCATGGACAGATGACTCATCTCCTAGAAGGTCTTCTTTATCTCCATTGATGTTTAAATAACTTGTCCAAACAGAGATATTTTCATCACAGATGTAGAGGGAGAGAAATTGCATGATGAAGTTTGTCTTGACCACTGCCACGGGAATTCTGTCCCAGTGTGGGGTGGGAGCTGAGGGAGCTGTCCATGGTCCCAATTCCCTGGATTTGAGGAGTTCCAAGGGACTCTGGTCTGAGTGCTGTGACACACAGAGGGGTTGGCTCTCTGCAGAGAAAATGCTCCTTCTTCCCTGAGTATGGATTGCTAATTCCTCAGACTTAAAACAATCACTCTCTTAATTTAATTAGGCCCCCTTTTGGCATGGATGATGTCAGATGCCATAAGGTCTGCAGATCGAATGGATTGAATGTATTCTGTTTAATTTGAATTTGTAGGTTAAGTAGTGTTGACCCTGGCTAGCTTTTACATGGGAGACTCCCAAGAAATCCCAAGTACCATCAATGCAAATGGCATTTTGCTTCCCCCACACCAAATACAATGCCACTGGAATATGTTTGCTTTCTGCTGCTCTTCTGACATTGCTGTATTGATGGCTGAAAATTGGAAGAGGAAAGGAAATCGAGAGAGAGACTTAAAACAGGTGGAAAAGCCAATTATTTTCATGTCCTAGGTAAATGTTTTCTTGCTGCAGAGGAAAGTTCTATTTATAACAGGGTTCAGGTGCTGAGAGAGGTCATAGGAGGTAGCAGGGTAAAACCTTTGGCAGGTGCTGTTGAATCCCAGAACATCCTTTTTCCTAATTCAGTTAAGAAGACTTCACCTTCACTAATTCTTGCTGTAGGAGGCAGCTTATTGTCTTTGCCCTCTTCTAAAATCCAATAGTGGATGAAATGTTTGGTTACAGTTTTGACAACCAAAGTAGAAGAATAGATCACAACCGTTGATGAGAATTAGGTGTTTCTCTTAATTGACTGAAGTGGTGCAGTGAAAACAAAAAGAACAAACAAATCAGAAGACAGTGAAGAATGTAATATTTGCTGGTTTCTTTTAGTTCTAACATGGGCAACTTCAGATCAGCAGACTGAAAATCCATACCTAACAGCAGCCAAGTGGCTCTTAAATGGGATTTGTTGTGCCAGAAATCTCTGGGACAAATGTTTGTTTTGTATTGAATGGGTTGTCAAACTAATGATCAGAATAGATCTTTTTGGCCTCAAACCCTTTTATCAATACAGATTCTTCATTTTTCTTCCAAGACTGGCTGAATGGATGCTTATATTTTATGGGAAACAGCAAAACCAGCAGGCTAAAGTAAAAGCCAGCAACGGTACCAGAAGTTGGGGCTTTTTAAAAGGGAGGATTTATGATGTTTAAGCCTTGATTTATTAAAAAAAAAAAAAAAATAGCACGAGCAGTGGTTTTTAAGCACATTTGCCAAGGAAGAAGAGGTAGAAATCTGCAAAATAAAAGTTAGGAAGTGATAAATGCAGACATCACTTAATGAAGAAAATTAATTCTACAAGCAGAGCGATATAGAAAGGAAACATCCGTTACTGAGGAAGGGGCATTGAGGCAGAGGACATTTGTCATCTCAAGTGACAATTAGATGAGCTCCAAACGGAGCAGGGTAAAGAAGGTAAAAATATGCAAGGGAAGAAAATGAGGCGAGGAGAATTGAAGGAATACAGAGCAGACTTTTTCAGGTCTGTTGGCCTGATTTATGCTTTTACACCCTCCTTAGCATACAAACATCCCTGAAACGAAGAGCCTGTTTTGCTCTCATTGCTGTACAGTCCTGTGGGCACCACACTGGGTAAATCTGCTTGGCACAGCAGCACCTGAGAGCAGCTGTGGGACTGGGCAGGAGGTGGTTCAGCAGGTGAGAGGTGAACCCTGGGGGATGCATTGTTCCCTGCCCTCTTCCCAGAGGCTTGGGCAGGAGGCAGCAGCAGCCAGGTGAGAGATGTGCTCTGCCCTGAGCTCAGGGCTGTGCTCAAATCCGTGCTCTGCAGAGCAAAACCCTCTGCAAAGACTCCAGAACACCACGGTCTGTGTCCCACAGTACTGAGCTCCACTCAGAACATTTGCTATGACCTGCCCTGCTGAAAAAATCAGGCTCTGCTTCCTTCTGTGGAGACCTGAATAGAGATGAGAAAATACTGATTCTGTTGGGGGAAATTCCTCTCCTCAAGTTTTTTATTCCCTTCATCTCTGCCTTTGCATAAAGACCTCCCCCACACCCTATGAGTGTTGTTTCCACAGGGGTCTCAGGGCATTGGGTGTCATAGCTTAGCTTCTGCCCAGATAATCATGTTTAGAGAAGAGAAGGCTTTGTATTTTTGCTCTTAATATTTTGCATTGGCAGAAGAAATTGGTGGACTGATTTGAAATGGAAGTGCTGACAGAATGGGAGGGTTTTCTGTCGTTGATGCAATTCAGATGATCCTGGTGGTTGCTGTCACCAAGGGGCTCTTGTAATCCCCCAATTCCCATGGACTTCAGTCCCCTGTGTTCACTGCCAGGTCTCTTCCATTGCCAGAGCCCTTCTGACTCATTTCCCCATGGCTAATGTCCAAGGCTGGCCCACAGCAGAAACTTCCAGCAGTCCCTTTGCACAAAGCTCCTGTGCTGGGGACCCTCTGATTTAGTCCAGGATGAATAATTCAAACCCAAGCTGGGCTGGATGTGCCAGCCAGGCTCTTGTTTCTGCAGCTCCTTTGGGAGAATATCTGCCTGATGATTAAACCTGCCACAGGACCTGGGATGTCATGGAGAAGGGGGACAGGGGACATCAGGGCTCCCCAGGTGTGCACTCATGCCTCAGGTATCAGTTCTGCACAGCTATCAGTACTTGAAAGGAAATCTTTAGCTACTCTGTAGAAAATCAGGTGGGGGCATCACCAATCAGGCTGTTTCAGCTCCTAGAAATCTAGTCTGTTTTAAAGATTTTATTGAAGCTTACAAGTGGAAGCAGATTCCTTCAAGATGGGCATCAGCTGTTTATGCATATTTGTTTTTGTGGTTGCTTCTTGTTCTTGGTGGGTTTAGGGTGGTTTTTTAAGTGTTATATGAGTAAACTGCTCATGGTGCATGTGTGTGACACCCTTTCAAGTGGCCAGGTTTGGCAGGAATTGAATGTTCTGCAGGAAGAGGGGCTGTTCAGACCTGGGTCAAGTAGGGTTTTAAGCTCCAAAGGCTGAGTGATCTTGTGTCAAATACTGTGCCTGTGGTTTTGATCCAGCTTTCAGCAGTTCTGTACCTGTGATTAGTGCTGTAAAAGAGACAGGAAAGTTGAAAGTCCCATGGTTTTAAAAGTTGAACTTGGCCCAACTCAGCAAGATTCACTTAGAGCCCTTGGGGCTCGATTCTTACAAACATAAACTTTGCAGGACTGCAAGCCATGGACCTTCCTCTTCTTTTGGGATTAATAAACTTACAACTTCTGCATGTGAAATGTTAGAAAGGTGAAGTTATTAATTATTTAGTTCTCTGTCATTATTTTTATTCTACCCATCTTACTAAAAAAAAAAAAAAAAAAGAAACAAATAAAATCCACCAAAAATAGTTGCTTTAAGCACATTATATAGTAGGAAATATTCAGTCCTGAAGGGAGCAGCTGCAAACTGATTGCCCTGTATGTAGGGAAGACCTGTGGGGTGGTGTTAGGCAGGACAACTTGCATTTTCCTGGCAAGTGTCAACTTCATAGTCTCTTTTCTGTCCAACAACTCTAAATAAAAGAGAATAATCTTTTTGAGCTGTTGGACTGGAGTTGGTTCCTCTCTGTGATACACACCAGAGGCAAAGGTTTTGTGGTCTGTGGCTCTGCTGTTCCAATCCTGTTTATACATAATTTGTTCCAGATTAGTGAGATTTAGCAGGAATCCAGGAATTTGAATCTGCTCCAGGGTCAGGGCCAAATAGGCAAAAGCGGAGCAAAGCCAAAAAGGCTCCTTAAGAATCTGGGTAGTGTTGGTTAAATGCCATTGCTGCTTTCAGGGAATACCTTTATTCCCCTTTGTTAGCTGCCCCAACCCTGTGTCCAGGCACACAGGAGGAGTGTGCTCAGGTGCCTTTGGGCAGTAGGGAGAGTCTTTTCAGCCCTGGGGGTTGTTCCAGAGCCATGCTGGGTTACAGACACCTCCTGAGGATCTGCTCACTGCCTCTGTGTCCTGCCAGGAGCTGCCTGAACGAGGCATTAATTATCCATTCCTGTGCATTCCTGGTTCTGATTAATTTACAGGCTTAATCTTTCAGTTTGATTATGCAATTTGCTCCCTGAAATATTGCTTGTTTTCTTTCTAGTAATGAAAACCCACAAATAATCCCTGTGCCCTAAGTACCTGTCTGGATTATCTACCACGTTCATAAGTGCTGCTTGCAGAATTACTTTACCTGGTTAATGTTTGATTTTGTATTTATTCTAATTGCCAGTGTTGCTGTTTTAGAGGTTGCCAACCCAGTGGTGGATATTCTGGTTTAATCCTTTTTGCCATCCCCTAGCAAGCTCCACTTTGCTTGTTTTACAAAGCCATTCTGAGTTCCTGTGCAGACACAACTGTTCACTGGGGCTGGCCCCTGCTTCCATCTGGTGCACATTAATCACTATTCAGCTATGTAAACACAAACTTGCATTTCCATGCTGCATACAGTTGCCCAGCTGAGGCTAAATGAAAGATTTCATTTTTGTAAGTCATACAAAGACACCTGAGACTCTGAACACAGTGCAATGTGACTCTCTGTTCTATAGGACACATCAGTTTGCTAATTAAAAAATCTGCTCTTATGGTTGATGCTCGTTTCTTTTTATGAAGCCCTGTAATGCTATTAAGCAGGTCTGGAATGGTGATGGTGTGGTTTATTGTTTCTCCTTCAGGTTGTTTGCTGCCTATTTTGTCTGTGATTTTGTTGTCTTGAAGAGTCACTCTTTGCTTTTCATTTATGGTTTTCATAGAGTAAATCTGCAAGCATTGTTTATAGTTGAAATGTTCTCAGTTGTATATTTTCCGAACAGCTTGGATTTAATAGCTGGTTTATGTTTGGAATAAACAATTGGAAGAAAAACGCAAAACAAAACAGTAAAGGGCCGTGAATCAACCTAAGGAAAATAAAAACAAAGTCTTTAGACAAGTAGGTAACAAAGCTGTATACCTTTTAACCCAGAAAATTCATCAATCCTTTTGTCCATGTACCCTCACGTTATCATTTTGCTTTGATTCATGTGCACTTCAGGGACTCTGATGCTTCCTCTAGGTGGGAACTATCAATGCAGCTATTACAACCAGACAGGACAGAGCCTGTCTCAGGTATTCAGCTGTTTGGGATTTTCTCTAAAATATTGCCGGTAGATAAGGTGCAGCATGTTACTCAGGCATAAAGTTATCCAGATTTTATAAGAGCAGGGTTTAGAATAAAAGAAAATCTTAGGCTGCAAAAGCAATATTTAATACTCACATAGCAGGGAATGTGTGGTTATAAGGAAGGGAGAGACCCACAGGTCATTATGTCTCTTAATAGATAATTATTAATGAAAAACAGCTTGAGAATTCGACATAGACAAATACACGACTTCTGATGTGTCTTTCTATACTGTTACCATTTATAAGATTTGCTGTGACCAAGAGAGATTCCCACTTTTAGCAATTCTTAAGTGTAATCACACAAAACCCCTAGTTTTGATCAATAGTTTTTATGGCAAAATCCATAAAACAAACCAGACCCTTTATACAATTGAGAACAAATAATTTAGACTGCAAGCCCTGAGACAATTTCTGTTTAAGCTTGGCTGGAGGATGATGCTGTGACATGCAAAGTGGGCTTGTGTAGCATTGACATTTCAATACAATCATAGGGGCAGATGGTTGAGAGTCCAACAAGAGCCACCAACAACTGAGTAAGTTGCTGGCAAGAGGAGCTGATGGGAAGGACTGCAGTGATTGCAAATGATGCCTGACCAGGGTGATGTGATTAGTGTTCTCTAAGAGCAAAGTACGTTGCAGAAATTAAATGAAGCCTGGAGTGAGGTGGAGGTGGGGGAGAAATCCCATCACTCCTCCAGTTTCATCTCATAAGAGCTTTAGCATTTCCAGTCGTGGGTTGTTGGTGTTTGGTTTTGGGTTTTTTTTTCCCCCAAGCCATGTGCTGAGGGCGTTTGAGAGTTATTGTGAGATTTGAAAGAATGCTGAGGTTTTGATCTTGTCACGACTGAAAGTGCTTTATAAATGTCGGAGTTGGTGCCTGAAAATCCGGGACGCTGCTTGGCTGCTTCTCTGGCAGGAGCTGGGCTAATGAGGCCACCAGAGAGCCACTGCTGAGCAGTTTGGGGTGCTGGCCCTTCTGGAGAGGGGGGAGGCACCTGATGTGTGATGGCCAACAAACCACCAAGCCTAATTAATCATAATAATGCTTTGCATTCCCATCAGGGGAGTGTTTTCCTGATGTGGTCACCTCCTTCTGTCCTGACTCTCAGGATGTGGGGATGATGTCCCAACGTTTTGGTGGTGTGTCCTGTCTGCTGCATCCAGGCTTCATCAGAGCAGGGTGAGATAACCAGAGCAAGGCACCTGGAGTGGGCACTGCAGCTGGGGCAGAAGCTTTGTTGGCCTCCTGAAGGTTTTAATCCAAGTGAAGCTACAGAAGCAATGTGACAACAGCACACATCTGACATCGGCAGTCACCGAAAAAGGTGAAGTGCCTAAATTCACATGAGATGTGATAAGTTTTTCTGGACAGCTTTTTTTCTGGACGTTTCATAAACATGCAGCTCTCTTTAAGGCTCACTAAGGAGTTTGCTTTCTTTAAGAGCAGTGATTAAAAATTTCCACAGTGTATTTAAGAGGAACGGGAGGGTTGTTACAGGAGACCCCACCAGCTGCCATTCACATGCCTGAATAACTGATTTGCATTGGAGTCTGGCAAAACTGGTTTTTTGAAGATACTGAACACGAAAAGTAACTTTTTCCTGGTGTACCAGGAAATTATATATATAGGCATATATTGATGACATGTTTCTTCCCTCCAAACTACGGCTGTGAAAGGGCCAAGCAGTTTCCTGGTTCAGCAAGCAGCACACAGAAGCCCAAGTCTGAACTTGGCACACAAAGTATTTTCCTTGAGTTCAAGAAAAGTTCACATGTGCTTGAATTTATGTGCTTAAAAGGTTTTGGGCTGAGTTGTGGTCAATGGTGACCCCAATGTCCTGCAGACTTGTTGCTCCCCAAACCTCTGCCAGCATCTGTCTCTACTGATCCTGAGAAGCTGAGAAGAAAAATCCTGTGTTTGAAGGGAACATAAAGGGTCCTCGACAGCAATTCAGATGTACAGATTAGGACACCACTTTTCTAAAGCTCTAGAATGCCACTTTTCACTGTCTAGAAATTGGGTGCTTACGTTCTTCACAGATTTTGGAAATGGCAGGTGTCAAACAGAAACTGTGCTGGTGCTGTAGTTGAAAACTGTTGCTAAAATGTGTTTACCCCAAGAGAAAACAGGATTTTCCTGCGTGCTTGCTGTGCAGGGCGTGGTTGTGGTTTAGACAGGAGGTTCACTGTAGGAAACAGCAGCACAACTGGGTTTGTGTCTCACAGGTATCACCTTGTGAATCTGACAGTGGCTGTGTAACTCTTGGTAAATCTATTAAAATGTCTGGAGACCTCACTGTAAGACAAGAATGTGTAAATACCAGTGAGTTGTGTATAAAACAGCAAGAATATTTTTACTGACTAAATAATAAGACATCCCTTTGACCCAGCCTGCTTGATCTGTACTCTCTTGCTTCAGGTCAATCAGCTTGAGCTGAAGTACCCAAGCTAGACTTCTTAGATTCTGTCCTGCTTTGTAAAATTAAGTCTCTGGCTGGCTGATTAATTAAATGGTGGTGCATGGCTTTGTTTTGGAGTTTGATTAGGAGCACTTTTAACACCACATCCATTTTGAGGTGTCATTTATTGTAGTATCTCTGAGCATTCAGGCCTCACCTGGGATCTGTCTTCTGGGCTGTGCTGGGCAGATTTGTTCACTTTGGGTTTTGGGGACTGGAAAATGAAGCCATGGTAGTTAGACAACAGCAGTCCTATTAAACCATCGAGATTGTGGCTCTGGAACCCCCAGAGGATCAGGAATTTGGGGAGAAGAATGGAATTCAATCATTCTGGCACTAGCTCTTGTGTCTCTCGTGGTAAAGGAGCACACAAACAATGATTTGGAATTTGTTTCCACTACAAAATGGTTCCTTGATCCCAAGGCAATAAACAGTAAAAAAGGCAAGCAGCAATGAATCAAATGCAGAAGCTCATGCTAAAACTATACCTGAGATTTCTATGGGGAATTTTGTATGGCTTTTCAGCAGCAGAATCTGGGAAGCATCAAACACTTGTAGTATGATATTTTTAACAATTAGAAGTCCAAATATGCGCAATTACCAACAGTAGGACTTCTGTCAGGAACGACTGCACCGAGTTTAATTTAATGTACTCAGCCTTGTAATTGTTTTTTTTTAATCTTGCTGTGCCAATGACAACATTTTTTTTTTGCTTTGTAGTTTTTATGTTTTATATCCTCCACAAATCACACATTTAAGACAGTTTTGTTTTGCAACATCTCTGAAATTCTGGCTTATTAGCAAGCCAGTCCATGCCAGATTATTTTAATATTGATAGACCGTATCAGCAGTTGAGTTTAAGATTCATTCCTCGTGCTGTTTTGTTAGGGTTTAGTGGGACTAAATCACAAAACATTGCTTTGCTTGGAAATTGAATTGAAAAGATCCATCTACAGTAGGATTACTTGTTTAGAGAAAGCTGCTCTTGCATTCTGAAGATTTTGGTGGTTTTCACTTGTAGTTTGGGTGCCTGAACAATAGCAGGAAAATTTGGAGTGGTTCAGTGCTCTGGCACTGTGCTGAGCTGGGTTCTTGCTTACAAAGGATATTTTCATCTCCACTTCCCAAAGCTCTGTCTTTGTCATAAATAAATAGGAGATAGCAAAGCAAACTTGCATCCAGAGTTATATGTAACATTAATTTTCTATGCAATATAACCATGAGCTGCTAGACCTGCTGGTGACAAATGATGCTGGTGCCTGTGTGTTCTTACTCAATCTTTTGGGGCTGCACACGATTTTAAGGATTAGTCTAGCAAACAGGGATGTTTTCTTTTTCTTTTTTTTTTTTTACTTGCTTTGCACTGAAACACTTGCCATGTGCATTCAGGATATTGCTTATTTCGTTCTGGCGCTTTTAATATGAAACTTGCCAGATTTTTATCCTGGGCTTGATGGATGATTAGCTATGGGATGTGGCCAGCCAGGGTTTTGAGCTGGGGTGGTGGAAGTGCCTTTCATCCTGGTGCTCCTGGATCTGCAGCAGCTTCTGCTCCTTTGTAGGGGATTAGAGAAGGTAAGCAGGGAAAACAAGGCTTCTGTCAGGATTTCTGAATGCAATCCCTTGGTCTGCACTTTCTTTGGAAATTTCCTAGGGTTTTGTCAGGCAAATCAGGTTGATCACTGCTGGCTGTGACTTCTTTTGTAGAGCAGATTACAGGGTATTTCAGCGTGTAGCATGTTACAGCGCTTGAAGTTAGCTGGGTAATGATCTGCATAATCTCATATACTCATACTCCTTTAGCAGCCACAGAGCTGTACACCTTTAGCTTGAGTTGCTCAATACATAACTCTCCGTATCCTCAGTCATTAAAAAACAAAAATTCACCGTGGTAGAAAATTCAGTGACTCTTGGAATCTGGAATAAGAAGAATTATGTTGGACATACCTTGCAGGCTGTGTTTCAGATTTTAGGAGAAGTCTGGCTCATTGTCTCTCGTGCTGTGTGTCAGGCCTTTAACATTAATCCTTTATGTCTCCTGGCAAGTATTTCACATTCAAAAAGGTTTACAGGCCCAGGGAAAAAAAAAAAAAAAAAGGAACCAGATAAAAAGACAATTGCAGTGACACAGGTTAAACTAATAGAGAGTAGGGCTTAGAGATGGTGTGGAAGTGTTTACTCTTCTGTGTGGCAGTAATTCCTGCCTGGACTGTGGCCCATTGGATCAATATTGCTGCTCTTCAGCAGATCTCCCCTCCCAGCCCTGTGCACACCCTGTGCTGAATTCCTCTGCACATCCCTTCTTGTGACTGGCACAGCTCAGACTTTCATCCTTCAGCATGGAAATGAAAAACCCAGCATTCCCACCTCTGCTGTATTTCATCCCCCTCTGGCTGTTCATGCCCTGAGAAATTGTGGAAAATCCCTGATTGCAAACTGCTCATCCTGGGGCAACAGACCTGGCTGAGGGACTGCTCCTTCCTTCAGCTTTGGGTAGAGATGCAGCTGAGATGGCCAAAATCCTGCCTGACCTTGCCTGCAAAGAACTTGAGCCTTGCTCCCCTTGAAGGTTTCGTGTTAAACTCTTGGGGTTTTTATACTCTTGTCTCCTGGAGTGATTTTCTGTGCTCTTTAATTTTCCTTTAAAGCAGCCAGGGTTCATTTGTTCTTCTTTGGAGCAGTGAATTTATCCTGATCTGGTGACTGCCCACTGTTGGTCTTCTTTGTGGATGGAGGAATTCACATCTGCACTGAGAAATCCCAGTGACTCTGTTTGTCCCATGGCTGGAGGTGTATTTGGAAGGCTCATCTTGAACACCTGAAAATGTTATGTTTAGCTGTGCTGCGTGCCAGTGGGAGAAGCTTTGTTAAATCTTTAGATGATGATTTGCCCAGCTGGGCTTTTAAATGCAAGGTTTTCTTACATTTTTGGCAAAAGGAAAATGGTTTTTTGGTTTTTTTTCAAAGAAAAATGAGGCTTGTAGTCTCATTTTGAGTCCTAAAGCAGAGGTGTGCTGATGAACATTCCATGACATAGACAGTGGCCAATTTCTTCAGTGTATCTTGACTTTATTCTTCAGTTGTTAATGGAGAGAGAATTTTTAAGGCACAGTGAGCGTGTGTGACTGATTGTATCCAGCAGTGGTATTGGCTCTGGGGAGGCAGGAAGAAATTCCCAAACCATCTGATATTCTGGTACCAGCTGGTATGTAGCTGTTACCTGTTAGTTCCTGAGTGTCGCTGCAGCAGGGTGCAGGACCCTCAGTCCTTAACACCTGCACATAAAAGTCTCCAAGAAACACAGGCTGCACTTTTTCTAAGCTGTACCTCCATCCCCCCAGTGTGTATTTCTGTGTGAATTATAATCAAAGCCCAAGAACTGGCCAGTGTTTTGCTACCTTCTGCTGACAGCTTTTGGCTTTTTTGGGAATATTTTAGCTTTGTGCATACTGTGGCTGTCGCTGTGATTCAGAGCCTTTGGAAGCAGAGCTTCCTCTTGTATTTGTTATTTGCTTAGCAGAGCTTTGACTTTATGGCTGTGTATTTCAGAATCTTTTATGCCAGGGAATCGTTTATATTTCAGAGATACGGGAAGGCACCTTGGAGCTCGCTGCATGTCTTGTTTTTTAACCTCAGCCCGGTGTGATATCCTCTCTAAAGAATATCCTCACGTAATCCTGCAGGGAAGGATAAAGGTAACACAGTTGCCTGGCATTAAAACTGTAAATCAGAAGTACATAATGACAAGTCTGAGAAATGGACTAAAAATAATAACAAGACGGGCTTGTTTCTGAGCAATAGCTGCCATTAAACTCTGCTTTGAGTTTTGACTTCCGTCCAAAATCTGCACCCATGGCCCTCAGCTGTGTGTCCAGGGGCTGTTTGCTTGCTTTGTACTTCAGAGGAGCTGGCTTAACTTTATGTGCTGATCAGGATGTGACTCTCCCTGGGGGTATTCCTTGGCCAGGCTGTAGAAAGATGTTTCTGAGAACCCAGAGAGGAATACAAAGCTGGAAACCTGGCCAACACTGCCTCAGGGGCATTCCTGTCCCTGAGAGAAAAGCTGGGACTGGGGAGGGACTGGGGCCCATTTCTCATGACTGGGATAAGGAGGGTGATGTTTTTACAAGCAGGAAAGTTTGATGGAGCCTGAGCTGCTTCTCAAGCCCAGCTTACATGGACAAGTGTGGCTGTGAAGTGATTACAATGAGGATTTCTGGGGGAAAGCTCAAAAACGAGGCTTATCTCAAGGATTTTGGAAGCTCTGTGGATAGTTCTGATTTCCTTCTGGAGGTCCTTGTAGGAGACTGTATCATCTTAAAGATATTTTTGAGATACAGGAGGACCATCCCCATCCAGGACAGGCTCACCTGAGCCTAAACAGGGGAAATTGAGTGTAGCCTTCTTCCCTGCGCTGGAGAATGGGGCAGGGGAATTTTGGGGAAGAGGTGTGGACTGCACATTCCATTATTCTTCAAGGTCGTGCCATTTGTCTAGCAGGAAGAGACATAAATGTCTAATTTATGATCTCATTAGTGGTGCTTGATTCACATTGGCATTCACGGGCTCTGAGAAGAAAATGTTTGCATTTAAATCATTAGTGAGGTTTGAAATTAAGATATGTCAAATTGCCCGAGAATCCCTTTAAGAAGTGAGGGGGAATCATACATTAAAATAAAGGCCCTGCAAGTGCTGACGTGGGGAGTAGATGTTCTATTCAAGGCACTGTGGCTTCTCCTGAGCCTGCTGTGCCAAGCAAAACCAGCTCAAAGCAATGCATTCCCTGGCAGCTCTGCTAGAGATAAACCCCAGTCCTGCTGGATGGCCGGAGCCCCACGAAAACACCAAGCACAGACACATTCAGGACTTTGTATGGGCTGTGGAGGGTGGTTTTTTCAGGGATTCTGGCAGTCAGAAGGGTGGAGAGGCGAGGACAGCACTGCTTCAAACCTCTGTAATCATGTGAGGGAGTTCAGTCTGAGCAGATGTAGTTTGTACCTAGAAACCTGTCTGGGAGTGATGCATAAAGCCCCTCAGTGTCAGATGGGGAGTTACACACACACACACAATCCCATCTTGGCTTTTTTCCCCCTTGACATAAGTGTTGAAGTTTTCCAAGTCCCTGGCCATTCTGAGGATGAGAAGGCAGGAAAATGATCAAAGCAGATACTAGACATGATGATAACATAGAATGGTCCTAACAAATCAGTGCTAAATAAAGCGAGAGCTTTGGCTGCTCTGGGAGGAGAGCTGCTCCAGCAAGCCTCAAAGGCAGGCTGGCTCATTTAACCATGAGCCTAATCAACTGGCTCCTTCTAATTACCATGAAGGAGTGACTGTCTAAACCTGCTTCTTTTCATTCTCTTTTGGCAACTTCTCTCCAGTGCTTGGTGATCTAAAACCAGGAGACCAGGCTGGCTTGTTGGGACAGCCCATGCCGGCCTCTCTACCCTGTATATGCTAAATTTCCACATCAGCATAATTAGGAGGTGGCCACAAATAACAGGTTGGATGTATTCCTCTGGGAAACTGGGTAGAAAATGCCAAGTTTTGAGCAACTTCCACCCATGCTTCAGGAGGGGCTTGCTGACAGAGCAGCTCATGGCGTGGAGGTTTTAATTGCCATCCAGAGCTGATGATTCATGGGTTTCTCTCTTCCCATTCCCTTTCCCTTGGCAGGTCTTGGGTGTCCTGCTGACAGCTGAAGCCAGCAGCTCAAACCTTGAGCTCTTATCTGTCCTTCAGAGCCCTCCCAGCCTCCTCCTTTTCCCACTGATGTTGACAGCTCTTCCACGCCGTGTCCCACGGGCTCTCAGCAGTGCTGTCGCTTCTCACTCTCCTCCCTCTCCTCCTTTTATGAAATGCTGGTGATTATTTGTGCAGCATCTCTGAATGTACCTCCTCTGTTTCTGCCACAGACACAAACTTCAGCATCCACCTCTGTGGCTCTCCTGACTCTGCATTGTCTCTCCACATGTGAGGTTGGGTGGATCTACCCCAACCTGCATTTCCCTCCCCTTTCCACATTTCTCCACACTGTGAGCTGATGCTGGGTAAGGGGAGAAGCAGGCAGCAAGGAAAAAGGAAACTGATTTTAATTTCAGAAGACCACAATACTCTTGTTGTTAAGCCCAGAGGAGCACAGGCTTTTGTATTCATCCAAATATGAGATTTCCTGGGTTCTTCATGCTCTTGTTTCACTTCAGTGACAGACACTGCTAAATTGGAGGAGGTTTTTAGCAGAATATGGGAGATAGGGAAATGTGAGTTGCTCTAAGTTTGTCCTGAAGTTCACAAATGGATATTGCTGCCTGCTTGAAGGGTTTTTGTCAATGAATCAATTAATCTTTGAGATATTTAAGTTAAAAAAAAAAAAAATCAACTGGGAGTGTTTCTGCCCTCAATTACACACATAAAATACATTCAAATAGCCGTAGCATATTCAGTTCAAATCCTACCTTATTCCTACAGCCTTAGGCCACCATATTTATGTCAGGGATTTCCCACAGAGACATGTGCAGTGCTCAGTGTAATGTCTGCAGAGAAAGTGCAGAGTTTCTGGGGTGCACTTACTTGCTTCTCTTGGTCAACCATAATTTGCATAATGACATCCATGTTAAACTCTAGCATGGGTTTGCATTAGATAGCAGGTGCTGTTTCTTTAGAAGTATCTAAATACATTTTTTTTAATATGAATGAGAGACAGAGAAATCAGCTTTTTATGTTCCATAGGGTTGCCAGGGTAGCAATAGTAAAATATAGCAAATCAACAGTGAGATCTGCAAGAATGAGTACAGACTATGCCCAGAGGCTATGGAAGGCACCAAGACATATTTCAGGCTTTATCAGGAATGAGACAAACATTTGCAGAGCCCTGAAAGAGCTTCTGGCTTGGCAGTGAGCTGCCACAGAACGGTGTAATTAAAAGTTACATTCTGTTTGAGCCTTGTCTCACACTCAGTAATCAAACACCATCATCAGAAGGAATTGGTGCATTTGTACTCTGCCATCCAGTGAAAAAGATGCATTTCCTGGCTGATAGTCTGGTCTTGGTTTATCAGGTCTAAGTTCAAAGTCTGGCACAAGAAGAGAGATTCCTGCAGGACCTGGAGGCACTGGTGCATGTTGGGGGTGCTTTTTGTGAGCTTCTCACTGCTCAGAACAAATTTCCAGGTTGTTTTTTAAAGCTGCTTGGAGCGTGCAGACAAGATGAAGGTTAAGGTGAGGAAGGGTTGATCAGCACATGGACATGCACAGGTCACTGAGGCTGGCAATTCCAGCTCTGATGTGACCTCCACGTGCTGTGGATAAACCCACAGGATTAGTGACAAGGCACACACTGAGCAGAGTCTCCTCTGACAAGACAGAGAAGAGGGAACAGAATTTCAATTCAGGGTATCAAAATCAACCCTTGAAGTACAGCATTGCTTGTTGATTGCAAATAATGGAGCTGCAGAAATTATTCCTGCACAGGAATGTACTGTTTGGCTTTGCTGCCGAACTATTTTCTTTACCCATTTCAGTACAAAGCTGGGATGTGATGACCATGAATTATTTTGTTTCAGGAGTTTCCTGAAAAAAAAAACAAACAGGAAAGCGGAAACAGAAATCCAAAGCTAATGTTTTTATGTCAAAATTATGCTTATAAGAAAAAGTAAATGGTGCATAATCCAGCAAACTTTTAGGATATCTGTCCTTTCAGAAGGACATACTGTGGCATGCACTGGAATTCATCAGTATCCAGGAAGGGCCAGGCAGATGTAGGCAATAGTGTGTTTGCAAGTGTTTTTACACTAAACGTGAGACATTCTGATTAAAAGAAACCATTCAAAAAAAGTGGCAAATGTGCTGCAACTGTTGGGAATGTGTGAGAGTCTGCAGCAGGCACAACAAACAGTTGGCAAAATGAACAGTGTCAGGCTGTGGCTGATGATTCTGTGATTAACAGCTGCCAGTTGTTTGAACAAAGGTCGCTTTTCCACCCAAGTCTTGCCAGACCTTTGGGGAGGGCTTTCTTACTCGGTTCTGAGTTCACTTTTCAGCCTGATTTTTATACAAAACAGTCTGGAGGGCTGAATTTAGATGCCAAAGACTAGAACTGGAGGTCAGATCCAAAGAGCTGGGACTCCAATGGGGAAGAGAGAGTTTCTGAAGAGGTCTGAGAGCCTCCTTGGGTTTTTCACCATGATCCTCTCTCACACCCCACCACAACCTGTGTTCACAGCTCCAGGAGCAGAGATGTGCCTCTGTAACCCCCTCTCTGATCAGGTTAGCACAGGTTAATGATCTCCAGCCTCTCAAAACAGCAGCCTCCTGACTTCTGGTGACTCCAGCTGCTTCCCTGGTGCCTCTTTCCCTTTATTCTTTGTCACTTCACCCTGCCTGGCTTGTCAAGTCTGTGTGAGCCCCTCTGAGGAGGTACAGAGTAAACTTATTGGATGCTCTGCCCAGGGGCTGTGATTTATTTGTCCCTTTGTGTTTATTAAATGGAAAATTGCCTCGCTTTTCTCACCGTGTACAATGCCCGCGTACTTCTTTTCCTGCCAACATTTGAAATGCTGGGACTTGGCAAGCACACCCAGCTTCTTAAAATGTAGACCTTGGAGGCAAAAGTTTTTTGAAACTAACAGGTGCCTCTGAACTTTGATTTAAACTTGTAACTGTCACCAGGGTTTTGACAGATGGGTAATGAAGGATCAAGACAAATGCTGGTAGGAGTCTTTTGAGATGTGCTGCTATTAGCATTTGCTCTGAGCACATTTTAAAGGGAACATAAGACCAACAATTTAATGTCTGTTAGTCATCTCACACTAGAGAGCTCCTGCCAGAGAAGGTGAAATGTCTAAGTTGGAATTGATGACAGGGGATTGGTAATAAAGGAGAGGCAGAGGGAGGCACCAAAACACCAGCTGTAACCCTGGACCAGGAAAAGAACAGAAACAAAGAGACAGATCAAGTCTGAGTTCTCAGATTTGGGGCTGTGTCAGTCAAAACTGAACTTCACGGGGTATGGGCTGGGAAAAAGCACCTGTAATGAAGTCTCTGCTGGATGTGGTATTAGCTGAAGATGCCTGGGACACAGTGGAGGAAATAAGATGTTTCTTAGAGTGACTGTTAAAGTTGTCAGTGGAGAGTGGTACAGAATAGTGCAGATAAGCTTCTTAAGCCACCCCTGGATGGCAGCTTAGTGGTACCTCTGCTTACCCTGGATCTGGCTTTTTACATATTCTTTAATGCAATACTTCTGCAAGGGCTCAGAGTGTGATATTTTATCATGCTCTGGTAGCCCCATATTCCATAAGTAATGAAGTGCCAGTGGAGTTGGAGGGATTGTCTTTTGAGGAGGGAGTCACTCCACACAGCGCTCTCTTCTCTGCTGTTGGATTTCATCACATTTCCCTTCCCCAGCACTGAGATGTCTCATAAGCTGCTAAACTGCAGTCCTGACCAAGCCAAGTGATTCCTTTTTGTGCCAGTCTGTGTCACTGATACCCCAAATCCCTGCGTGCCACGGGGATCTGTGCCCACGTGTGAGAGGGAGCATTCCAAGGGAATGCTGCTGAGCAGTGCTCTCTGCTCTTGCCCCTTCCAAAACCTGCCCTGCCCTTTTTTACCCAGAGAATGGAAAGAAAGGGACAGGGGGCTGTGCTGAATTGTGTGCTCCTCCTCTCCAAAGCCTGCCAGGGACCTGTTAGAAAACCCTGAGGAAGAGAAGGCTCAAAGCAGCACCAGCTCCTGCTGGGGGGGATGTGTGAGCATCCTCAGTCCCCAGGAGAGCCCATGAGCCCCTCCTCTGAATCCCCTTTTTCCCTTCAATGTGTCTCTAGAAGGATCCAATTTCAACCACAATAATTTTGTAAAAGACACAGGCTTTTCAGTTCCCTCCTGCTTCAGCGTTTCCTGACTTTTATCAGTGTATTTTCTAACACTGTGTCTGTCATAAAATAACAGATCAGGGTGTGAAAACCTTCAGACCCTGAGAGAAGTGTTGGAGGTCACAGGGTCCCTTTTTCGGGGCTATCAGCATAATTCAGAGCCAGTGACAGCCACAGATTAATTGCCCTTTTATTGATTCTGAATTGACTTCCTTAATTAAGGAGAGTGCCACTCGCTTGCACGATTGCTTTTTTTTTCATGTTCAAATTATTAAACCAAAAGCTTGGAAGTGAAATCCTTTGCTGTGTCTAAACTCTTCCCTGGAAAATACTCTGCTGTGTTCAACAGACTTCCCTGCCTAAAGTTTATATTTCCTTACTCAGTTTAGATTAATTGGTGTGATTATTTGGATATAAAGTGCACTGAGACGACTGCAGCATCTGGGGCTATTGAAGCAGCAAGGGGCCCTGTCTGTGTTGGATATTGTGATAGAGATGCTTTCCTTGGAGGAACCAAAATAACTGGAAACTTGGAGAAAAATGTTCGCTTTTCACACAGCTTGTCAATATGTTAAGTGCTCTGGAGACAGTGCTTTTGTGCTTCTGCAGACATTAAATCCTGCACGTTTCCTGGGCTGTGACAGTCCTGTTTTCAAATGTTTTAAGCATTGATTGTGCTCAGGATGATGGACCCAATGGTGGAAACTCAGCTGCAGGGATAATGGTGGTGCTGGAAGGAAGAGGGTGAAGCATTTTCCTGGAATAGCAAGCCTTTGGTCCTTCCCTCAGGCTGATCTTTGCACAGAGGCTTAAACCATAAAGCAGACATAAAGATTTGGGGAAGATAAACATCACAGTTAAAATTTTGAAAATTTTCCCATTTTTCCCACCAAATGTGAGGTGGTGGCAGTTTGGGTCGATTCTCATATGGGATTTTCCTCTCTTTTCCCACTTGACCAAGCACACAAGGAAGGAGGTTTTTCTGAAGGGAATGCTGTTGGTTCTCAGGCTGCAAGGCTGAAGGGGATTTTGTTCCTTTGAAAGGTTTTGTACAAATTGGAGGGGGAAAAGCCACAGGAATATTCTCCAGGCTGCTCTCACTAAATCCCCCATGCAACAACAGCAAAGTCAAAAAACTGTATATCTGGCAGGATTAAGGAGGAGTTCTTTGGGGAAAAGTTGAGATCTGGGGTAAATGTAGAGCTCTGTGAAGCTGCTCTTCAGGGAAGCAAGGAAAAAAAAAAAAAAGGGAAAACCAAGGAAAAAAAGTCTATCATTGCAATCTGCTCCTGGCATTTCTGAGCACACAGTGCCCCCAGGACCTCCAACTTTCTTTTGCTTACCTTGTCTCTTCACCCTGCTGCTGCTGGCATCCACCTGCCTCTTGCTGTTGGATCTTCCATTGCTCCAGCTCCTCATAATAATTGGGATGGGGGGAGCTCAGTGCAGGATGAAGCTGCCCAGGCTCACCTTCCATATATCGTGGCTGCCTTAGAGGCTGTAACTGAGGAGAGTAACTCGTGCTTCTGAAAGGTGTCACTGAGCAGGTTGGACATACAGGTTAACTGGGAAGTTTTAGGAAAGCCATGGCTGCAGGTGATGTGGAATTGGGTGGTTTTTTTTACTCTGCCCATCTGCAGGATTTGACATCAGGACAGCGATTTACTCTCTGGGGACAGATCAGGTGCAATCCCTGCTGCTTCCTCTTTGTCACAAGCAAATCGTAGTATTCCTGCTTTGAAAATGAGAAGTATCTCGCAAATGTATTATTCATTTTTAAGAGATAAATACTGGAGCTGAAGAAATAATCGTAGTGCAAATATTTTCAAATATATTTCCATACATAATAGCTTTCTGAGTGTGTGTATGCACATGTTCTCCACAGTGGATATATATTCCAGCTAAAATTAATTTGTGTAGTCATAATGGAGCTATTGTGGTAATAGGTGATTTGTTCTTTAATGGTTTGACTTCTAAAAGTAAGAAAACCATGGGTTTGATCTTCAGTGAGTGCAAGTTGGTGTAGCCCTACATTGTTGTCATTCTGGACTTGATATTCCAGAGTGAAGGTGGTGGCAAAACAGCATCAAGAGCATGAATTGGGAGGGAACGGGCCAGATCATCCTCCCTGGCTTTTGCCATGGGGTCTTTTCAGGAAGTCTGGGCTGGATGCCCAGGGTTAGCTGGAATTTAGGACAGTTTGAGGAGGAAGAGAGTTGTTGAAATGCCTCATGGCTGCCATCACCTTTAGCAGCATCTCAGAATTGCAGCCATGACTCAAAAAAAGCCCAGTTCTAATTTTGGGGGTTTTTTGAGGCTCCTCTCTCCCCAGCTCAGAATTCTGTCATCAACTTGCCAGAAATCCTTGCTGAATTTTTTTTTTTTTCCTCTGAAGATATCTTGTCGAGAACACAGAGTACAATCCACATGTGCTGCAAAAATTCTTTGAGGTTATACTGCACTGATGGCACGATCCATCCCAGTGCATCATCTTCCAGAGGAAACCCAGCAAGACCAGCCTGTGCTGGAGAGATTTATGCAGAGAAAACTGTGAGGGAATGCAACTGGACAAAGAGTCCTCAAGAGGGAAACAAATCCCAGCTACAGACAGCATAGCTGGCTCTTAAAAAAGGACAATCTCCTCCATATTTATATCTTTTCCCAAACTTACCAGTAGCAAACACAGGTGAAGGTCATTACTTGTTTGAAACAGTAAGGAAAAGAATTGTATGCACCTATTGGGTCTAATGCAATGAGAATGTGCCTTTCTCCTTCCCTGGTGGCTGAGCTGTAAAAGAGGATCAGCCTTCCACAGCTGCTAGCCAAAAAAGCACCTTTGGGTTAAACAAGAAAAACTCTGGCTTTTAGGCTTTAATTCCATAAATTATTGCTTTGATAAATCCATGTGAATTCAGTAAGTTGGCACATTAATGAGCCTTAAGCAAACACCTCAAAGCAGATGTGGCTTTATGGGCCCAGGTTAAGGGGTCTTGTCCCTCTTGTCCCATTAGGATGGTGCAGAGCATCCCACAGGCAGCTCAAACACTCAGTGTGGATGTGCTGGGTTGGCCTCATGGCACTGAAAAACATCAGCAAAGATTTCTGGCACATCCTGGCTGCTGTTTGGCTCTGTGGAACACCCACTAACCTGCTCTATTCATGGGGGCATTGTTCCTAGAGGCACAGAGACCATGGTGCCAGTCTGGATAAAGCACAGATTATATCTGCTTCATCTGTCCCTGGAAGAGGATGCTGACGTAGGAACAAGCAAGCAGGATGGATGGAGTGATCCATCCCAGGCCATATGCTCCTCATTGCTGACAGTTTGTACTTTGCAAAGTCTTTCTAAGCCAGCAATCCTGTTCAGACCACCGCGGACCTGCCCTCTAAGATTGTGTTTAACTCCCTCTGAAAACCATTTAAACTTCTCAATAGTTCATGAGCTCGAAAAACCATCCGCTGGGACGATGGCTTTGCTAATTACAGTGGTCGCTGCGTTTGAAAGGAGCTCAGTTGCTTTTGCAGCCAGCCAGAGACCGGAGGCTGAGAGCAGGTAGCAGCAATGCAGGGCTTTGCCATCTGCTCCTGCTGGAGTCTGTTGTTTTGGGTAAGTGGCTGTCCGGTGCATTAATGGCCCCTGGTAGCAGCACAATACCTGGCGGTGGTTCCTGGCTAATAGAAAATGTCACAGTGTAAGCACCGTGTCCTAATTGCATTGGCCCATTTCCATCACAAGCATTAATTTAGTGTAATGCTGTTTGGGAATCTCAGTGAGCTGCTGAGGTGGGGCTTGCCAGCTGCTGGAGGAGCTGCAGCTCTCCCCGCGTTGGTGTGGCTGAGCTGAAGCGACTGGAAGCGTTTAAAAATAGCAGAGAGATTATTTTTTACAAGTGGAGCCAGGGCAGGAAGGAGCAGTGCCAGTTTTGCATTGGGAAAGAGAGCAAAAACCAGAGGGTTTTGAGCACTTTGCAGAGCTGCAGCACTTTTGGTGCGAGCTGACACTTAATTGTGGTGTAAGCCCTGCAAACCCCAGCAGATCCCAATCCTCCCTTGTTGGTGTTTCACCAACATCAGAAGCGGCAGAGCTGCATGGAAGGAGGGATGGTTTACAATCAAACAACAGCAATTATACCAGGGGTACAGATGACTTTATAATGAGACTGAGCCAAGGCCACATGTCAGTGCATTAGGCTTCTAGTTCACGTCCAACCATAAATCTTCAGTATGAAGGTTATAAAACTCTTTTCACCAATATTTGTCTGCCTGAAAAATCTATGAAGCATTAGCAGCAGCTTGAAGCTATGAAGAGGAACCACTCAGCTTAATTTACATGTAAAATATATACAGTACAGGCTGCAAAAAAGATCTCTTGATGTTTTCCCATGATATAAATATTTGATGTTGTTTAGATTCCTTTCCTGTTTTTTTATGGAGGGTTTTCTACTCAATTAGAGTTGGGTGGAAACACATTTTCTGCCCAGTTTTGTACCAGAATCATGGAGAATGATCAAAATGAACAGATTTAAAAATTAAATTTGTTGTTGCAAATGAGATTTATAGATATTTTCTCTTTGGGGAATGTGCTGCTATATTGATTTCTTCAAAATAACAAATAATGATATGGACTATTAGATGCTGTATGGTAGTGAATGCAATTCCTGACAATTTTATTATTCCATCACTCTGAAAAGAATTTGTTCAGCTAATTCTTGTTCTTGCTGATCCAAAGTAAAGATGAAAGCCTCTGTAACTTGATGGTTGAATTGACATCTTCATTCCTTAAGCTATAAGAGAATGGACAGTACAAATTTCTCTCTAAAAGAGATTTTTTTTTTAATGGAAAAGCAAACTTGGGTTTGCCTGAGTTTTAGTTACTGAAGAGCAGTTTTGATGGGTCCAATAGTTGGGCTCTTCTGAAACTTCTGAAGGAACAGATCTGATGCAATATTTTAGGGCCCAGTCGTAGCTGCAATAAGACTGTTATCTCCATTTACTTTTTATGGGAATCAGTCAAGAGAAATTTGCTGAGGGTAGATGTATGGCACTCATGTGAACCTGATCACAGAATAGTTTACCATGACATTTGATTGAAAAAGAACCAAAGAAAAAGGGTTATAGGGTGAAATCCTCCTCACATGGCTCTTGATGGAAATTTTGTGGACTACAGAAATATTTACATGACATAAGAGAGTAAATTTGGCCTGCTTATTCCCATCCCTAGTACTACAATTGAGGTGGAGTACTTGTAATTTTTATATTTTAATGAAGATAGAATAGAGTAGTTATTGCCTAGTGGAAGTCCTCACTTTCATGGCCATAATTCAGTGATTTTTAATATATATACCATATTTATGCAATGCAGAGGAGAGATAAATTCCTGAGTGTGTGGTACAGTCAAAATCAGCTGTGCAACAGTGCAAGGCTGGTTCCTGGTTTTGCACATTCTTGTAATGATCCAGCAGACTCCAGAAAAAAAAAAATCCCATTGCAAAGAAACACAGGAAAAAAAAACAAAAAGGAGTTGAAATCACCGATACCTAGCAATTATATCCAAATAATGATGATTCAAGTAACAAGCATATAACTGCATTTCCTGGCACCAGCATTTGCACTACAGCAAAACAACACTTTAACAGCATTCCTAATGAGTATGTTCAACAAAACAGAACCTCAGCTCCATGCTGCTTAACTGGATACCTTTTTTTTTTCCCACAGTGTTTCATAAATATCTTTAGGAAGTGAATCTGATGATAATAATTATACTACTGCTGTATGCAGCTAAAGACTTCTCCCAGAATAACAAATAACCTGTTAGAAAATCTCTAAGAGCTCCCCATGCCTGCCTACACTAATAATACAGTAGAGCTTTGTGTATACATAGGCTTTTTAAAGGCACTTTCATGTTAATTATCTAATTAAGCCTTACAATTCTCTTTGAAAGTTAGTAAGTATGATTATACCTACTTTATGAAGGTGGAAACTGGAAAATAAAGGCTTGATGTCGTTTCATCTAATGTTCTTTGGCCTTCCCTGACTTTCTTTGGCATTGATTAGATTGACTGGAGGGTTTAGGTGGGAGCACAGGCACCCAAGATCCCCCTTGAGGGAGCAGAGAAGGTGATTTAACCCACATGAGCTCTGTGAAGAGCTGCCCTGGGACCACTCATGGGAGCACTGGCATGTTAGGTCTGATCTCACTGTCAACACCGCCTAAAATTTGGGGAGGAGGAAAAAAACCCAAAGGCAAATCAGCAAAGCTCCCAAATTTGTTTCTAACAGTGGTCCAGTGCCCAAGCTATTTTTAGCATCCTTCTCAGCTGGAAAGGTCCCAACACTTGCAGGGTCCAGCTGCATTACAGGTGATGTGTCTTCTCAGCAATGAAACCATCATCACACCCAGGGGTTTGTCCCAGGCTGGGACAGGGTTCCTCACCCCCTGCAGCATTGTGGGGCTGCATCTTGAGTCCTTCAGTGTAGCAAGGATGAGGAGATGGGAAGAGAGAATCCTCTCACTCTTTGGAGTGCCAGCATTTCCATGGCTGTGAGCAGCAGAGGGTCCCTGTGGGTGCCACAGCTCCTGTTGGTGCTGCAGTTTGTGCTGCAGGCTGTGGGTGAGCTGCAGCACACCTGGAGAAAGCTGGTTTTTTCAGCCAGGAATCTGGGCTGTGGTGGGTATTTCATGGCACTGAGTTTGGCAGGGAGAAGCATCTCCAGCCCCCCTCTCCTGCCTGGCAAGCCTACCCAGCTTGTTGCAGCGTTTGCAGTGTTGTGAAACAACTTGTGCAGGCATCTGTGGAAGTGTTATGTGTAGAGCTGCTGATGTAGTTTCCAAATGAGTATAAAAAACCTTAAGAACAGAAATGCTTGTCATAAGAAATAAGCTTGGTAGGTGATAGTTTATAGTGATATCTCCTTGATGGAGTGGTTTGCAACCTTTCCTGGGGCATGGGTGTGTGATACTGAAGGAGCAAACACCATATTTAGGATCAGGCTTTGCCTTTCTTTACTGTTCTGGTGGAAACTTCTTGATTTTCCCTGGCTGCTGGTAGCACTGAAAGCTCTCACAGGCTAAGAACAGGTTGTGGGCTACTGCCTTAAGAGCTGTATTTCCTAAAACTTTCCTGTGCAAATTCAATGAATAATTCATGAAGTGATTGAGGCTGATAGAGCTTTTCTTCTGTGCTTGCAGTGGTTCAGACATCACTTTTATCTTTTCTAAGTCCTAGTGCGTAGTTGGCAAGTGACTTCACTGCTTCACAGGGAGCCAAACTGCTCGAAATTTAAGGCTTGGAATCTTAAGCGAAAATTATAAGCAACGTAAGCAGGCTGTGATTGACACAGGGAAGGGCAGTGATGGAGGAGATCCAGAATCACATCTGAGTGTGGCCAGGGAGAACCACTGTACCTGGGAGTCAGGCTGTGAGCAGTGGTGCCCCCATGCTCTGAGATGTCCCTGCTGGGGTGTTTGTCCCTCTGGCAGGTGGGTTTGAGGCAGCAGTGACTTGCAGTTTACCTGTGGAAATGAATCCGTGCCCTTCGCTCCTCGCCACTGCCGCCAGGAGAAGTGTGCAGGGAAGTTGGATAGGGGTAAGGTTGTCCATTAAAACTCTGCATTCCATAAGGAAGTGGGGCATTTAACAGCACTGCCTGAACCTGCCAGGTTGTGTTTATTTACTTCTCTCCACGCTGAACTGTTTCCAGTAATGAAAAAGCGAATATTGCAATGAAGTTATGTTTCAGACAGGCAGGTAAGTCTTAGAGGAGGGGCCTCTCACAGGGCTTGTTAGTATTTGCTGTTCCCCTGAAAACCTCAAAGGAGGCATGTGCCAAGCTGAAAAGAGAGCAGAGCTTTTCAGCTTCCTTTCAAGTGCTGGCTGGAGGGGAAACCACAAGGACTTTCCTCTTATGTTGACTGCTGTAATGATGTGCTGTACTATTGAATTTCCAGGTCTAACTGATGTGGATCAATTATTTGAGTTTGATGGGCCACCTGCTTGGGAAACTTCTGTAGTATTTATAAAAGACCTGGCAGTGCTCTCCTGGCAGGAGATACTTTTATATTCGCTCCTGTGGAAGTGCTGTCCAGGTTGAATTATAAAATGAATCAATGCCACGCTGGCAATGGGATGTTACTTGGGTTTTCAAGTTCCACAGTAGGACTTCCTCAGTGTGTAGTGCAGGATAGATAATTAGCTTAAAGTATTTGCCAAAACTTGAGACCAATTATATGTTGCACATAAAGGCTCCTTTGTGTGAGGAACACTTGAGTCTGTGTCAATACAGGGTGAGTGCATTGCTGGGCATCACCCAGAGATTGTGGGTGCTGAGAGTTGTGTTTTTTGCAATAACCCAGCCAGCTTTTATCAACACGCTTCCCAAGGGAAATACCATCCCTGCTGCTCAGCAGCAAACCTCTCCTGCTCCTGCAGAGCCCTGGCTGCACCTGCTGCTCCTTTCCAGGCGTCTCCCTGCCAATCCTTGCATGCAGAAAGGGAATGTGCAGCACACTCCCTTTTCTTACCAAAGGAGATGATTTGGGGTCTGTTTGGTTATACCTGTGTAGTCAATGAAATGAGCACTGTGGAATTGTTCTTACACAGGTTTTTTTACACTGTGTTTAATAGCTGGGGCAGAATTTCTCACAGTTGCCCAACATGTGAGGCATCTGCAGTTTTCTCCCAGCACTGAACCTCTTCAGCACTTTTCTTGCTGTGACAAGGATTTGGTGGCCATTCTTCCCCCACAGAGTGTTTCTGACAACAGCATACAAATGTTTTAAATATTTTATTTAGAAACATCTGGCTGCTTTAACCAAAAGAGATTTCTTTGGGATTAGATTCATGAATTTAAAGAAAAGCCATTAGTTGTTGTGGTTTGGTTTTAGTTTTCTTGTTGGCTAAGAAAATAGTCTTAAAGCATACAATTATCTTTTCTGAGTGTGCCTGCTTTGTTCTTCCTGTCCTTTGAACATTCTCTTATGTCAAATATTGTATTTTGATACCCTTTGCAGTGTATCTGCCTGCACAAGGTGCAGTTACAGGTGTGTGAAAATCCTTAGATTTTTAAGTTTTCTCATTAAATGGGAACTTTGTACTCTTGAAGTTCCAGCATGTGGAGATCAGACTCCTTTAAAGCACAGAAGTGGAAATATTTATGGGTTTAGATTTTTTTCCAAAGAAATTGAAGAAGGGTATATAATGTATATATTGCTGGTTATTTGTTATTTTCCTGGAGGAATAAAAGAATGTGACCAGATTCCATTCTGGCTGTTAAATCAGTGAAGCCCTGAAACCCCGTTAGTGTTCCTGACATTTCATCAGAGCACTGATTTGGCAGCTCCTGACATTTGGATCAGTGACTAAACTTGTTTCCTTGTTGATAGCAAGTCATCTGCAGTTAGAGCAAACCATGGCTCCTAGACCTGACAGATCTTCCTTTGCCTTGAAAATAAATCCTAACATTGCAAGGTCATTTGAGAGCTCTCACTGGAAAAAAAAAAGATTCTGCTCTTAACCCTTATCTGGGTCAGTACTTCTTTACATTTCCATGGTGTTTGCTGGAGGATCAGAAAGTGCTTTATAAATACGAGATAGTATTAGATAATCTTTCTGGTGAGTTTGATAAAGCAGTATTTCCTTCATTCCATGCTTTGGGCTCAGAGTAGTTAAGTGACTTGCCCAAAAGTAGAGCTGTGGAGAAAATTTATGCTGATACCAAGTTGGCCTTTCTGTTCTGTGGTATTTGATTCAAAGGGTACCTTAAGTGGCTCCACTGATTCAACTGAAAATAGGATGTAATGTGCTTTATAAACAAGTTCAGGAACTGACAGGAGGGAAAGAGGATTATTATTTAAACAGAGGGCAGTACATTATTCTTCTGCAGAATAAAGCAGAAGGGGTAAGAACACCTGGCTGCTCCCTTTGCCTCCCTAACTCTGGGACTGAGTGCAGGCGTGAGCAGGTCCTGGTTAGTTATGGACATTAAGTGATGCTATAATTCCTTTTTGCAACACCAAGGTGTGTAGTCCTAATCCAGGCACACCTCTCAGGCATTTCTGGAGAGCCTGAAGAGTGACATTTCACAGTTACACTACTAAACCCTTTTTGGTTTTTTGGGAGGGTTTTTTTTGTGGGTTTTGGGGTTTTTTTTGTTTTTTTAGACAGAAAAAGATCCTGTAAAAGCTGACTTTATTAATCGTGTGGTTCTGATCTCACATATCTACACACCAGCCATATTCTGTGTACTCTGTTCTTCTGGCTTCATATTAATCAGCCTTATTGATGCTTGATTGGCAATTTCGTGATGTGGGATGCAATTCAGCTCAGCACAGGATCGTTGACCTGGAGTGAGTGGCTCCTCTCAGTGTGGATGTATTTTTTCTGTAATGTATCACTTTCACATCAGTGATTCTCCACATGACCTCCTTGCTTTCGACTTCCTATTTGCAATATCAGCTTTTTCAGACAAAATCAATGACGAGCGGTATAATTAATTTTTACGTGTTTTAATTAAGTTTTCAGCTGCTCCAATGCTTTTCATTATCTTAGCTTGATCTCTTGCTGCTACCGAACATTACAATGAAAAAAAAACCTGTTGATTAAATAAATTATTATTTTAAAAGTCCCCTGCAAGTTGTCAAAGTAATTAAAGCTCAGCGATGCAAAGTGAATATAACACCTACTGCACAAAGAGATGTCAGGTAGAGCAAGGTATTTAGGAGGTCTCAGGAACCTACAACAGCTTGGGGCAGGTTTTGTCAACTCTGCAATGGTTTGTGTGGCATCTTATCATCCTTCTGACATCAGATGCCGTTTGTGTTATCCCAGTCATGAGGCTGAAGGAGCCATTGATGCCTCCAGGAGCTGAATTTGCAAGTTGAACAGAGATCACCGTTGTTAAGATGGGATGGTACAGAAAGCTTTGAGTTCTTGACAACTTTTGAAACTCTGCCTTGCAGGAAAAAATACAATATTTAAGCTGCTACTAGATAGGAAAGGAATTGATGGTGCCTTGTCTCTCAGGGGTTTATTTTTAGAGGAATTCATCTTACTCTATTTCACTGGTAAATTAATCTGTTCATTGGGTTCTTGGGTAGAAGACAGACACTGCTTGGCTGTTGCCTGCTTAATTATACCCTGTAATTTTGATTGACAGTGGAATATGCATTGAAAAGCAGCTGGAAGTGTCTGTCAGCTAGTTTAGAAAGTGGTGAGGAATCTCTGCCTCCTGCAGCAGCTGCTCGCTGTGCTAACCTGGACCAAGTGAGGGGTTGGGGGATGGCTGGGGAGGGCTAAAGCAAGCAGCCATCACTCTGTTCTGAACAGTCAAAAATTAGATGTTTAAAGTGTGCCACAGCTGCTTTCAGCAAACTCTGGGCTCCCACTCAGAATCTGAGGGTGAAGCATGAAGAGCTTGTGTTTCTGTGTAAGGCATTAATTGGGCTTTCTCTCTGCTGGAGTGCCCGTGAGGATGCTTTTGCTGTGCTAACTTGAGATTCTTAGAGTGTGTTTGCCTTTTATGTGGGCCTTCTGTAGCTGGTGCTCAGTATTTCAGTAAATTGTGTGAGACTCCAGATCATGGAGGTGAAGGTACTCTCAGAGACTTTGGGGGGGTTACGATGTGGGAACGGGGGGAAATAGAACAAACACATTTAGTTGGAAGCTGTGAGCTGTAAGAGGGAAAATACTGAGCATTAATGATAGAGTGTGAAGTTTGAAGCATTAAAATCGCTGGGAGGCAGTTTGTGCAGGGTCAGGCTGGTGCTTTCAGGGCCCTGTGCAGCTGTGTGGTGTTTGCCTTGTCTTCATCCCCCATTTCTCTGTCCACGATGTTCTGCAGCTGCTGCATCACTCTTCTGCCTCCTCTTGCTCACACCACTGTTGTGGGGGAGAAGGAGAATGAAGAGACTGTCAAAACTGTAATATTTTTGCCAGCAGCCTCCATTTCCTTATTCTGGGAGTTTGATCCCAGGACAGCCTTCTCAGTGGTGAAAGCAGGGCATTTTGGCATTTTTCCGTGTTTGCTGAGTGACTGGTCAGAGAACACCAGATGGAAATGAAAAGCTGGGGACAGCCCTAGTGAGTGTCACCAGCTGAGCAGACTTGCTCAGGTCAAGGTCCTAAAAGCAGTGATCCCTTCTTTGGTCAGCATTATTCCAAGATTTGTTGCCAAAAGGGAATTGGACAGGGATTGTGTGTCCATTTATTGGGATCCTGTCATCAGGTCTGGTGCAGCAAGGAAGAAGGGAGGATGTGGGCCATGGGGACAGCCCTGGGGACAGTTCCATGAGGTGCTCTTTGCAGCCAAATCACAGCTGGCTGCAGCTCTCCTTTTCACAACTTTTAAATGGGCATAAAGTGCCATACAAAATAAGCAGGATTCCCCATTGCAAAACAAGGAGTGTGGCTTACCAAGTGATTTCAAAAACTGTTCTTTCAGAAATTTCTGTGCAACATGACTTGACTGATTTACCTTAATAATGGCTCAAAGCCAAGAACATAATGAAATTGTGAGCAGAAGAAATTACTCTAGTGCTTTTTCCCTTTTGCTATCTGCTGATTTATTGGAAATGCCTTTCATTCAAATAACTGTCCCATTAACCCACGTGCTGCCAGAACCCTGGGAAAGGAAAGAAAGGCAGAACAGAGGCAGTGACTGCTCTGTAAGAGAAGAGAGCCAACAAGCTTGAGCATTGCTGCACTGTGTGTTTGCAATTTTGGAGGAAGGAGGAAAAAAGTTTATGGTTTCAAGTGTAATTGTTACTCTGGGAAGCTGGATGCTTAAAATCCCAATGGATGGCTAATAAAAATTTTGTGATGGCATGCCTCAGCTCTTCTGACATGGGCTATTTAAATCCTAGACTTGTATTGTAATAATATTGAGATATTCCTCCCTGATATCGATTCTCTGCCCAGTCTGGGGCTGACTGTGCATCCTCTCTCTGCAGTTCGGGAATGTTGGGTCTGGATCTTCGTGGCCAAATTTTCTGAGTGTCAGGCAGGCTCTTAGAGCTGCAGAGATGGGGCTGAGGACCAGCACCACGTTGGTGTGGCCTTGTGGCTGTGATCTCACAGAAGAAGGGCAGAAAGAGCTCAGAGCTGGCAGGGAGGCTGTGCTGTAAAAACTTCCTTCCAGCTCCTGATGGCTGCCTCCAGTCCTTCCTGTGAGAGACAGAAAATAAATTGCTGTTGTTGAACATTTTATTTGCACTCACAGAATATTCATCCAAGGAGCAAAGAAAGCACCAGAGGAGTGTGATGAGGGCTGGTTTTTTTTCTTAGCAAGCCAGTAGGAAATAATGCCAGAACCAGACACGGTGGAAGATTTTTGACAACATGGAAATTCCTCTTTGTGTTCTGCCAGCTAACTCCAGCTCGGTGCAATTCCTCTCACCTCGAATCAACAGCAGCTCGTAGAACTGCTGCAATTTCTTAATCAGTGGCTATTCAGCATGGCTTCATCCCTGAACCTTTCCATTGTAGACACAGACCAAGTGTAGCAACTAAAAAGCTTTTGTTTCTGCCCTTCTGGAAGAACAGAAAGAGACAAATACTGGCAGAATTTCTGAATAGTGCCTCTGTTAGTTGGTGTCTGTAAATACTTCTGGAAACTGTGGTGGGTTTTTTGAGGGGGTAAATTTAATGCAAAGAGATGTTGTTGATCTGAATACATTTAAACAGAAAATTAGATTCTTTCCAGTTGTCAGGATTTCTGGAGTATTTTCCTAAACAGATACTAGGGACTGAAAGTCTAACAAATCTCGTTAGTTTGAGGTAAGTTTGGGTAGAAATTTGGGGTAGGTTGTGGTTAAGTTTAGGAAGAAAGGAGGTTTTGTCTGAAAGAACAAACACATATATAGATGATGTTCCTTTTGAAGTGGAAATGTGCTTGAGCATCTCAAAATGCTTCAGATCCACATTGTGCTCTGCTGGTTTTAGATGTTGCTTTATCTGTCTCCCACTTTCTGCATCAGCAGATGGACGCTGTGTCCATGGCATGGCAGTGGCAGATTCTGTACCTGCATCTGTTCTTCAGTTTGGGGACTGAGCAGGCATCTGCTCTTTATTTCTGGTGGATGTCCAAAAGGAACATTGATGGATCCTGGCAAAACCTGAGCTTTGGGTTGGAAAAGGATATCCTCAGTGCAGGTAGAAAACTTTCTCCTAGGAAAACAACTGTGTAGTTAAAGTTTGGTGCAACTCCTTGGGGTGTGTTTTGGAGCTGGCTGTAAATCAGGGGCCATTTGGGAACAGAAGAGAAGCAGAAACCCTTTTACAATTATCAGGCAGCCCTTGGAAACTCCACATACAAGTAAAGATTGGGATTAAATTGTCAGTGTAACAATTTGTTAATCTCTTTGAGTTTGGGCTCCCTGATGAAGACAGTCAGGGCAGGCTGAAGAGGCCCTGAGACAATGTGAATTTGACACAAAATAAGGGGTTTTTTTTCATTGTATAAGAGAACATCAGCTTGCAAGAGAAAAATAATGATAGTTCAAAGTTGTGTGGGTAAATATTGTGCCTCAAAGTTGTGTTGGAAGGGGAATTTCAAAGATTTTTCTGCAGTCTTGCCAATTAAAAGAAATGATAAATATTTGCGTTCATGGATGCTCTGGAGTCCTTTTTCTAAGAAAGAAAAAAAAGGTAGAACAAGGTTTGGAATTCAGTACTTGCTAAGAAAATAAAGACCTGGGGCTGTGCACAAGTACTTACTTAATCCCTGTTGTATTTGTTCCTTCTTTGACACTTCCTTCTGCTACTTCCACTGATGTCTGGTAGATGGCATTAGTGTATAACAAATTTCTGGAGTTCTTTTCTTATTGGAGGGGGTTTATTTTTCATCCATTTTACAGATTATGCTGTCTTTTTCTGGCTAAGCAGTTTTAAAGCATTTTTTTCCCCTCAGTGTTTCAGTTATGATTTGACTAAATGCTTATGTTATTCAACATGCCTTTTTTTTCCTCCTCCTTGTGCCATATAATTATTATTTCTTCTAGGGGGCATCAATCACTGAGAAAGAAAAACTTGATATCTTTGGCTGACTCTGAATTTCGAAGCTCTGTTACGTTGTGCACTGTTTATATGCAGCAGCATATTTATTTCATATTCTCCTGGCTTAGAAAGGGGGATGGTGCTCTGAAGGGAGAAGAAAAATTTCTCACACAGAGAGGAAAAAAAATGCAGATACTCAGAGTAATAAATAGAGGTGCTTATATATAGGGTTGAAGACATACTTGACTGCTTTGCAGAGAAAGAAGCTCCATAAATGTATTTTGTCTTTTTTAGTCCACATAAGCATTTTTAGCTAATTTTGTGTGCTCCAAGAAAATTAATAGGGCTTCCATGACACAGGGGCCATTCTGTATGGGAAAACAATCAGCGCTGGGGATTTTCTTCACGTGGAGCAGGAGAAGAAAGTTTCATCCACAAGTAAACTTTGGCAATAGGGTTTAGGGCTCTGCCAGTAGCTTTATCTTCATCAGTGCTCCCTGGGGAAAGACATCTTTTGTGCTGGGATGTACAGATTTGTCCTTGCTTTTAGATACAAGAAGCAGGCAAGATTTTGAGCAAATATTTTGACTAAATGCTGGTTGAAAGACAGTTGGAGCAGTGGGACAGTGCTGCTTTGGTGGTGTTGGGTTTTTTTTTTGTTTGTTTGCTGGGTGTTTTTTTTGTTGTTGTTGTTTTTGGTGTTGCTCGTTTTTTTGTTTCGTTGGGGGTTTTTACCCCATTTTCATAGAAATAAGACTTATTTCCGTCATGAATAACCAGTCTTCAAATAAAAATCACCAGTTCTGTAATTGGTTCCTTCTCAGAACAAGCCAAAGCCCATAATTCTCCAAGCTTTGAATGTGGATAGCAGAAGGGAGAAGTGGAGTGCTGGGGAAACAGTTTAGTGGGCACAGTAATGATTTTAAGAAGTCCTCAAGAGGTGTCTGTTTATGGAGATGATTCTTTCCAGATCAGATGTGCTTGATAGCAAAGGACTAAAAAATGATAGAGATATCTTTGAGGCTAATTTTGTATTAAGACTATATAAATGCAAAACATGCTAAGCACCAGATTTTATTGAATCTATCTAATTATGAGCAACTAATCAGCATAATTTTCCTGCATTTTCAACCACTTTTCCTTGAGATTGAAGTATTTAAGGCAATTATGAAGAAATGGCAACACCTAATTGTGACAGATTTTATCTTTAAGGAATCCTTGGGTTTGTTTTTATGTAGAAAAGCAAATAATTTGGGACAGACAGGGCTAAGCACTCTCTGGGTCCTGGTGGAAGAGGAATTCTTGTGGTGCAGGCTCACATGTGTCCTGGTAGCCTGCTTTCTTTTCTTCTCTTTCTGTTACCTCCTAAAGCATGTTGGTTTAGAGGTGTTTCAGGGCATGCAACCTTGCTTTGAAACACAGGGATGGGGAAAGTGTGTGGGTGCATTTCTGTCCTTTTGCTTTGCAGCAACCTGTAACTCCCAGAATTAAGATGCGTTTTTTCTCGAGTGAACATCACCAGGGCTTCCTCTCAAAGGAAGATGGACTTGTTTCACATGGGGATCACCATCTGAAACGTGCTGACCTGCTGTAGCACAGCAACATTCCTTTGGTTTTCCAGGCGGGTGGAGGTGTCCTTGCTGGGGTTTCTCTGCTGTGGTATTTCCCCTCTCTCCCATCCCATCTTTATGGTGGTCTTCTACTATTATTTACAGCTATATATTTTGTCTTCCAGCTCTTACTGCACTTTCCTTGGCCTCTGCCATCTCTCACAGTTACCAAAATAGTGCTGATTGTGGACTGCTCTCCAGTACAGGAGTAGCATGTTGTTGTCATGTAGAGCATTAAAATTCATGGACTGCAGCCCATCTGCTTCTTGCCCTTTCTGGACAGGCCTGTTAACCTTTCAGAGGTTTGCCATTCAGCTCGTGCTGTACAATAATAAAAACAGGGAAGTGAGAAGGAGCCCTGCTGGGAGAAAGTTTTATGTGTTGGGATGATGAACCCATAAAGCTCTGTGATTATTCCAGATCGTGCTCCCCACACGTGTTCCCCCACCTGCTCCCATTCAAACCTAAGAAATACCTGAGTGATTTAGGTTAAAAGAAAGGCTCAGGCTGTGCTGTTGTGCTGCAGGCAGATCAGTTTAACCTCCACGTGGCAGTCAGGATGGAGACTTCTGTGCCACCATGCTAAGCTGCTCCCAGATTTGTGTGATGATGATGATGATGATGATGATGATGATAAATAGCTGCAGGGGTGAGAGGAGGAGGCTTTGCTCAGCAGCACTGATGTGAACACAGCCCAGTGCTGTTCCTGCCACATGCTCTGGAGCTGAGAAGCAGTTGCTGCAGAATTCACACCTAACCCCACTGCTACAGTGCATTTTTTTGTGATTTAAATGTCACACTTTGTAAATACATGTGTGTATTTTCGCAGACAGTTGAGAGCAAATGCTTTGCATTGATTTCTCTTGCGCCGGTCTTCGATAAGGTTGGAGGGTGACAAAAACACCCAGCCATTGATTAGAACCACAGAATATCTTGGGTTGTATGGGACCCACAAGGATCACTCCAACTCCTGGCCCTGCACAGGACAATCCCAAAAAATCCCACCCCTCAGGAAGAGCTGCAGACCCTGGTGAGCTCTGACCTCAGTCTCCTCCTCTCCAAGTGGACCAAACCTGGCGACCAAATGGGGAAGGCAGGACAGATCTGGAAAATAAAAATAAGACACCATGGCACTTAAAAAAAAAAGGCAGAAGCAAAAAAAAGCTTTTTAAAATTACCAGTTAGTGACGTAATAAACTATAATTGTAGATATGTCTCTGGATGAGGCATAACATGAAAAATCTTCTACTCTTGGAGAAGCATTGACATAAACTTTTGTCATAACCTGGGGAGAAATGTGGGCAGGTAAAATCCTTCACATTTTTGGAACATCTCTCTTACCCCCCTGACAGCTACTTTGCCCAAAAACAAAGTCTGGATAAAAGACAAAAAGCACCTCTCTCTCCTTTCCTCTCCTTGCCCTCTCTCCCTTTGTGATTCTTATTGGATAATATCAAGAAATCCAGGAAGGTATTTTTAGCCTGAGGGAATGGAGAATTTAGGGCAGAAATGATGTTGACATTAATCACAGCAGTGATGAAATTCCACTTCAAAATATACGAATGTGGCAAGGTTTTCCCTGTGTCCTACTAATGAAAAGAAGATCCTGTTGCTGCCAAACCACAGGATGTTCTGCTCACGCAGGGGAATCACAAAATGAGCCTCTTACTTTGCTGCCATATAGAAATAAATATTGCAAGAGGAACTTCATTCCTCTGCTTCTGCAGTGAGGATTTCTGCAGCGTGGTGCTGGTGGGGGCTGCTGGGGTCACTGTGATCACAAGGAATGCAAGACCACAGCTATAGGGCTATGGGATAAAGAGACAGTGCCAGGAAGCAAATTGCATGCTGGCTCTGCAGAGGAAGGGACAGGACATTGATTCTCTCTTCTGTACTCTTAAGGGAACAAACATTAACAAACCCCATCCTTAGTTGGGGTCACAGAGGGATTTGGGAGCAGCAGCAGCCCTCTCTGACACTGCAGTGAGGGTTAAACCTCACCAGCTGCTGAGTCAGATAAATATTTGGAAGAGGAGAGCAGACCAAGTGCAAATGGCCTCAGCAACTCTCTTGGACGTTGCAGCCTTTATGGATGGTGTTGAACACACAGGAAATCCTCTGAGCCCAGGCTCCAAAACCTGGTTAGGTATAGGAGGGCACAAGGAATCCTCCCAGAAACTGAGAGGCAATAGCTACAGAAATAAAGGGATTTCCCAATTAAATGGCTTGTTACCCTGTGTGACATCCTGCCAATAACCGAAGCAGTGATACTGAGATTGAGAGGCCCTTGAGTGTATCTCTGTAGATAAATCCAGGTCTAGAATTTTTGCACAATGGCTTTTTCATGATTCTTGGGGTACATATCCTCACCGATATGCCTTTGCCATACTGAGTTCTCTGGCAAAGGTCTGCTGTGATTACTGACACACAAACCTGCATTTGTTTCTCAAGCAATTGCATCTTTTTTTCCTTCCTTCTGACACCATCTCAGTGTAGCTTAATTTTCTAATCAATTTGCTTTTTAAACCTTTCCCAGTATTCTCTGCTGAAACTCAAAATATGTGAGTACGTGTGCATTTGTTTATGTGTCAGCACAATCATTCTTTAATGTGCCACAGCTCCAAGTGTCTGCATTCTGTCAGGAGCTGCTTTATGAACAGCACGTGCCTTAGCACCTCTTGCAGAATATAAGCAGAGAGAAAGAATTTGCAAAATCTGGCCAAAGATTTCTCACTATTTTGGTTACCAGATCTGTTGTCTCCTTGCTGCTTATTCCAGAGTGGATGTTGTACATCTGGTTTTAGAATCACAGAATGGTTTGGGTTGGGAGGGACCTTTAAAGGTCACCTGGGCCAAACCCCCTGCAATGAGTGGGGACATCTTCAACTAGATCAGCTTGGTCAAAACCCCATCCAACGTGGCCTTGAAAGTTTGCAGGGACCTCTCTGGATGACATATTCTGGTGCCTCACCACCCTCATTGTAAAAAAAAGTCTTCAGCTATATCTAGTGTGATCTGGATAGTTTTAGCCTGCTGGTGAGAGCATAATGCTGCCATGGGAGGAGGAGGAGGGCAAGAGTTCTCCTTTGGTCAGGTGTTATGGATGAAGGTCGCTGCTGCTCATCTCAGGAGTCTCACAGGATCATGCAGAAGCGTTGCTTGTCCAGAATGACACCCCAGAGCTCGTTAAAACAGATGGCTCTGTCCAGGGCTGCTGAGGGACTGACAGGCCACCTCGTCAGTGTTCTGCAAGAGTCCTGCTAATTGCTTTGAGAAAATACAGATCCGCTGCCTACGGAAATTGTTCTGTGGAGCCAAATTTGGGAGCATCGGGTGGTGTTAAACTTAGTGATATAATAGGATACCTAAGTGTAAGAACAAGCAGAGCTTCTTTCTTGACAGAATAAAAATAGTCTGGGTTGGAAAGGGAAAGGCTGTGATGAGCACAGGCTGCTGAACAGCTCTGCCTGACCAGGAACTGCTCTGCATCAAATACAGGAGTAGCATGTCCATACCCAAAAACTCTCCACTACAACAGACCTAGCAGAGAAAGTGAAATGTTCCCCCAGAAGATGATGATTGCAGGCTGAGGTGATGGTGTGTCATGGCCAGGGCACATATCTAAGCAGAGCTCAGAGAGCAGCTCTGGGCCTTGAACCTGATTTCTGAAGGAACGAAGGCTGAGGCTGCTCAGATAAGAGTAATGAATTTGGATACTGTTAAGACTTTAATAGAAGAACAATTATTGGCCTTGCCAACTGAATATTTGCTCTTATATCTGTATGGAATTAATCTTTGCAGTGGTTTTTTTTTTTTTTTTTCTCCCTTGCATTTCTTATGCCAGAGGAGTAGAAGCCAGGGGACAGGGCACATCTTTTTGCTTGGTGTCATCCATCCTGCTCCCTAGTCGTGCTGCAAATGAAGAGACCCTATTGTTTGTAAATGAAGACCTTTCTGATTATTGATAAATAACCTCTGGATGGGAAGTATGACACATGCTGGCTGGAAGAGCAGGGCTCTGTAATGGTAATATTGCCTTGAAATCACAGCCCACGTAGTTTGAGAATTATTCAGGATAATTACATTAATGTTGCCAGAGAAATGAAAAGGAACACTTTCCATTCTACCTATTAACAAGCTCTGCTGGCCTTAAATTATTTCTGAGAAGAGCCTGAAAATGGCTGAAATCATCAAGATAATTACAAAGCAGCAGTTGGGGTAGACGGGTGGGCTGGGTGAGGTCCTGGCTGTGGCTTCTTTGGCTGACAGGTAAACACTGCTGCAGCTTTTGTGGAGAAAGGAGCACAGCACAGAGCTTTTGGGAACACTGCAGGCTGTAAATGGGCTCAGGGAGTCTGCAGGTTTGGACCCTAAGGAGACAAGAGCCTTAGGAGCAGGCTGCTCTCAGTGTAGGTGTTGCCCATCAATGTGTGCAGAGGTAAGCATGAGCCTGCTGTTGTTCTGGTGTGCTGGGTACTTCCATCCTGCACCCTCCCTTGCTGACACCTCTCCTGAGCCTGTGCAGTGGAAGGTGCCTTTGGTGATGACTTTTTGCCACTTTGATCCTTGTCTCACAGCAGCAGCAGCAGAGATGTGAATGTTTCTGAACTGCAGACCCTGAGCAGCAGCCGAGTCTGACCTCTCATAAAAGCTCAGTCCTTCTCTTGAACTCCAGTTGTGTTTTTTGGTCTTGTGCAAGCCACACTGACTCCTTCCCTGACCTGCTGTTGCCCAGCTCACGTGAAACATGACTATGAAACTAAGGCTTTTTGTTGTGTTTCCTTTGATTTGTTTATGTTATTGCACTGTTTGCTAAGTCTGGGATGAATAGAAGGGGAAAATTTAGTAGTCAGATCTAAATAAGTGTCATGAGAATCAAGGTCTCCAGGGTCACCTTTGCTGTTAGTGGAGTTTCTCATGTTCAGGAAATTTAGAGCATCCTTGGAACACCTGTCTGTGAGAGCAGCTCTGCCCCTCTTCCTCTTTAGTCTCCAAGAATTAGCAGATCTTGCATCTCATGACCTGTCCTATATTTATACTTCTTCCTAGAAAGTAGCCATGTTTATCTCCTGTGAAGAAACTGGAGCAGTGGGTGAGGATGTAGGGGGATGCAGGCACTGCAGGTCTGGCTGCTTCCAGCTCACAGTCATGTTCAAACACACACACATTTAATTTTCTCCCATTTCCTCTTCTCTTGTCCAACAAGTCCATCTCAGCCCTGTGTGATTACTCGATGACCTGTGTGCCTTCAGCACTCTCAGCACTTAAACAGGGTTTTGCTCCCTGCCAGCAAGTCAGACTTGACTCTCTGCACACACACACACACAGAGGAAAGGCTTTTCTCCCTTCACTGGAGCATTCTGCCCCTACAACTACTGCCACTACCTGCAGAAGTTTGGAGAACCCCGTCCTTGGCTCATTACATTGCCCTCCATCCTCTCTGCGTGCTCAGGGATGGGTGAATCCATCAGGAGTGCCAATAGCTGCCTTCCCTCAGCTTGCTGCTCCTGACCCCAAAGAGTTAACTTTCTAATCCATCAGCTCCCTTAATTCTGCATTTAAGGAGATGGAGCTGAAATGAGTCTTGGCTTCTCCCTGTGCACACGGGTACTCCAGAGATCTCTTAAAAGGCTCCAAGGCTGAGGACGATTTAAAATAATAATAATTTGGCAGATGATTTCTTTCAGTTGAGACATTAAAAATGTTTAAACATTTATATTTATTCTATTGTGATACTTTGAGGGATTTAATGGATTTTAAAAGAAGTCGTTTGGAAGAAAAGCTCAAACCAAGGGATTGCTTAATTGTTTCAGTTGATAAAATTTTCATTTTGACTTCTTCCTCCTCTCCAGGTGCACCCACACCTGCATGTACATGCTGATTCTTTCTGCATATTTGGTTTACCCTGAATTTTTTAGGAAGGTTTGGGGAATGCTTGAGTGAATTCCTGGAAATCCGCGCAGCGTGAAAATCTCGAGTTTGATTTTGTATGCAAATAGATATTATTTGTTAAATGAAATAATTTATGGATATTGATAATTCCATAGTAAATACTAAATGAATTTCATCTGCTTCTAGAAAATGCCATCAAAAGTCAGGGCAGGTATAAATGGTAGAGAAGGAACTTTCCTTCCTGTCTTTTTCAGGTCTCTTCATAGTATAGAAATCCATGCATCCAGGTGGATTGGATCTCCTGCACAAAATGGAAGTCCCTATAAGTGTTACAGTCTCCAGCTGCAAAGATACTGAAGCTTGAGGGGCGTTAATTTGTTTTCATCTTCCCAAAGAGCTCTAGTAGTTTTTTTTAATCCTCATAACCCTGCCAGTTCTGAGGAATAATAGCAGTTACGCAGATAGTTATGTCGACATCAACTTAAGGTTTATGCTTGCAAGGTTCATATATTTTTGGTTGTGCTGGCACTAATACAAATGATAGCTCAATAACAGAAAAATAGAACAGTCCCTGAGCCACAGTTCTGATGCTTGAAGCGCCTTTAAACCCTGCACCCAAATGAGAAAGTGATAAAAACAACCTACTCAAAGTGGCTTAGCTTGAAGGAGCATTTTATGTGTTACTTGATGACAAAATAGTGAGGCATTAATGCAGTTTACAGTAAGACACCCCTGAAGTTATCAGTGAGGTTGGTGTGATGCCTGACAGATTTAATGTAAATATTTATAGACTTGGCCTACTAATTATGCCAGTGGAAAAAATGCAGTATTAATGCTGTCACCTCCCCATGTCTCTACCTGCCAGCATGCTGCTAGCTCGCATAAATATTCTGAAGATAGAAAGTACATCACATAAACAGAAGAGATCATTTAGATTTTTAATAAGGGATTGAGTTATCTCCAGCGGCGGTTTCCAGCCTGTGGTCCACAGATGTATGGGAGGCCTGGGGACTATTCCCAGGGAAAAAATGACAGGTAAAGAGAGGTTTTTGTAAGGTATGTAGGAATCTCTCTCTGTGAAATGATTACAGAGGTATGCACCACCTTTGTCAAATATTTAGGGGTCCACACAGCGAGAAAAATGTTAAACCCACTGATTTACCATTTTTATGTAAAGAGCTGCGAAATCCCAAAGTGCTCTACTGCCATGTTTTAAATGATTGGACTAATGATCCTGCCAGAGCCAGGCTGCCATAAAAAATCCTGGACCGCAAAGCACTAAAGCATGTGCTTAACTCAAAACACACTTCAGGCAATCCCCTGAAGTTACTGCCTGTCCCATCCATAACTGAGTAAAGACCACGGGGAAGTTTAAGACAGAAGGCAGGGCCTGCTATCATCTTGCAAACAGCTCTGCAGATGCCTGATTGCCTTGTCCAACTGAATATCTAGTTATGTGAATCTGCAGTTCATCTTTTTCTGTTTCAGCTTGTTCACACCAAGAGACTCAGAAGGTTTCAGGCGCCTTTGGTTTCAGCTGTTACTGGTTGCCAACCCAAAGAGCATTGTCGTGTCTGAGGCAACTCCTTGAGGAGACTCTCAGTTCTTCTGATATGTGATCCACAGGCTTGTGGTTTCTGCTCTGGCACAAGCTGACTCCTCACAAGCTGTGCAGATAGATGTGCAGTGCTGTCACCAGTGGTTGTGTGTGTGTGTGCTTGCCTTTTGTTTGAAACTCCTGCAAACTGAGGCAGGGTGACAGTCAGGTTTCATACTGTGCTGTCTTCTGCAAAACAGCATCATAGTCTGGATCCATGCCTGATGCCTTGGAGTGGCTTCCTAAAACAGAGGGGAGACGAGATAAAGAGAATAAAAGTGGATATTTATTAAAGGCCTTCGATAGGTGCACCTTGGGCAGTCAAAAGCCTTCAAGAGAGGCTACACCCAAGATGGATAATGGTCACAAGTTTTTGATACAGTTATAAGTTTGGTGCTTTTACATATCAGGGGTTAATCCTCCAATTACAGGCTCAGGTAATGAAGTCATTTACCCCCAGTTTGCTCCCCCCAAACTGCTGATGGGTGAAAGGCAGATCTCACATTCCTGTGGGTGAACGAGTCCTTGCCATGGACTGAAGCCACAGCCTGTGGAAGGCAGCAGGCTTCTCTGCCTTCAAAGAGTGCTGGATCAGAGCTCTCTTTACTTCTAATCACCACTGCCTTTATCCCTTGTAAACACTTCACCTGCCCACCACACCTCTGCAAACCACAGAACAGAATAACCCCAGAGGAGTGGAGTGCACGGTTTGAAAAGGAGCATTAGGAAGGGAAAAATATCTCTCTCTCTCTTTAAACTGTCTCTTTTCTATATTGTTACCTTGACAACTCTGCTGCTGTGTTTCATCTTTGGTGGGACTTAGCTGTGGTGGAACAAGGGGGACATCCATGTGTGTTTCCTCATCTACTCCAGCTCTGCTCCACGGGCACATGCCAGGCACAGGGCATCCCGAGCTGCAGAGCCCACAGCTGCTGCCTTGACCCATGGTGCTGCCTGGAAATGATTACAGATATTAAGAACTGGGACCCATTCTGATTAAAGGTATAACATTATGTCTTCTATTTCTTTTCGTTAAGCCAACGCCGGAGCGGTGTTAGTGCTCTTTAAAAAGGGATGCAAGGTGCTTGAAATATTTTGGGTTATAAAGGTTAGGACAGCTGGGAGAGGGATGAAAGTACTCAAAAATAGTTGTATTATTTTTAGTATAAGCAGATACAGGAGTATGTGTCAAGATTAGGATATGGTTCTGATGTGCTGAACTGAGTCTAGAGACGCTAAAAATATGCTTTCTCTTCTCATAGTTTTAGAAGAGAGAGAGGCAAAGGTAAGGGGAGAGTAGTGGCGAACTGAAATTTTAATTCCTGTGCTTCCTTGCTTGTTGGGGTTTGTCAGAGTTGGCTGTTCACCTGGGTGCCCACGTCCCACTGACACCAGCAAAGCACAGGAGGCAAGGTGTTAGCAGTGGGAATGGGAGGTGTTAGCAGTGGGAATAGGATCCCTCCCACCCCATTTTTCCTTCTCCCAAAGAAAATCTCCACCAGCATAATCCCTTTATTCCTTTTAACCGAAATGGCAGCAAAGGCAAGGCAGGCAGGCTCCGGGGCTGGGGTGTCTGTGTCTGAATGTGTGCAGGGAGAAGGGGGCTTTTAATGCAAAACACATGTGTTTTCAATTGCTTGCTGGAGCCAGCCCAGTAGCTGTAACTTGGCCTGACAAAGCCTTATTGAAGTACAGACAGTGTGGTTTCAAAGCAGTTAGAAAAAGAAGGGGAATGCTGTTCAGGAAATTCTTCAGGCATGGGCAGGGACTTGGCTGCAGTTCTGCTGTTGGAAAATCTGACAGGGGCAGCTCATGAGCACAGGCCAGGCCTCGTGCTGCTCCCAACGCTGAGCTGCATCTTCCCCAGGCTCCGGCACCCTCTGAGCGTTCACCCATCGCCAGGGGAGAGGTAAGAGCTGCCCTACTCTGTCCTGCCACCGCTGCGCGCGTTTGCCCTCCTTCTGTCCCTCTGCAAAGGGGCTCCTTGCTTTCAGACCACTGCTTAGAGCAAAAAAACCACAGAGTCAAGGATGGGAAGTTGTGGCATGTTTGCAAAGGGTTGGGAGCAGTCTGAGGCTGGGTGGTGGTTTCTGGCAAAATTCGTGTCGATGGTAAAGCTCACAGGCAAAGCAACGCCCGCGTCGCGTCTCTGTCTGACGGAATGCTGCACCCAAATAATCCCCAACTTTGTGATTTTGGGGAGTAAAGTACGTGTATAACCTGAAGCTGCTGAGAGGTTGGCTCTGGACCATGTGTCACTCAGATATTTGGATGAAAAATGCGGCTCAGTCACAGTAAATGTATTTTTAAGTGCATTGTATTGTAGTTGTTTAATGAGTTGAAAGCGTGTTTGTCTGAGGGTTGTTTGCCAATTCCTGGTACAGCGAGCTTGTGAGGAGAGGCAGCAACTCAGTAATAATCATTGCCTTGTGATTTGTCTGTGTATTTTTTTCCTGTATTTTATAAGGCATGAGCAAACTGCAACAGACAGCACGGTCAGAAGCCACGTAGAGAAGATTAGAAGGGGAAACATTAATTTTGGGGCTGCTCTAGCTGCAACTTCTCTCCCGATTTGCCTTTCTTTCCCCAAATAACTGAAGAAATATTTATGATGAAAAGCTCGCTCCCTCTTTAGGGACCTGCCAGATTTAGGCAATGTTCTCTCATCCTTTTAGTTGCAGCATTAAAGCTTGTCTTGCCTTTGCAGAGATATCAGCACCTTATATGGCAGGCTTGGGCTCGGGATTCGGGAACGCGCGTTCGTCAAGGGATGGAGGTGTCAGGAGGAGTCTGCCTCGTGTCGCCTCACAAACCTCCTTGCCTCTGCCTCTGCCTTGGATTTTCAGAGCAGGGTTATTTGATACGTTGAAAATGCTTTTTAGCTGTGTTTTATGGTGGTGGTGGTGGGGTTTTTTTCATTTCAACAAAGAGTGAATTAAGGGTATCGAATTATACAGTGGGACGGTGCTGAGAATCTCTGACTGGTTCGTGGGAGCAGACACACGGTTTGCTTTGCCTGCATCCAGCAGGGCTCAAACAGTCACTCACCTTGGCAACCAAAAAATTCAGGGGCAAGGGGAGCTTCCCCACCAAAGGGCAGCAGATCCAGAATGTGGCAGGACCAGAGCTTTCTCCCAGCAATGCTGCTGAGGAGTCTGGAGTTTGAGTCAAGTGAAGACTCTGTGAGTGCAGGAGGGGCATCCTGCAGGAGACATGGATGTACTGTGGCTTCCTGAAGGCTGATGGGGGCAAAAGGAATGAGAGGGAGGACAGAGATGAGCTGTGAAAGGGGGAGGCATATGAGGGAAATAAAGAGGCTTGATAAGCTTGAAATTTGCTTTGCATAAAATACATCTGCAGTGAAAATGCTTTGTTAAATGAAGATCTTACATGATCTGGAACATCTTGAGCCTTCACAGGCTGCCATCATACCCTGCAGACTTGGAGCTCTATTGCTTTTCTCTGGAGCTGTTAGTTTAGGCAACCAGTCAGCCTATTATCAACTTTACTGCTAGTTATAAGCTTATTTCTTAAAAAATTAAATAAAATTCAAGTTCCCGCCTCTGATCGTGCAGCATCCCACCTCCCAAATCTGATTGTCAGCATTGAAGAGCCAGAGATGTGAAGAGGCTGGGACATGTCCATCTGAGCCAGCAGCAGCCATGGGAGCTGGTGTTTCCTCCTAACTCCGGCAGCTCTCCCTGAGCCTCCTCAGTGACCTTTGTGCAGCTCCACCTGGGTCAAGCATTCAAGCTTTGAATCCAGGAGGACTGAAGAATGTGTGCATGCGTGGGCGGAGTGGAGACAACCTCTTGATTTTGGAAGCAGATAGACAGGAGAGCCATTAGCACACCCTAACATGTGCATCCCTTCTTCTCCTGGTCCTTCCCAGAAAGAGAGTGAGTCTGTGCAAAAGAACAAATGGATTAGCACAGAAGGCACATCATGTGGAGGGAAGATGGGAGATGCAGCAGAACAAGTTTTAACTTGTGTGAGCAGGATCACTGCAGAGATTGCACTCTGGATCCTGGCACATGCTCAAGCCCACAGTTCTCAATTTGTGCCGTGCTGGTTGGCTTCCAGCCGTATAAATCCATATTATGATCCTGCTTTGCACATTCCTACAAGCCATATCTCTTTCCTTGGTGCTGTGGGGTGAGAGTGTGTTGGGGCAGGAGTCTGCAAAGTGTCACCTCCTGTGGCTTGCTTTCTGATTCGAGCTCAGTTGATTATATCCCTCTTGCTGTTCCCACAGCCTCCTGCAGTCGCACCTGCTGCTGGCTATTTTGGTGTAGTTCTCGTGTTTGTGCATCCTGCTTTGAGACACTCTGGTGGGAAAGAGCTTTTCTAAACTTGGCAGCGATGGACAGAGGCTTGTGAGTGCTTCACATCATCCGAGTGGTGCAAAGGAAGCAGAGTGTGAATGCAGCAGAGCTGGTGTGGTGTTTGCATGCAGCGTGAATTTATTGCCACAAATCTTGGGACATTTTGTGAAAGACATTCTCTGTTGACTAGCTTGATACCTTAAAGGACTCACTGCAGAGACTCTTTCTTCCTTGCTAGCTTTCCATTTTTTTCTTAATTCTGGAAAAAAAAAAGTATTGAGGCAAGCTGACTATCAAGTAAAAAGTGTAAAATTTGGAAAAGACTGTCATAAATAAGAAAGCAGATGTGTTTCTGTCCTTCTCAGAGAAGAGAGGCAATAGTGAAATCACATTGCTTGCAGATTCTTGCAGCATAATAAAATAACTTTTGGCTTAGGAAATACAGTTCAGAGATGGAGCTGCCCATTGCTTTGGTTTGTTCTTGCAAGTGTTGATAGGTTTAGAGTTTTACTGTGAGTGCTCTTTGAATGCAGAGAAGGGACAGGACAGTCCCATTGTTCAGCTTTTGGTTGAGTCCATCTGCTCCAAGCTATTGGTTTATAAACTGAGGTTCTTGCAGTGCACTTATGCTCGAGCACATTTGTTGTTGACGTGCTGCCAGCCCAAACAGCTGGGGAAATTACCAGAGCTTTCAAGATGTTAGAGGTGGGGAGTGGCCTGGAGCATTGAAGGATCTGAATGAGATGCTTTACAGGAGATGAATCCCCAAGGTCTCCCCAGCTGCCTGTGCTGAGTCCAACTTCCACAAGATGCAAGAGGACAGAGAGGTGTTTTCCAGTGGACTGGGCAGAGTGTGCCCTGATGGAGTACAGATCAAAAAAAGCTTGTTGATGTGCTTATGTTTGCCAGAATCAGGCCAGATGTTTGACTAACACTACATGTGGTGCACCCCACTGAAAGAGAACATTCCTCAGGATGTTTCCTTTTAGTTTTTGTCACTCTGGCCATGTATCACACAGCAGTGATACCTGAGAAATGGGCATTGAGTGGTGATGGTGTTCCCAACTCAAGGAGAAATTGCTCCTCATATGGAGGGACAGGCAGAGAACAAAGATTTCAGCTTTGAGGACACCAATAACAGTCAGAGGCCAGGTTCATGGCTTAGATGGTCCAGGAGAAAAGTGCTATGAGGTTTAACTATTCCAGCAAGTATTTCATCCCGTGGGCTGTTCCCCAATACTCAGCCCTTGCTGGCCATGCTGCAAATGAGAAGTCATTTTCCAGAGCCTGGTCCTTTTCATGGAGACCCAGGCTGTGGTCTGACCCATGTGAAGGGCCATAAATCAGTTTTGGGTCATGCTGCTGGTGGATTCATGGACCTGGGGGTGTCAAACTTGAGAGAGTTTTATGGGGAGCAGAGACACAAAATGTCTTGTTGATAGATAGCTCAAAACACTTTTCTTCACGCCAGGTTTTGTTCTCAGTCACGCTCCAGAAATGTCTGTTCTTTTGAACCTGGTGGATACTGTGCACTTAAAAGACTGAGAAATTAAAGAGGATGAATCTGCAGAGCATTTACAGCTAGTGAATACAAGTACAATGCCTTCCAGTGATATGGCAGAGAGCACCTCTGAAGGCTTTTAGGGCTTTTTTTCCCCTCACTTCAGCCCAAAAGAAAAGGGTTTTGTTTCAGAAAACAAAGAGAAAGAGAAGAGGATGTTGGTGATATGGACACAAAGAGAGGGCAGATGTGGGAGATGTTAGGTCCAAGACCTGGGGGAATTTGAACCCCTCTCTCATCTCTGGAAGCGTGTTCCCATCACTGCTTCAGGTCAGCCTGGCTCAGATGCTCCTGGTTTTTCTGATCAGGCTGCTACACCTCAGTTATAGGCAGGCAGGCTGGGAGGGGAGCTGCTGTGTTGGCTGTGCAAGGCTTAGGGCCATTCCTGCTGCAATGAGCTGGCTGCATGAGCTTCAGGACATTTCCAGCAGCAAGTTTCAGGAGTGCCCATAAGACAGAAGCAGCAGCTGCCTTTCCTCTTAGTTCAGTGATTGAAAGGAGGGAAGTGTCACCAGCAAGTGTGGCCACTGAATATTCTTTCAAAGCAGCACTTTTTGGTCGGGTGCCTTAATTCTTTTGAACGTTTGAGTCAGGAAAAGTTGCCAGAATGTAAATTATGGCTAGCATACTTCTCCCTCCCACACTGTACAGATTATTGATAGTGGATATAGCTGGTTCCATAGGTAGTAGCTTTGCAGACTTTTTTTTTTTATTCTGCTCATTTGTTTAACACACCTCAGCCACTCTCTGTCCATCATCCTGTCTTCTCTCCCTGCAGAACTACAGACATGAGCAATTTTTTGGTAGTATTTACAGTTTCTAACTAGAAACCAAATATTGCTTGAGTGTGGCTGTGTGAGTGTTTGTGTAGAAAGAACATGATATGTACAATTGCCATGTTATTTTCTTGTTATGAACTTAAGCTGTATTACTGTTCCTCATCACACATGTTGTAGCACTTGCTCTATCTCTGTTAGGGCAGCTGTGAGTTAAATATTTTATCAAAACTAGAGAAATTCTCAAAACTAGGCTACTGTATGGATGCAGGTTGCTCTTTGTGGTTGTGTTCTGTTGCTATAAATTTTTTTGATGTTTGTAAAGTTTTGCCCCAGCTGGATATGCTATTTTTTCCATCCTAGAAACTGCAAGCAAAGAAAAAAAACCAGTGAGAGCAGCAAAGAGATATACTGAATAAACAAGTTTTGCAATAAAGGGGTATTTTTAGCTGGGTATTTCATATTGTTTCTCCTTGGTCAAACCTCTTCCATGGTTTGAGAGGGTTAGCAAGCAATGCAATTTATTCATTTTTCTCCAAGGGAGAGACTGTATTTAATATGTGCTCTCCAGGATACCCTGTTAAAATATTAGGCAATAAAATCCTTGACTGTACAGTAGTTGCAGTTATAATTTCCCCCAGGTAGTGGGAACTCTGTAATTTATTGTTGTTCAGGTTTGTATGGATTGGCGTGGTTGTGGCAGTGTAAAAAGATCTGCCGTGCTCCAAGCCCGTGTGTTTGCTGGTGTCCCAGCTCCCCTCCCTGAGCAGCATCTCATTCCTAAAACTGCCTCATTCCAGGCTTGCAGATCACACTCCCACAGGGGAACTCGCGCTGTTCCCTCCTGGGATGTAAATTTTGTAATTCACTGCATACAAACATCAGTGCCAGCAACCCTGAGAAAAGCATTTGTGGCGTTGAATCCGTAGTGCAAGAACGTGTTTGGTGGCATCTTATCTGTCTAGAGTCTAAAATGCAAAACGTTCTGCAAACTCTGTGTTACTAGAGATGATCTCCTCAGTCTGTTCATCAAAATAAGCAGAAAACATAAGAAATGATCCCTGGGGAAGCCCATGAAAGTGACTTTTCTCAACCTGAATATGGAGGGTGAGAACATGAATTCCTTCCTCCTTTCCTTTCCTTTCCTTTCCTTTCCTTTCCTTTCCTTTCCTTTCCTTTCCTTTCCTTTCCTTTCCTTTCCTTTCCTTTCCTTTCCTTTCCTTTCCTTTCCTTTCCTTTCCTTTCCTTTCCTTTCCTTTCCTTTCCTTTCCTTTCCTTTCCTTTCCTTTCCTTTCCTTTCCTTTCCTTTCCTTTCCTTTCCGTTCCGTTCCGTTCCGTTCCGTTCCGTACATTTTTTAGGGGTGTGGCAGCTGGAGAACCTTGCTTCAGCTTCACTTTTTCAGGCAAGACTGGGGTGTAGGAAGAGGAAAAGGCAAACATTTCCCCTTTGCCTTTTTTTGTCTTTGGTTGGAAGGAATGATTTTACTCGAGATATTTTATTTTTTTAAATGAAACCTCTGAGAAGTCATATTGCATCTTCCAAACAAACTGCTGAACTCAACTGCTTTTACCAAACGCATGCAGAATTTTCCCCTCAGGATCCTTAGAGGCCCTGGAGTGCCTGCCTTGCAAAAGCTGGGGCGGTGAACAGAGTGACTCCAGAGTGATTTCCGTAGGATACCTTCAGACAGTGTGCTCACGTGTATTTATGAGTACATTCACACACATTGAACACATCACATTCTCTTTTGGTCGCTTACTGCGCACACCGAGCAGAAAGAAAAATAACCAAGGTATGCAAAGAGCTGCTGCTCCCCTGGTAAACTCTGAAAAAAAAAACCTCTCAAACCCTCCAAGAGGCACAGACAGGAGCAGTTTTTGTCCCTGGCTTTCTCCTGCCCCTGAATCCACCGTGGTTGTCTCTTTGTGCTCGTTGCAGATGCCTCAGGAACAGTACCCGCACCGGAGCACCATGCAGACCTCGGAAGGACCCCAGGTATACAAAGTGGGGATTTATGGCTGGAGGAAGAGGTGCCTCTATTTCTTTGTGCTGCTCCTAATGATTTTAATCCTGGTGAACCTTGCTATGACCATCTGGATTCTGAAGGTTATGAACTTCACAATTGTAAGTAGGGGTTACCCTGGAAGGTCTGGGGAAGATGAGGGAGGGTTGCTGGTCTTTCTTCTGAGCATGTCTTCAGGTACAGCTTCAATAATGGGGTGTTTCATTGCCATGGACAGTCCTTCCATAGAGAGGAACAAATGTACACAATGATCCTCTCTTTCTGCTGGATATTACCAAGCTGAGGAATCAGCTCAGCGCTGCAAATCATGTTCCTCTTATCTGCTGTGTACGTGTATATACATGTGTTTATGGAAACAATGTACACCACCCATGCCAAATTTTTAATTTTAAAGTGTTTTAGAATGAATGAAATCGGTTATTTTGAACTTGTATGAGGAATGGGTTTGAGCCTTTCTCTTAGCCTTTGTCGCTTTTGTCCGTGTCCGGGAAGACAAGAATCCTGATTTCCTTTTCTTCTTGGGGAAAATTCAGTGTTGTTCTTTAATGATGTAGTTCTGGAAGCTTCATGAAATAAGATAAAATTTAAAGGGTATCTCCCTGGCTGTGGTACTTAGGTGGAGCATGTCCTTATCCTTCTATTGCTGTGCTTGGTGCACATCAGTCCTGGAGCAGCTCTCCCTTGATGCACAGACTCCCTGACCAGGGTTAGCTTCCCACTTCCAGGGCTTGTGAGCCTTTGTGCATGGCAGATCCTTGTTCTTCTCTAGATGATTTGACCAGGCAGAGTGAAAATGAATTTATCAGTCATCTCTTCTTCAAAGCAGTCATTGCCACCGTGTTCAGATGAGATCATTCATTTTAAGATTGTTTGAGTCTTCAGGAGAAACCAAGTTTGAGGCTTTAAATCCTGGTTTTACTTTCCTTAGGGGCCTGTAAAGTTACACTTCCCTGGACAACTTTCAAGGACCTTCCCAGCCAGGCTCTGATATGAGCAGTGTGTTTGAAATCTTTTTGGCATTTCTTTCTCTGCTTTGGTCTCGTGCAGTCCCAAACAGCTGTGGCCAGCATTATGTCATTAATGGGCCATGAGAAGTTGAATAAACAACCTCTGGCTTCCTGTACCCAGCAGATAAAATGCTGTGTCAGGGGAACGTGCAGCGTTCATTTTCTCTAACCAGGTTGCCGTCAAGGTGTGCAGAAGATTGCAGTGCATGTGTGCATAGGGAGTGAGCAATTATAAAGCAGTAATCCACAAAAAGCTCCTGTGAGCGGGCAAAGAGTGGCCAAAGTGGAGCAATTAATGCTTAGCCAGACCAGTTATTTAACCTTGTGAAACTGCTGCCATTTTGATGGCCATTTCATGCTGAAGTGTGGTCTGTCGATTAATGGAGTTGAGAAACAGGTATTTCTGAGGTGATGGAGGAGTTGATCATTCATCATGCAGGCAGTGGTGTGGGTATCAACCCGAGAACAAAAGGATTTCTTTTCAGGAACACAGCTCTATTTCTTTCTAATAACATAACTTCAGTCCCATGTGTTTTTGCTCGTTGGTGGTGGTCAGTCAGCTCCCCACAGATTGCTTGGGAACTCAGGTGAATATCTGCTCTCCTTCTCCATCACTGCCCTCTCAAAGATGCCCTGCATTTTGCAGGCCAGGTGCTGAAGTGCCATCACACACAGTATGTGTGCAGAAACCTCTCATTTCCAGCAGCTCTGTCCCCCCACTAGGATACAGGCTGTATTTTGGGGGCATGCACTTATCTTCCGTTTCTTGTCTGATTCTGTTTCCTTACTTGCCCTCGGATTACTGGGGATTATTCCAGGGTAAAGTATATTTGTGTATGGCTTAGTTAATTCATATCTACTAATGCTAGTGGATGATGAACAGCATTTGGTGATAAAAACACAGGTGGTGCTGCTGAGTCCTGCAGTGGGAGCAGCTTTATGGTTGTAGGCATGGCCACACTAGTCAGGGTGAGTGTTTCTGGCACAGTCAGTCGGAAATAAATACAAGAACTGGGCATGTAAAATGTGAGCCTTGCCCCAGTATGCACCCATTCATCTCCTGATCTCCTGCTGCTCCTGCAGCTTCGCCAGCTGCTTTGGATCCTGCTCTGCAATCCCTCCTGCACCATTCCCTGAGGCTGAGAAAACCACTTGGCTAAGTGAGTTTTTAGAGGCAGACTTTTATCGCTAAGTAACAAATGTAGGAAAATTATCAAATGAGCAGATGCAAATGTGGAAAAAATCTTTCGTTTGTTCCCGTTCTGATAAGAGGAGCTGAGAGTCCTTCTGGAGCAGGGGAGTGATCTGAGTAGTCAGTAAGCAATAGCTGCTGCTTAACAGGTCTGAGTTACCCCAGTGCTTGCAGAGCAGAAAGGAAGGGAAGGTTTGTGTTTCTGTTCTTCTGGAAAATGTGGTATTTCTAGCATCTTCCCACCCCTGAGCTCTCCTTCCAGAACCTGAGTCTGTTCAACTCCACAGAACAGTCCTGGCACTTACCAGAATTTAATGATGCTCATTATAGCCAATAAGTGCTCACAATATTTTAATGAGCACAGCAAACCTGCTCAAGAAAACTCAGGGGTGTTTTAAATGCTGATAGTGGGGAGTGGAGAGTGGAGAAGGGGGAAGAAGATGAAGCAAGACAATCTCAGGATAAAAAACCACCTCCTCGTGCTTGCTGTAGCAGTATCCATCCACTCCACTTCCCTGATCTCCCTTCCTCTGCCCTCTGCTTGCCCTCCTGGCTGGTGCTCCAGGGGACAGCTCCCATGAAATCAAGCCATACGCTTCCAATCAGGCTTTTAACAAGCAAGCATCACTAATTCATTCTAGGTTTTGCTTTTATTTTAATGTTCAAGGCTTAAACAAGCGTATGTGTGGCTATTGCCTCTTACACGGGGCTGTCACAGCAGTGTCACACCTGTGTGAGGACAGCTGGTCACTGTCTGCTCTGTCCTCTGGCACAATCATTCATTTCTCATGTACTGTTTGATACTTGATTTGTTTTCAATGCCTTTATCCAGCACAGGCTGTGTGAAGAACAGTCCTAGAGGGTCCCTCAGATGCCACCTGCCTGTCCCACAGCTGGCTCCCATAGCCAGGTCCTTTTGCTGTGCTCATTTACACCAGGGCTGAGCTGCTCTGGGGCTGCAGGGAGCTCTGGCCAGGCTGCTGCCTCTCAACCTGCCTTGGATTTTTAAGCCAAGCCATGGAACGAACCTGGACCAGAGCCACCAATTTGGTTGAAACCCAAATGTACCCTGAAGGTGGCCTAACCTAATTGAGGTAGAAACCACCATCCAGTGCTCAACTTTCTGATGATATATAGATACAGAGTGCCCTGCTTCATTCAGACCTTGGACAAGCCTGGCAGTCAGTCTGTGGTTTGCACATACTGGCCCTGGGGAAGTGATGTTAATACCTGTGGGTTGTGTGGGTGTGACTGGACCACTCAGTCTGCAGGTCCCACGGCTGCGTCCTGCAGTCACATCAGTGTGGCAGAGGGCTCAGCCTCCAGCTGGGGGAACCTGCAGCTGTGGGGGCTCAACCTGCAGCTGTGGGGGCTCAACCTGCAGCTGTGACGGTCATAATATCCAGCTGTGGCAGTCTAAACCTCCAGCTGTGGCAGTCTAAACCTCCAGCTGTGGTGATCTAAACCTTGAGCTGCAGAGCTTGGCTGAGGTGGGCACAACCCCTGCATGGGTTCCTAGATCCCAACTTAATTATAAATGGAATAAGAGCTCTTAACAGCCTTCCTCTTTCTGGTTCACCTACGTTAGCCACCAGTGATGCAGCTCTTTAGCAGCAGCATTGCCCATGACTCTGCATATTAGCACATGCATATTTTATGCTGCACACCAGTGATGTGCTGGGGATCTCTATTTCACCTATTACTAGTGAGCATAATTTTCAAAAAGCTTCCTGTTGTATTAGTTTCTGAATATTACAGGAAAAGATGTGCTGACATAAACACAGCAAACCAATATCCTTATTTTAAGCAGTCCAAAGCTAGAAAGCTCTGATAATGGGCAGTGACAGTGCATTGACTTCTTTCCACAGGGGTAGCACGCAATGCCTGGTATTTTAAATGGTGTTAGGAGTCTGAAGCACTATCCATTAGTACCCCTTTAGAGTCTGTTAGGCAGCAGGCAGAGCTTTAAACAGGAGAGATGAGGACTGTGTCCTGTTGTGGTTGCCTTGAAATGTCCAACACCCACCTACTTGTCTGCTCATCAAACCATACAGGACCTTTTGCTTGATGGTGTTTCTATCCACGGCTCCTTTTTGCTTGTTATGGATTCTATTTTTTGGGACAGGAGCTGTTTGCATGTGTAGTCTTATATACTGGCAGGTTCTACTAGACTTTAAACTATAATAAATAGAAAATAATCATGTCTTCCCCCAATAAGTCTGCAAAGCTTGAAATTCCTGGAGACTTGTCTTCTAAGAATCATCCAAAGTAAAGGCTTCAGATTAGTTTTGTAAATAAAATATTCTGCAACTTCATATTCAGAAGTGCTTCCATGAGCCAAACATGTTCCTCCAGGCTGGAAGAGCACCATCCCTGCAGATATTTACAGATGTGCAGCTCTGGTACTTGGGGACAGGGTTTAGGGTGGACTTGGCAGTGCTGGGTTGGACTCAATGATCTTGGAGGTCTTTTCTGACCTCAGTAATTCTGTGACTGCCTGTGCTGCTTGCAGGCCTGTGCAGGCTGCTTGTGCCATGTGTGTGTGCAGCTCCAAGGGGCTGCAGTGTGGGAATGGGCAGGCAGTGACCCCCTCCTTCCACCCTCTCTGGGGTACAGAGAGGGGGATCTTCCCCTCCTGCCCCAGTCCAGCTCAGCCTGGGGTCCCTGACCACAGCACGTGCCACCTCTGGCTTCTCCTTCCATAACCACACAAGGTTTGCACCCTTCAGCATGAAGTTCAGCCATATTTTATTATTTTAATTGAACAGGAACAGATCACTTCAATTCTTCAGTTTTTTTCCCCCTTTTTTCTGCCTCGGGCTGCATTCATAGCTGAAGGGGTCTGGTTTAGCAACATTGAATGAAATGTTGGCAATTTGGAGAGATAAAGTGCTGCCGTGGATGGCACAAATGCTAAGTATCATTACTATCTTGCTTTCTTTATTAAAAGTTGCTAGGAAAAATGAGCTTTTAAAATTTGGTTATGAACAGTTATTTCCAATACAATTACTCCCTCTTGTGTGTAAACTACCTGCCACATTTCAATTACAGGAAAACCATGGGGTAATAACACAGCAGTAAAGATGGATTAGAGTTAGGAAAGCTCATTGCCCTAGCTGGCAGGATTCTTCTATTAATGATTTAAAGGAATAGATTTTGTTCTATTTATTTTTTTTTTGTAAATCAGAGATTGGCTCAGAAGAAAATGACTGTGCTGTTTATGTTCCCTTTTCATGATTTCTCTGGGGTCTCTTTTAGGTGCAATGGGAAGGCCAACATGGGAAGGAACTCTGATCAGCTTTTCAGCTTCTGCTTTGTGGTGCAGCTGTAATCAGCCAGCTAAAATTGGCTGGAGTTAGAATTAATATTACTACATCCTAATTAAGGAAAGAGTGAAGTTCTTTTTCTCTCCCTCTCCCCCTTGCACACACACACACCTTACAAAATTGTGCACTTTCCCATCCTAATTCATGTTGCTCTTTCTACAGAACAAGTAATTGTTCTGAGACTGCCTGCATGACCCAGGAGCTTTGTGTATTTCCCTCCTTTCCTCATTCACATGGACTGCATCTTCTGATATAAAGATGTTAATCTTGTGGTGGCCTGACAACACCAGCAGTGCTGTGAGTGATTGTACTATTAAGTGAAGAAGTTCCTGTGGGTGAAATCCTTCCTGGCTGGAATTTAGCAGGAATCTTGCCACTGACATCAGTGGATCAAGCTCTTCACCATAATGCTTTTTATTTGCAGTTTTCTTTATTGTAACCTCTAATTTCTTTCCTCTGGGTTGGGGATAAAATGTACTATGCTTTTCTTTTACTCATTTTTAGAGATCCAAATTTCATTCCTGGAGGGTTTCTGTTTCTGCATGAAAGGCAACTTTTTAAAGATACACATAGTACTTTTTGCCTTCTCTCATTTGGAGTTTAGAACAGTATAGTCAGTTTAAACAGGATATTGTGTGAAGCTATTGGAAGTTTGACTCCTTCACTGCTGCATCCTCCAGAGCATCAAGGATTTGGTAGTGGTGACTTGTTGAGTTAGAGTGCATCAGTTTCTTCTACTGTTACACCTTTGGAACAGCAGTCTCTCATAATATTTCATTTTTATTACCCTAATAACCACATTTTCTCAGCCAGTAGAAGCACATAATGCTTTCTTCATCCTTGTTACCGAAAAGTGATGAAAGGTCCCCATATTTTTACCTCTCTGTCTCTACTCTCTGCTGTACCATTGAGTTTTTAGCCAATCCATGTTTGGATTTGTTGAGTTTTTAGCCAATGCCAATCCCTGGCATTGGATATGCTGATAGATTATGCTGTGGGAGCAAAAGGAATAGTGAAATAATAAGTCTTCTACTCGTGGCTCTAACCCGAGCTGCATGTGCTGCACTGCAATCACTTAGGTAACTCTTTGGGTTTGTTCTTTGACAATTGCTCAGGGCAATCTGTGGTATACAGAGAACTAGGATGGCAGATGGGCCTTTCCACTCAAATATTTTGTGCTGGGTTTCACAAGGAGCTGAGGTTTGTGTGGCTGTGGATGGACAGGATTCCAGCTCTCAGTTCTCAGATGTTTCTGAGCCACTGTTCATACTGAAGTCATCTGAACAGAACTGTGCATCCAGGAGAAACAAATATCTCAAACATATTCAGTCACTGCATTTTTCAGAGGCAGAACAGAGAAGTCTTCTTTATTGGTGTCTCTACTGTGAAAGAAGCTGCTGCATAAATTCTGCACTTCTCACCACAAGTGAAAGTGTTATAAATGTCCCCACAGCAGAGAAACTTTTTAATTGGTGCTGTTTTCCTACTGGACACCAGAGAATTTAGCCCTGACATCCAGATGCTCCAGGACACATCCCTTGGTTATTAGTACTTCTGATTTGGGGGAAACTCAGCAATACCCATCTCCTCACACCTGCAGTTCAGTGCATGAGTGCAGGCAAATCATCATCTGCCAGACCTGCTGTATGGGCCATGCTGAGCCTCAAGAACTGGCCTTGTGTTTATCCACAGCAGGAAAATACATGATTGCATTAAAAAATACATTATGGCTTTGTTTGATGTCTCCAAGAGCAGAGGGATACAAATAGCTGGGGAAGGGAGGAGAGTGGCAGGGATTTGGGCGGGTTGCAATGGGAGGTTGATCATTTGGTTTTTGGAATAACCCTTCATTTCCAGGCATTTCTGCTGGTGCCCCAGGTCCCTGCTGTGACAGGGTGAGCACAATGGGAAGGGTTAACAGCCCAGGAGGAGCTGCTCAGTGTGAGATGGAACAGCAAGGAGGGCATGGGTGGGCTGTGCAGGGGGTGAGTCATAAACTCTTGATCCCAGATCCTCCCTCCTGCCACCTCCCTCCAGAGGAGATTGTTCTCAGCTCCTCTTTCATCTGGAGAAGTAAGATATTTCATATTAGCATTCATCTCAGTGCCAACAAAAGATCTTCAGACTAGCAGTTCTGAAGCAGAGAGAGATTTGTCTCTTAGAGAACATGTAAAAGGTATTATTATAGATGTGTGGAAGAACAAAAACAAGCTCGCTGCTAAAATGTCGATAATCAGTGAGTCCTCTGAATAGCTCACAACCTGATCCTTCCCCATATTCTCACAGTACAGGAGGAGAAATGATTTAATTTGGGAATCCACACTGAGATGACGTGCCGTGCTGAGCCAGTCAGTTTGCTGCTGCTGCTTCTCTTGTTCCTTAAACTCTTCTTTTTTTTTCTTTCTGAGCTTCCCACCATCCCTCCTGAACTCTCTGCACAGCAGAGAGCAATGGCCTTCCAGGCTTTCAAAACCCAGCAGCCAGTGCTGGAACAAAACCATGATTCCTCTGAAGCAGCTGTTGTGCTGGTTGCCTTCAGGCTGAGGTGCTGCTTGGAGCAGCCTCCATGCCTCCTTCCTCTCATCCTGGAACTGCAAAGCCATCAGCTCTTCAGAAAATGTTCCTTGGAGTTCTGAGCCCCTGCTGTTGGAGCATAATCCATGGAAAGGGAAGGGAGGTGGCTTTCTCTTAGAACTGTAAATGGCTGAAGAAATCTTCCCGTGCTTTGGGTGAAGCTGGGTCCTGCCTGTTCAGTGGGATGAGCTCGTGTTTGGCTAAACAAAAAGTGAAAGAGAAGTGCCCTATTCTCCCCACAGTTGTTCATTTACTTTATTTACCTTCTGCAAATGCCTTCTGCTGTGATGACTGAGGGGTTTGAGGCCAGAACTGCAGCTCTGTGCCATGCAGAGTCTGTCTCTCCCCCTGCAGTGGGGATGGAATATTATCCCTGTATTAGCTCCTCTCCACTCCCATGCCTCGTTTGATGGATGCACTTAAAATACGTGCTGCCATTTCCTGTGCCTGTTCTTCCAGAGCTCTGCAGTGGAGATGAGCTTGAGTATATCACTCGAATTCATCATAACTTGAGTTTTAGTTCTGGCCATTTCCACTTCAATTGCATCTTCCCCTCTCCCCGTCCTGCCTCCGCTGCCATGGCCACCAGCAAGATGGACTGAGGTAATTATTTGTATTTAGGCTTTTTTCTGAGGGGCTGCACTCCAGTGCACTTGCATGAAGGACAGCCTGTTAGCACTGAAATGATGAGGTTGCAGCCAGACTTAGAGAAGAGGAATAGATTCACTCAGGTAATTCAGCTTTAACCTCTTGAGTTCTCATTACTTTGTGTCCACCCCGTGCTGCTGCCCACCCTCTTCCCTTTTTAAATGAGATCCAATAACTAACAGGGAAATTATGGCAATTTGCTATATGAAATTTGTGATTATTTGCATTTAATTAAAGGCTTCTCTTGGGAAAATGAAGGGCAGCTTAACCTCAGAGAAGCCTCTACATCTCCAGTAATTGCTTCTAATTGAAGTGCTTTGAGTTTCCATCCCACCACAAGAAAAGGAAAAAAAACCAAACCCTCAAACCTGAAAAGTTCACTCCCACACATAGGGTCCCTGAAAATTATTTTATCCTTGTGCAATTAAGGTGACTGAGGGTCCTCACAAATGGTTCTTCAGTGTGGGTCAACCAGCTAAAATTAAAGTTTCATTACTGCAAAGGCTGGTTTGTGGTGTGCTCATGAGAAATCCGAGGCACAGCCCATATTCCTGAGCTGACAGACACAGATGCAGGGGTGCAGGTGCACATCTTTTGCCTAAGTGCTCCTGGTGGTTTCTGGTTTTGTACAGGTTTTTTTGACTTCCAGTGGTATTTTGCTTATTATTGGCTAAACCTTTTTGGCTCAGTGTGTGCTGTGAAACACAGGAGAGGAGTTTTCTCAGCTGGAGATGCACAGAGCTAATCAGGAAAGCTTTTGGGGTCAGGAATATCTTGGACATTTCCCTGCATCTCCACCTGCGTGTGCCTTAGTTTTTTCATGTTGCAAAAAGTGTCTCCTTCTCATGCCAGCTCCATTCCCTGTCCATCCTGGCACATGGAGCAGGAGTGGCATTTTATAAAGCACCCATCCCTGGCAGAGTTATTTGGAACCAGCCCTGCAGTGCCCAGGGGCTGCAGTGCCCAGGTCTGTGGTGCTGGGGGCCATGGGGTGCCTGAGGGTCCCATGTCTGGGGAGAAGAGCATGTCACCTCATGAGAAAGCCACCACCTCCACTCAAGCAGCGCTTGCATGACACAAACTCTGCCTAATTGCAGCTATCAGCATTTCCCTGCAGCTTCTGGCAGTGATGTCTGTGCTTGCACCATTTGGGGCTGTTATATCCCTGGGAACAGGCATGACATAAATGAAAGTTTGTTTGTTCTAGCAGCAGACATGGCCATTTTCTGCTGTTTATTCTTTCCATTGAAGATACCAAAGTTGAGAAACACGAGAGTGTTCTGCTTTCCTGTGTTCTCACCTTGTTCATTAATGCCTGGTATCAACACAAGTCAGCAGGAATGGGCATCTGATTTCTGCTTTTTATTATCCCTAAAGTTCTCTTTAATTTACACTGAAACACATAAAATCTTTGGATGGGCTGAAAGCTTTGAGAGTGACCTGAGATGGCTATGGGTGAATTGTCAGAAATGAGTGCACTGTTGTTTGTCATTTTTTTTGAAGTTGCAGCTGCAGATAAACACATGAAAACCTTTGTGACCTGCCTCTGTTAACTTCTTAGCAAGCAAACATGCTTGGAAAAGTGCACCTCTTCAATTTAAGAATAAGGAAAAAAAAAAGTTTTAATTCTTGATGCAGAGTCCTGAAGTACTTGAATTTCATGTAGGTGCAAGTCATATAGACGTGTGTAGGTGCTGATTTTGATTCAAATTATTTCATAGGGTGGTATTGTTTCTGACAACAAATATTAATCTTTCAAAACAAGACATTAGATAATTTTGTTCTAGGAAACTAGGAAATCGAATGCCTTTTATGGTCTTAATTTTCTCAGTATAGTAGAAAGGGAATTCCTGCTAGTTACATATTTGTGCACAAAAACCACTTCTGAATCAAACACTTACAGGGAGATATCATCTACAGAGACTGATGGAAGGCTTGCAGCAAAGCAAGGAAATTCAGGAAATTCTAATGGCTGAGTTATGGAAATACCAGGTGGATTTACAGCAAACTGCTTTGTCTAGAAGGGAGAGCAATTCAGTTCACCAGCAGGTGCAGATTGAAAGGCAAATTTCATCTTTATTTGAAGTTTCCTATTGACCAAAGATATTTGTCTTTGTTGGTATGACAAAGGATTCAGCCTTGTGCATTGCCCAGGAAGCAGGCTGGGTTTTAGAAAGCTGATGTGTGTAGTTCCTTTCTTCTTCCCTGTGGAGCTACATTTACTGCCATTACACCTTTCCTTCTATTAGGAAGCTTTTGTGCAGAACAGTTTGCCTTGTCAGTCCTTTTTATATTGAGCTGAGAATCAGGAGCTTTTACATATTCAGGGCTAAAATAAAAATTCTCTGTACAGGAAGGCTGAGGCCAGTAAAGACCCTGTTGTTCTTGCCATGTCAGGAGCTGGGGCATCCTCAGCTCTCTTTCCACAGGAGCACCACTGTGGCCACTTTCCATCCTCCCAGCTGCCAACCAGGGCATCTCATAAGAAATTTGCCCTCACCAAAATGGCATTGAGAGATTTCCCTACAGGCGCAATCTGCACAAGGGAGCAGCTTTCAACTTGAGGGCAGAAATCTGTGCTCTGGGTGGGGTCAGAACCTGGGATGGGAAGGCAGTGAATTCCAGTTTTGCCTGTAAATTGTGCTAAACAGACATGGAATGGCCAGTCACTCGGTTCTCCTCTTGCAGGGATGTAAGTGGGTGGCATCAAGCTGGGGTTGCATAGGTACAAGTGGGGGAAGAACAGACTGGCAGCACAGAGCTCCAGAGGGTAACTGCAAAGGACAGGGATTTAAACTTTGAAATATGGACAGTATCTGGGCAATTGCAAAGCAGAGTCTGTCCTGGCTTGGAGGTTTTTTGGAGTTATTTTTTCCCCCCTTATAGGCAACAGAAGAGACTATTTCTTTGGGTTGATAATAATCTGCAGGGTGACATGTTAAATGGGTTTCACTCACCTATGAAGTTTGTCAGTTTAAAAGAAATACATAGATACTGTGAGAATTTATGCAGTACAGAACACATACAAGGACCCAGGAGAGCTCTACAGACAGAAATAGCTGGGAAAAAAAAAACAAAAAAAAAACCAAAAAAAACCCCAACCAACAAATCCATGCTCTGAAGTCTTGCAGAAACAGGCTTCCAGTTTTGGAAACACGTCACAGGAACCTGGAAACGGTGGACAATTACACCCCTGTAAAGGAGAGCAAACTAATCAGCTGTGCTCATTTCTCTTTCCCTTTTCCTCGGTGCATGTTTTCCTGTTCTTGAAATGAATCCGTCCAGTAGGAAATGTGAAGTTAAATGTCTGAACTCTCTGCTCAGTCACAATTCTCCCTGATGCTCACGTTGGAGGCGCTGGCTGAAGCGCTCGCTGAGAGCCAGCCTGGAGAGATGATGAGATCCATGGTGGGGAAATGACCACCATCCATCCAAAATGTTTTCAGCAGCAGCGCTGGGAAGGGAATACACTGGTGCAATCTGTAGCTCTCATTTCTGTTTTAAAGGTCTCTAATGAGCCGTGTGTGCACTGCATTTCACCCTGGGAAATCCCACTGAAATCTGGCGCTCGCCTTTCATTTCTTACGCTGCTATATTTAGGGCAGAAAGCAGATCTCCCAGCGTGGCTCCTTCTGGCTTCTAGAAACCCTGCAAAGTGTCTTAGTAATATACACTAATTGCTTACCAAAGCTGCCAGCTCCCTGTGAAAATCCTTTCAGAGGATGGGAAGTGGAAGCAGAGCAGTTGCCTGCACTTTCTGCAGGCACGTGGCAGTATCCAGTTTGTCGTGTCTGTGCCATGGGGACGAGGGACAGATGACCCTGATGGATGTGATGTTGTCTTCATTACTGAGGGCTCACACTCAAGCACTGTTTTTCTGCCCCTCCATTTTGACTCTGTGGATGAGGAGTCCAATCAGAGGTGTCTCCATTAAGTTTTAATGAGTGAATTAGATATTTTTTAAACCTGCAGTCCGTGGCAGTCTCAGAGCGTGCGTATTCCCTTCCTCTGATGTATTTATTTTTAATAAATTCCCATCTTTCTTGACCTTAGTTCCACTAAAAGTCATTCACAGCCGTGCCAAGTCAGGCATTTAACATCTTGGTATAATCAAAGGAATGGACCTCTCTGTTCAATACAATCTTTTTCCTGTGCTGAGCCCTGCCAGCCCAGCTGCACCCAGATTTCTGCAGTTGAAGTGAGAGAGTGGTCCAAGCCTTGTGTTAAAGAAATCTGGTGCCATGCATATTTTTTAATTGTGGGTAGGAGGGAGAAGCAGTACATGTAATTGTTAACAGTGTGAGAATGTGATATTTTTATATTCTGGTAGTTAGAGAACTATTTCAGGTATTTCATATCCTTTCCATACTTGTCTATATGGAAAAAAAAACCACTTTAAAACTTAAAAATAATGGAGTGACTATAGTTCGGTAGAAATGACATTCAAAATCTACTAAATTAAGCAGAGAACATGTCCATCCCAGCAGCTTCCTGTTATCTTTCACAGTTCTTTGATAGAGATATAATTTTCTGTAATCACTCAGAAAGATGGTTGGATATTTTTTCTATTAAATTCTGAAGGACTTAAACCTTTTCTGGCTTACCTTTGCTATTTTTCATGTTTATATACAACAGTATAATGCATCAGCATTTTTATACGTTTCCCATATAAAAATGAGCCATGTTTATAGAAGCTGTCAGACTTTCTATTCCACAGAATAACTGGAGCATCACTGTAAGTTGACACCAGCCTAAAAATCACATATAGTTGCTGAAATGTCTTATTTTATGGCCCTGTTGCTGTTTAATAGCCAAGCTGTGCCCTTTTCTTAATTTACCATCACTATCCAGGAGTGCTTTGGTGTCAGGGGATGCTCTGCAGAGGTTCCAGGGTAGCTCTGCTGCTTTTGTGGCTTTCCTGATCAGCAAAGCTCTCTGTTGGGTGAGGAACTGCCCAAGCTGTGATAATTAACTGGTGAGGTAAACCACTCTACACTGCTTTAACCTTCTTTCAGCAGGTTTCTCCTACCAGGCAATGGAATACAAAATGATTACTTTTTTTCCTCTCTCTCCTCAGTATTTAGCCTCAGGAGATTTTGGATAGGTTTTGGCTATTACAGACACAGTAAATGCCTAGCTGGAAGCTATCTGGTACTCATAACCCTGAGATATTTAGGAAATCATAAAAACTGAATGCATTTTTTCTTTTTTTTCCATTTTTTTTAAGGAGAATAGCTCCAAGAGCACTGCTTGCCTTTCAGGTAAATTCCATCCAGGATGATAAATGATGGCTGAACTGAACCAAAATGTTCCTAATGGCCCTAGTCAAAAGGCCCATTACAGGATGTCTAACTCACTTAAATTCCTTTTGGCTTTAAATTGTTAATGATGAGGTGTTTTAGGGCTAAAGTGATATACACTTAAGGGGCACTTTGCTTTAAGGTTAGCCAAACTGAGCACCTCAAGTGAGGGACACAGATTCACTCGAGTGACCTTCAGGCAGAGGAATCAGGATGCTGTCTCCACAGGTGGGTGATTTTGTGGGAATATCTGCAGGACACCAGGCAGGTTTGTGGAAAAGGAAGCAGAGGAACATTCTGGAGCAGAGAGGAACAGCAGCTTTGGCCGGCCCTTGTGGTTTTTAAGTCGCACTTTGCACATTGCAGAGAGAAAGTTTATTTTTTTTCGGTTATGACATTTGGAGAAGGAAACATTTGATGGTGTCAGAGGTGTTTTCCCAAAGGAACAGCTGGTCAGTTTTTGGGCACCAGTCCTGTGCTGACTCGTGCGGTTCCTTGGGTTTAAATGTGGTTTTGCAGCAATGAAGGTGCCAAATCTGGTAATTGTAAAAGTTTGGACTCCTGTCCAGTCCTGTGCTGCTAACCAGTGAGCAATGCCACATGTTCATCTGAAAGGATGTGCAGTTACATTGTAGAAATCCCTTCAGCGTTGTCAGCTTTTGGAACTTCTCAATTTCACAGATTTTTAATGTCTCCTGACAGTGAATCACAGAAAATTCCAGGTCACTTCATACAGGCACTTACAGGACCTGGGTACTCACAGCAGCCTTGCTCACGTGGATATTCATGTTCTGTTTGGCTTTTTTTGATTCATGGATGAGTTTTTTGGAATTGAGTTTCGCCTCCCAATCCTTTTCCATGAGTGTTATCAGCACACAGATCCAGCAGTTGCACACACTGCCCTCTGCCCAGGCAAAATCAGAGGTGACCTGAAGATCCAGTCCCTGCATCACACTCACCCTCACCTTCCTTTACCCAGGGCTTTGCTTCAGGGCCAGCAAGCAGCACATGCAGGGAAAAATGCCAGGCAGAAGTACCAGGACTGGCTCTCTAATGAAACATATGCCCATGCACAGTTGGGCTTGCAGAATAAGCTGAAAGCATGTTTTCCAAAATATCCACATTGTTCCTCGGGCTGCACAGTCAGCTTGCAGGCATCCAGGACCATAACACTGCCATCTTCTGACATTTTTACTGCAGAGTAATGGACGGATGCTTTATAAATTCCAAAATACCCATTTTCATTTGGTTTTTCCCCTCTTGGTGATGCAGCTCCCCGCTGGGGAGTTCAGGCAAACATTGTTCCCAGCTTGTTTGGGATGCTGTTAATGGGAATTCCTGGCCCAGTGCTTTGCAGACGTCTGGCTCCTCCAGAATGTTTCTATTCCCTGCTGTGCCACTTCCCCTTTGATATCTGATGAGTCAGCAGGTCTTTAATTGCTGTTCCTCTTAGCAGGGAGTTCTCTCTCCCTCAATACATTAAATATTTGATTGCCCCAGGTCTCCAGACAGAGCAGAGCACTCAGGAGGATTTACAGCTCCCAAAGCAAAGCCTTTGCCCTTCCAGACAGTGAGTTTGGCAGCTCAGCCCCAGGCCATGCCTGGGAAGCCTCTCCTGGAGCCCGGGGGACACCAGGGGCATCTGAGCAGGCCAGGTGGTTTGGGATGCTGGGAGGCATTTTGGGGATGGCAGCAGCTGTGCTCAGGAAGGCTTGCTGCATGAGAGTCTGCACATCACCAGGGAGGCTCCTGCATGGCCAGGGGGTGAGTGTGGCCACGTGTCCTGCAGCTCCAAAACTCCTTTTTCCTCCTTTTTTTTAAAGAAGCAATGCAGAGATAGCAGAGATACCCACTGGGACCCTCCTGTGCTTGGTGGATTGTGGAGTGTGCCTTCTGGGACTCAGTAAGATGGGCTGTTACAGCAGTAAAATTATCTTCTGGTAACTTTCTTGGATATTATGCATGTATTTCATACCCAGTGAGCTGAAATAAGGACACTTCTAATCGTGTTTTCCAAGTGTTTTTAGATGAATGCACCGTGTAGGGACAATCTCTGTGCCTTGCAGAAGGAAGCCTGGCTTGCAGGTGAGGTTGTTCCCTGGATTTTCAGCCTTGCAGGTGGCTCCTTGAGCTGGGAAATCCAATCCAGCATTCCCAAGCATGCAGGACATGCTCAGAAATCTGGGATTTGCTGATGGCTGCCGATTTCCCCCTGCTCTGGGTTGGAATCTCTGCACACGAGGCTGTGTGGGAGCTGTGCAGGCTCACACCGGGGGAAAGCAGAGACAGTCCTGAGGATTGTCAGCAGTGTAGGCTTGAGGCAGGAGCTGCAGTGCAGCCTGTGGAGGAGAACATCCCAAATGCACCTCTCTGCACCTGCCTTTGGGCTTCCTGCTGCTCTGAAGTCTCAGTGCCTCCGTGTTTCTGGTGGAGTTGTGTTGGGAGCAGAGCTTAAAGGAACGCTGAGAAATGCAGGCAGCACACACATTCCATCACTTCATCACTGGGGGGTGGCACTGGAGAGAGGAAAGACTTTGGTGGGGATAATGGGGGAAGGAAGAGCCCTACAGCCTCACTTTGTTAATCCTATTAGCCTGGTCCTAATGTGAGAGAAGCTGCTGCAGTGCATGTGCTAAAGCAAGGGCTTGGAAAAAAAAAAATCACACAAGTTTCTCTCCCACTGAGTCAAAGAGAAGCAATCTCACTCCCACGGAAATGAAATAAATGTAGCTGCTATTAGAGCAGAGCAGTGAGCACCAGAACTATCATTTTGTAGAGCAGATCGTTTAAACAGACCTTCAGATTAAGAAAAATAGGTGCAGAATAAAATTCTGTCCCGAAGCAAAGTTGGCAGTGCTGCAGCAGTGAGACAGAGGAACCCTATGAATGCATAAGTGGTGTTTTCCCACATTATTCAAAGTGCCCACTTGCTGAGCAAGTGGAGCAGAAAGTTCTGGGCAGATGAGGAATGGGGAGAGAACAGTCCATCCACACAGAGCCTTGACTTCTGCCAGGCTGTTAATATCAGGGATGTCTGTGACCTTCCAGTCAAGCAGGGGAGAATAACTCATCAGCAGTCGGGTTCAATCCAGCCAATGTTTCCAAGATTAAATGCTTACTTTCAGACTAGATCTGATTGCCAATTTTACGGTGAACCCTTCCTCTCCTTACAATTCCCAGTGTTCAGGTGCTGCAGGCAAGGAGGGAGCTGACAAGAAATGTGGGAGAGCTTGAGAGGCTTCCTTTGCTCTGAGCAGTGCAGAAAATTCCCACCGTGATGCCTGGAGAGAGCCATGCTGCTCCTCAGTGTCTGGATTCCACCAGATTCCAAGGGATTCCAGGGGTTTCTCACCCTCCAGGTGAGACAGCTGCCCTTGTGGCCTTTCAATCATATCCAGCTGTCCAGGAGCATCATCCCAGTGGTTCTGCCAGGGTGTGGAACGTGACTGAACAACCTTCAGGGATGAGATTGGCCCTTGTGGCACTGCGAGGCTTTCTTTTTGAAGGATGCCACTTAGAGATTTGACCGATATCTTCATTGATGGAAACCAGTTGATGGTCCAACCCTAAGGTAGTAGAGCACACAAGGAAAGCTTGGTGACTGCCAGTTTTCAGCATAAGCCAAAGCTAAAAGTTTTTTTTACAGCAGTAACGCACATTGTTCTAGATTGGAAAATCAGGGAGTTTGCCTCTGTACACAAACATGTCAGCCCTCACAAGTGGATTTGTAATGGAGGTGGGCTGAGTCACCCACTCAGTGCCCATGTCAGGGAAGATTTCCATAGAGCCAGTTTACCTGTCTCCTGTTGATAAAAATAATTGGAATTATTGGAGCTTCAAAGCCGTGGAGAAAGTAATGGATGACCAGCTGCACTTCAAATGAAAAAGTAATCTGTGGAATAATTGCTGCCAGTCAGCCCGAGCCCAGCTGTGAAATATTAATGGGTTGCTTGATCAGTCTATACAGAGCTCTCAATCATCCTCCTAGAGAGCAGCACAAACCCAGCAAATAGCTCAGGGTTTGTTCTCAGCCACATTATTGACAGGGGCAGAATAAGATGTCCTAATGTGGTATTTGCTGGAAGCAAGTAACAGTTATTGGGTGCTAATGGAAAACTTTATCATAATATTTATGTGTTCAGAAATGATCTGTCTTCCTCCTCTGCAAGCACCCACGATGTCTCTGACTGGGGACAAGCAGTGGCAGCCTGTGGACAGCACTGCTGTGAAACCTGGCAGCCAGTGATAGTCTAGGAGGGGAAAAAATGCATTGAACAGAGGGCTTGCTATATTTAACAATAACCTGTGTGCCTCAGAGCCTGGTGAGAAGGAAGCTGCCACCCTGCTCCAGCCAAGCTCTGCACTTCAGGTGTGTGAACGCTCCCCTTTGCTTCAGAGAGGCTCTGCATAAGCTGAAGCACTTTGTGAGATTGAAGTCTACTGAGTAGGAGTTCATAAGTGAAAAGAGAAAGGTCTGCACAGGATTTCTCTTTTGGAGCCCTTGAACTTGAGGGAAGTTCAGCTTCAAAAAATGGGAGGCAGCCAGGGAGTGAGCAGAGGCTGCTTTGATTAGGAAAGCTGCAAGGTTCTGATTGTCCCATGAGATGTGAGCATTTGTTAATGGGGATTAACCACTGCTTTGGTGCCTCTTCTCTGCCTGCCTCCTCCTGGTCACAGCAGATCTGGGCATCTCAGTGTCCATCCTCCCACCTTGCCTTGCTGTGGGTACAGGACAGTGCCAAACCTCAGAGAAAAACCTGGTTTGTCCCTGAAGGAGGGTTCAGATTTGGGACTGGGGGCTGCCTTCAGAACTTCTGTTTAAAACTAGGAAATGAGGGATTTGGATCTCTGTAGTCATACTGTACAGCTTTGAGTGTGGATGGTTTTTGACTCCCTGAGTAGCAAGTGGCCCAGCCATCACCCTGGAGAGTGCAGGATTTCTCCCTGCAGCTCCAGAGCTGTCCTTTTGTGTAACCTCAGGAATTCTCTGGCTCTGTTTTCTCCTTCCCAATCCCTTGGGTATCACCACTTTGAGATTTTTTCGGAAGGGACAGCTTTTGTATAATAAAATACATTCTTGTTACTATTAGGTCTGTAATTATTATATTTGTACATCACAGCAAACCTAGGCTCAGATTTCAGAATTAACCAGTGGACTCCATTCTCAGCAGTCCATTTATTTGGCTGTGAAGCAAGTAGTAGAACACAGAAAACTTTGCTCTTCTGGGCAACATGGCTTGGAGGAGCAGAGTCTTCCAGAGCCTGCAGGACAACACCAGAGACCCTGTTGAGCCACATGTTTAAGATGATTGCTTTAGGTATTATTGCATTATAAATAGCAGCTAATAATAGTAGCATAACAGCAAGGTTCTCAGCTGATGTAAATTGGAAACTGTAATTCCGTAGAAGTTAATGGAGCTCAACTGATTTACACTAGTTGGCTGTCTGGCCCCTAGCAAATGATTCTAAATCTGATAAAATTAAATGAGATTCAAAGCTCTCTCACATAAGAGAATATTAAACCCTATCTCTGCTGTCAGACTTCTGCGTGGCTGTCAGGCTTTGTAGCTGGGACTTTAAGATCCTGGTTTTAGTTCTTGATTTTATTTTTTTGATTTTTTTTTTCACTTCTCTCTTCTTTTATTTTGTTCAGTTGGTTAAGTCTTATTTCCCAAAAAGGAGAATTAGAAAAATCACCCATTGAGGCATCATTAGATGCCGTTTGTTGGTATTCATGAGCTGTTGGCAGAGATCTTAAAGCCATAGAGATTTGTGCTCTTTAATTTCAGTTCAGAATGCAAACAGACATTGAAAACATCTGTTCAGCATCCATTCTGGAGAGGTGTGTAACCTCAGTGTTTTTTGCTTGTCCTCAGGAAAGTACTGTAAATTTTTTTTAATATGATTGCCTCTGGCCTATAAATTTAAAAAAGAAAAAAAGCAAAACATAGATTTTCAAATGTGGTGGAACTAAAACTGGGTGCTGGATTAGTTCGTGACAAGCTGTGGGCTGATTTGGAGCATGGATCAACAAGGTGACAGCTCCTAGGGAAGGGGACACAGTGGGAAGTCAGAAGTGACGAGCTGGGAGATCTGGGAGAAGCTCACCCTTTGAAGATTTCTTGCATCTCCTGGCAGAAATGTACAAACCAAGGTTTACAAACCAAGGTTTACAAACCATGGTTCCTTCTCTTGGTTCTGCCTCAGGCATCCCGAGTGGCTTGAGCACTTTGAGGAGCAGGCTTTAGAAATCCTGGCTGGTTTGACAGAACTCGGGCCAGGGGTGGCTGTGGGGGCGAGAGGTGACAACTCCTCTGTGCAGGGCAGCATCTCTGAGCACGACCGTGCTGCGGGGATGGAATTGGCTCTGCTGGGTGTGGGACACAAACCTGGTGCAGTGATTGCCCCCTGAGTCCCTGTGGAATGGGACCTGTGTGTCTGAGTCACAGCAAAGGCACTGGGAATGAATGTGAGGCTTCAGGACAAAGCTTCCCTGAGGACTGGAACCATGGCAAACAGCCACAGGCAGGATCTCTAAACAAATCCCAGGACTGAGGCTATTCAGAAGGGTGGAAAAACCTCTCATTTGTGCCCATGCTGCTGTGAGCAGTTTGGGGCAGTCTTCATAGATGTTGATGTGAGGTGAAACACCAGAAATATGTTAGAAAACAAGCGTAAAGCTCAAACCAGAGGTTTGTTTTCTTCAGTGCATTGCTGCGTGCTGAGGTCTCCACTAAAGCAGAAGGTAAATGAAATCATCAGCATCATCCTTGCTGAATTTGATTTAAAAAGGTAATATGTGTTTAAAAATTCATGGCACAGACCCACAGTTGCTCCTGCAGACATGCAGGGTGCAATCAGCCAGCCTGGGTTCCTTGTAGGAAACTGGCACTAAAAGTTGCACCCATCCTTATTTGAGTTAGAACATCTTGGTGGAGCTTTTTTTATCTGTTAACTTTCTCCCTGAATTCATCTTCCCAGTCAGCATTGTACAGGCAACTTCCCACTGTATCATTTCTTTTTGGATCCATTCATAAAGCTGAAATCTCAGGGCAGATTCGAAGGAGTAATACATAGAAAAATACAGTCACAGGTATTTTTCCTAATTCTGGTAGTGAGCTGAGAAAAATCTATATTCTATATTGGAGTGTTGGATTTCCCAAGGCATAAAAACATCCCTGGTGTGTCTCTTGCTTTAAATCAGAAGTGGCATCTCTCTGCTGGCTCCTTCAGCAGTGGAGGAACTCCACACTCTTGGGACCAAACAGCTGCTGCTTGAACCGTGTTTCTGTTAAAATCCTCCCAAATGTTGTCGTTTGTTGGTGAGCAAAGCTCATAATTGCTGCCAGTGAATTTAGAGCAAACAGCAATAAAAAATGTGTGTGCAAAAGAAAATTTCATCTGCAAGCCTAATGGAAAAGGAACCCTGCGTGGGTCTCTGGAAATTATAAATTACTGGATTTTGGGAGACTAAGCAGAAATGCAGCAGCTCTGCGTGCTCAGATCCTTGAGCTGCTGTGTGTGAATAAGGGTAACAGGATTTGGACAACACTGGGAGGGAGACAGGGAAATTAATTTTCTTGGTGTGCTGCCTGTAACTTTCAAACAATTCTGGGAGACTCCTGATAAGGGCCAGTGAGACTTGTTCTGGGAACAAAATGATGTTAACCAATCTGTGAGTAAACTCCGGCTCGGCACTCCACTTGTCATTATTCAATCTGTCCTGACGAATAACACAGATAAAAGGATGCTCTTACTCCCTTGATGCAGAGGACTGACACACAGAGTGAATCATAATCAAGCCAGGGACTCGTTTTTTTCCCCTTTTTTATTATTTTTTTTTTCAGATAAGAGAAGCAGTTACCAGCTTTTAAATGGCATCATAAATTATTTGTTCTCTTTTGGCAAAAATGCTTATTTGCATCTCATAGCTAAAATCATCTGGGCTTTGGAGAAATTATTTAAGACTTGTTTTAGTGTGTGTTGTTGTGTTTTGCTTATCCAAGCTCTGGGCCAACAGTAATTTACTTGATATTAATTAGTCCAGAGCTGTGAAATGGGCAGATTGAGCCAAACTGCTTTTGTGCTGTGTTACCCAGGTTGAATCTACAGATGAAAAATGAATCTACAAATGCCCAAATCTGTCTTTTCCTGTGTTTTAGATCAATCCAAGTCCAAAGTTTTGCTTAGTTTGATATAATTTCCATATTGCTAAATATACTAAATACATTAAGTAAGCCACTGCTTCTACTTATTGCATGCATTTTAAGAAACGCTTTTTTAGAGCTGTGTATAATAGAGATATTACAAAGAATGCTTTTAAGACTTTTAATGGAGCTCCAAAGGTACATTTCCTCTTATTTCAAGTGCAGTACAAGGGCTCCTCTGCCACCTTCCTGGAGGGAAGGAGTGAGAGAAATCAAAGCACAACCCCTAGAAATCTGAGTAAACGCTCTTAAATGTGCTGCTGATCAAGTTTTCCTGGAGCAGCAATTCTCTGTGCAGTCTCCATGAAGAGCTAGCATTTGGCATCCTCATGTGCTGATGCTGTTCCCAGGCTGGCTCCAGGCACCAGCTCCTGCTTCCCTCTCTCCTTTTTGCCATTGCCCTGAACCCTTGTGCATCCCTCAGCTCTTCTGAGCTGAGCACAGGGAAATAAGATACCTCATTAAGCCACCCATTAAGGAAGACATTGGATTTTTTTTCCTGTGGTAGAGAAATTGTGTATTAATTCGTCTAGACCAAAGACATAAATATTTGATTTTCGTGGAGTCGCCATATTAACAAAAAGTATGCAGAGTTCACTTTTGTTTCATTAGTTGCAATGAGCTAAGGCAATTTCAGTTCATAAACACAGTTTTTTGATTGTATTGGCACGGTTTTAAAATACATTTAAAATCCTGTTACTTGAAATCTAGTAAACAAAATATAGTTCTTTCATCTAATTTATGTTGTCAAGAGCAGAGTAATTTACATAAGAGGGTTGATAGACTATCAGGAACAGCTATACTTTGAGAGAGAAAAGCCTATTAGATCTTAATCCAGCTGATAAGCATATTACTTCCACCAAAGCCGAACCGCTTTTGTATTCTGTATAAATAATTCCATTTAGTGTAATTGATTATTTTACAGCAGGAACCAAGATAGATATTGTTGGAGGAGAATCAGCCTATTAGTCATGTGTTGGAGGTTGTTCTGGAGAAGTCAGATTTTGATAAGCTCGAGGTCTGAGCGATTTGAGGAGGGCGTCACCAGCCAAGTTGTCACTGTGCAGCTTCTGCTTGCTCCCAGATGTTGGCTGAGCTGTTGTGGTTTGGTTGAGGAGAGCAGGAGGAAGAAACCAGCTCCAGAGTGATGCAGGGAGGCATCATCATGTGCTGTTCTGGAACTTTACCTTTGGAAGGTGTCAGGCAATCCGTGCAGAAAAGCTCCAAAAGGGCTGCTGGTTGCAGAACGTGGCAATTGCTGCAGTCCCTGAAGTGCATTTCTTTCTTTATTGGTGTGGTTTTCAAATGGAGAGATTAAAACATCACATATGAGAAAGATGGACCAGTTCAGGTATCCAGGTAGCAGAATAAATATGAAGTTTGATGAATTTGATGAAAAATTCTTGGATGAAGGAACAATGTAGACTTGAGAGTTGGGTGGTTTTTCTTATATTGCAGCCAAAACATGAGAATTTACCTCACAAAGATTGCTAAGTGAGAAAGTAAAACTAATGTATGTGCAGGGTGTTGTGCACATGTTGTAGACCTGTCTAAGGCCAACACTAGCTTTGCTTGTTCCTTAGATATTTAAATTTTTAAACTGTGGCTTTCAAGGAGGGGGGAAGTTTCCCTGACCTACAGCCAAGCATGCAAATGTAGCAGCTGCAATTACAGACACGGATTTGTCTGTTCATGACATTTTTGTCATGAAATCCTTAAATCAAGTCAAAGGAAACCCTTCATGGTGTGAGTTTGTAGCACCTGGTTGGTGGCACCCCACGGAATTGCTGTGGCTTTTCCTTGACAGGCTTTTGTGCTCCATCCTGCAAGGAAGGACAAACATGATAAAGGGACTGTGATAATCAGTCAGGGATTTATGAGAGCACATGGATGAATTTGATCGGGATGGATAGGGAATCAAAAATCAATTAATGGCTGATGGTTGTTTCTTCCACAAATTGATTGCGGATTTTGGCAGCCTTTGGGAAATGTTCTGCCAGGTGTGATGAGCTTAGCAGTGTTAAAAAACAGGCAAGAATAAAGTCTTCATCTTATAGCTCCATATTTAAGTATTAAAAACACCTGAAGTGAAACATGAGAATAAATCACACCTTTTCCATCTTGTGCCCACTTTCCTTTTATTTATTCCCCCTCCGATCTTAGACATCTTTTCTTTCTACTCGTTTGTTAAAATGCACGGAGCAGGTTTGGATGTGGATATTTCTCCTTTCATATGCGTGGTCGCTGTGTTTAAGTGCTCGTCTCTCTCCGTGTGAATCACAAAAGGGTTCATTATCAGCTTCCAGAAACATGTGTCACTATTGAGGGATTCTTAGTTAGTCCCACAGGTGGTTTGATCCCTGGGATTATTGTTGGAAGGACAAAAGGGAGAAGCTTGAATTGCAGCACAGGAGGAAGAGGCGAGGGTCGGGCTTGGGTGCTCAATGTCTTCTGCAAACTTGGAGCCTTTCCTGCAATTCAGGGTAAATTGAAAATATTCTGCGCAGGTGGAGATCTTTTATACTCAGAGAAATGAATGCACTGGATTCTAAAGGGATTAATGACTCCAATGTGCTTATAAAGAAAGAAAGTAAAAATATTTACTTTTGAAAGTATGGGAACTGAGGAGTGCTGTAAGTAGGGAAAGAGAGGTCACCAGTGGGAGCTGAGAACATGTAAATATTATCCAGCAGCTCGATAAACGAGAGAAGTTAAACATGCCTTTGGAGATGGGTAATTGTTATATAGTCTCAACTGCTTTATGGAAACTATGAAAGGTTTTTCTTTCAAAAAGGGAAGAGGACAGATTTCTGTATAAAACTGCATAAAAGCAGGAACAGGAGTCTAGAGTGCAGCGCTGTGTGGCTTAGGAGATCTTTTGTATGACTTGAGTCAAAATCTGAGAAAAACCCTATTCTGAATAAATGTGTTTGGGCTGAACTGATTAAGGACTCAGAGTTTTGAACTGATTAAGGACTCAAAGTTTTGAGCTGTAAAGTGCAGTGAGCCCATAAGGAGAAACAGGGATTCATTTTTGTGCAAATTTCACAGTACGTGAAAAGCCCAAAGCATTTTCTTGTGCTTACACATCTGGTGAGTTTGAAAATGAGACTGTGGGCAGTTTGAAGCCCTCAGCAAGGCAGCAGTGTCTGTGTGTCTCCTGCCCCAGCCTGCCTACCCCAGGCTCTGCTTGCAGGTCACACATCCCTCCCTTGAGAGCACCCAGGCAGATACTGGAATACTTAGTCACAAATTACACTTCCTTCTGAAACTTCAACCAGGAGCAAAAGTAGATCCTCAGTCTGAATATCTGTAAAATGTTGGTGTTGTTTTCCTTTTGGTGGGTTTTGTGATGCCACGTGCATGATCACTGCTGCTGGAGGTGCAAGGACCGAAGCACAACATGAAAACATCATTGTTACTATTGCTCATCCACATCAGCTGTAAATATGGGGCATTTCTGTACTGAACAGCACAAAAGCACGTGGTTTCTAAAGGGGAAGGGTTTTGGTTAGTTGTGAAACCAGAGAGGAAATGTGAACTTTTACAAAGAGCACAAAACATCCTTCTTGTCAGAGGCAGGATGTGGGTGAATGGGTCTGTTCCCAGCCTCAGGGAATTGGGATGAGCTGGGGAAGATGAGGCTTTCTTTAGGTGACCCACAGCTGCTAAAGCCCACCTGAAGCAGTCTGGATGTTCCCCTGCAAAGCCCTCAGTCTCACCTTCAAGAATTTCCATGTGTGAGCAAAGCCCAAGGGATATTCTGTGCAGCTGAGTAGATCCTGTCCACCACAAATACCAGAGATTTCATGTTAGGTTAACCCTGTTTAACTGCAGAATACTCATTATAGTTACCCAACTCTTACCAGACACTAAAAATGTCCCAGTAGACCTTCACCAATGCATTTGGCTGTGATGAGTTACCTGTGTGCCCAGGTATTTATTGCACAGACATAAATGTGGGTTTTTTTCTGCCTGCAAACACCCAAAGCTCAGGCTTCCAGTCTGATTTTTCTCTCAAAAAGTTTAGACTGCAACCTTTGAAAAGGGACAGGCAGAGCTATCAATTATTTAATAAAGATAATAGCCTTTTGGGGACAGGGATGATAATGAAAGTAATTACTAATGGGGTTTTGGCAGATTAAATGGACTCCCCAGATGACGTGAGATTTAGCTCTTCCCTGTGTCAATATGGGTAGTGAAATATTTGGATGTGTTCTTCAGTGATATCTGTCAGCTTCTCCTTTTTACTTTCCATGTAGTCATTTACCTCAAGCAGTCCCTGAACAAGAAAGAAAAAAAATAAATAGTAAAATAGTATATAATGTAAAAGCCTGGACTATATTCCTGCAGTGTCCTCAGGGTTTTGGTAGCACTTTTAAGGCTCAACTCCTCTTACTTAATAAATTCTGGATGTAAAACTTCACTTTTACACATCATATTAAAAAAAAAAGTTTGGAACATTAACTTTAAGCGGAGTCCCTTTAACAAGCCCATTTTTCACTAACTTTCTTTGCTGTGGAAACATACACTACATAAGTGTGGAATGAAAGTTTTTGCCCTGTGGCAACGGGATATTACTTTTACTGCTCCAACTTCAGAAGTGAGGCTATAATGCAAGCCAAAAAAAAAATGAATATCAATGTCACAGAACAGCCAAAACGATCCTGAAGTGCTTTTTTAGTCTTTTTAGCTGATGCCTGCCTTGATATGAGAAGCTTGAGCCGTGCAGGTGGGGCAGAGCCCTGCTGCTTTGAAATGTGCTTGTTTATCAGCTCTGAGCTCATAGCATGAAGTTTAGTGTTAGGTGGTGTGACACCTAACACTAAAAATGAAATGGGGTGTGCTGGAGTTCACAGCGCCCAGTAAGTCCTGACCCAAGTTTTTAATGAGTTTTTCATCTTGATTTATGCCCCATGGTATATATATTATTGATCTCTTCTCTTGACTTTCCTGACCATAGAGTGATTTGTCTTCTCTTGCCTTCCTGACCACTCACAGAATGTGTCACTATCAGCTCCTTGTCTCCTTTTCTCTTTCTTTTCATGTTTCTATCCTTCCTTTTTTTCTCCCACTGTTGTGTCATTCAATAACTCCCAGTGGCCTGACTTGCCCAAACCAACAGGACAGAACAACCCTTTCTAAATATGTAGTGATGTAATTAAATTCTTCTGTTTCACAGCTATCTTGAATAAGCTACTTTTTATAGAAAATAGATTTTTCTCTTTCTGGTGACTGATGCTAGAGGCTTGGCTTTTCCCAGGTTTAACATTTACATGACCTTGTGAAGGTTCAGGTTCCTCAGAGGGCTCACACCCTCGGTGGTCACTCACTGTTACTCTTGCCCAGCCCACCTCAGTGGTCAGGGAGTATTTAATAAACAAAGTTTGTACCCATTTCTGATGATTATTTTAAGACACGAAGCATCCATATTTCCTTGAGAGGTGTGCATGAAATTTCATCGAGGCTGTCATATGCTTCCATCAAGCTTTGCAGAACATTTTGTTGCCCAGCAAAATATACGTGGTGCATTGTAGAGTAGTCCTGGGGTATTGCCACCAAAAAATGCAGCCCATAACAAGAGCTGTGTGTCCTGTCAACTTCACCTGCCAAGCTGTCTGTCAGCTCACACATCCCAAAGATGTTCAGCCACATTTCCACTGAGATCTGCAGAAATGTTCTAGACTCTCTCAGATCACTTTGAATTAATGGAGTAATGAATTCAATTAAAATATATTAATGTCACATTGGGCTTTTAGCCATGATTTTAAGAAATCACAGGGGAATCAAACTGCCAGCATTTCTCAAAATATGTCTCAGACAAGTTGGAAGATATAATGAAAAGTAATTAGAAGCACAAAAAAGAAAATGAAATGGTGTTACCACTGCTGGGATGGACCATTGGCTTAAGGAATCAAGAATATTACACATCTGATGTGAAATTTCCTTTGCCAAGTTTCAGGTATCCAAAGATAGAGTTCAGTGAGCACATCCCACAGTAGGCATCTGCCTTGAGCAGGATGAATTGCTCTTTGGTAGCTGCTTTTATTTTCCTTGGCTCTGGAGTTAATCTGAGCACCTCACTGGAATGCTGCACCTAATGCTTTGGTGACTCATGTTTTGTGAAGGTGTAATGTGAGTTCGAAAGGACAAGAGCACAGGGAACAAAATGTTCCTCCCAAACTTCACAGCAAAATGCCATCCAACTGATTTGGGCTGTGAGTGTCTTCTTCCTTATCCAGGTAAAGGGAAAAGTATGCAAAAGCCTGAGCTGATGCTGAAATTTCACAGTTGTCATTAAAATGCCAGTTTTGTCTCGGTGGATTTAGATTGATTTATAGTGCCAAGGGTTTTGTTTCAAATGATCTTAAATTCTTCAGATTTTTAGCAGATTTTTGCAAACTTCAGTGCTATTTTGGTGTTTATTCTCACCTCATTATAGACCCACAGAAAAGCCAAACCCCAATCCAAGCTGCTTTGACATTTCACGGTGGTTTTGCCGGCAACTTTATTTTGATCTCAGGGATTCTGTGATTTCAAAGATGAAGGGATTTCGAGTTATCAGCTTGCATTCAGTGGGGTCTTCTGAAAATCCCCAAGGTGCCCACAGCTGGCCATTGACACAGCACTGGGAATGTCCCAGTTGAGCTTCCTTGGATATTAATCCCAGGCTAAGTTAAACCCACCTGATACTGGATGAAATCTGGCAGCTGGTGGTGAACAGGTCCCTTCACCAGGAACCATCTGCACAGCTCTGAGAAATGAAGGATGGAATTGCCAATTGTCATTCCAGAGCTCGGGAGCAGCAAACTGAGCAGAGTTATATGAATATTATGATCCCGGAACTCTGTTATCTGCTGGGTGCATCCACATCGATAAGTGGTTATTATTCTGTTCTAGCTGGCTGACATTTATGGGTTTCAGGATTTAGACTGGGGTTTTTCAGTTCACTTAAATCAGATGTCTGCAAATAAGCATCTGCTATGTTTTAAGTTTCCCAAAGCCTTCCTTTCAAACCTGTTATTTTCTCTGAATCAAATGCTTAGCTCAGCAGAGCCTGAAAATGAAAACAAACTCCAAATGGTCTCCACATGATATTTTGTGGGGAAAAAAAAACCCTCTTTGAAAAGATAAGAAAAAGCCATGACTGGGATAAAATGCATGTATCAATATTTATTATTTATCCAGAGCTTTCTAAAAAATCATTAATGGAAAAGTTATAGACTGCTAAAATTTACTGCAGAAGTAAATTTTAGTTTAGGTTCTTCAGTAGGCAGGAGGATAAATGATGTGAGGGAAGACCATGGTATCATTCTTTTCCATCTGCAGAGTTTTTCTAAGTTGGGTGGGAGTTGTTCTTGTCTGCTGCAGGTGGGTGATATCTGGTGGTCTTCAAAAAAGATGCTCTAAACTTTCTGCCTCTGTTTTTTATAATATTCATTCACTACTGGGAAAAACAGTCTGTGGTGATGCTCAAGAAGCCAAATGAATCTTTAAAAAAAAATCCTCAGAGGCACTTTCTAACCCCATGCAGATGTTGGATTTCATATAATGTCACACATAAAACAACATGGAAGTTTTCTAATGTTTTGAAGGGTTTCTAGAAAGGGATGAAGGAAGAGGTATTTTCATTGAAGCATGACATTTAGTGATGCAAGTTCTGATAGTGAAAGAACAAAGCAAAAAAGTAAAGCAGCTGGAGAATTGGTGATAAATGTTGTTCTATAGTGGATTCACTGGCACAGGTTTTCCAAGGCCTTATACCAGATTTGCAGTGCAGATTGCAATAATTGACACCAAAGATGTGATTTATTCAGTAAAAAAATATATTTTTACACACATTTTTTACCTCTACATTACATATAATTGGAATTGATGACTGGTGAGTGCAATCCCAGCAGATTGTCACTATTTTAGATGGGTTTTAATACAGTGTATTTAAAATTTATTTAATTTATCTTGAATTTATTTATTTGTTTAGCATTCTAGAGGCAGATGGGGGTTGTCTGTATGAGAAACCAGTCAGGAAAAAACCAATGTGGTATCATCATGCAAATAATCAATAGCAGTCACAGCATTAGCAGCGTCTGTCAAATCGTCTTCAAGGGCCTCCTCTAATTGTCTCTGCAAACTGAATGAGCAAATTAGCAAGATGTTTTCACTAACATTTTTCTTCTTTTTAGTGGCAGTTGCCTACCCAATTATATATATTCATTAGCTCTGGTATGATTTCATTAACCAATGTACAGTAAGTGCCTGTTAAGCAACTTGTGCTCATGTTCCTAGACAAGCAGTGATGCATCTCCTAGTGAGCGTCCTCATCAGCTCATTGGGCTGGATAAACTGAGTTTTATTTACATTTTCAATTTGTCATTACTGGGGAGCAGCACGAGCTGAAGGATAAAACGCAAGAAGTAATTAAGCTGGTTGTTTTAATTATTTTTTTTGTTTCGACTGTCCCTCAGAAGCACAAACCTGGCCGGCCAGGCAAATGAGCGTTAATGAATGAAGCCACATAATTAAAACAGCTGTCACTGTCCTAGCGGGTCGATTGAAGGCTTGGATTGGCTGTGGAAAACCAAATAAGGCAGAGTTAATGTTCTCCTAATCCTTCACCTGTTGAGGTGACAGTGATGGGTAGCAAACATGCACCAATGAGCAGTAATGAAGTCACTTTTAGATTGGTTCAGCACAGGTTTTTCAGGCTAATTAGGTAGACAAAAATGTTAATTTAATCAAAGGAACGTGTACTCATTAAAGAAGGTGCATAAGATAACTGAAGTGGAGAATTAGCTCAGTCAAGAGGTAGGCTGTAGCTCCTAAATTGTCCAGATTATAAAGAGAATGATGTATTTATGTACAATATTTTAATTTTTTTTTTTTTTTAAAGATGCAAATCCATGGTTTTCTCTCTGCGTGTGAGAGGATTTACACCAAGGATCAAAACTGTCTCCCTGTATTCCTGTATGTTTTGGGAAGGGAAAGCAGGGAGGGAATGAGATGTTCTTTCTGCATTCCAGATGGCACAAGCCACACTATCACGTTATTGCTCAAATGAGCTCAGTACCTTCTTCCTTCGTGGGACTTGGTGTAGCAGTGGTGTACCATGGCTGGGCTTGTCTCATTTTCCTTGGTCTTCTTTGGGCCGTGACCAATTTGCACGGCACAAATTGAACGACTTTGTTCATACTGTAGATGCACTGAGTGTCCTTTCGGGGCACATTAGGGAAAAAAACGCAAGAAATACAGATTTTCAGGTGTTAAGACGTAAAATACAGTGAATTACCTTATCAGATTGTAATCTCATCTAAACCCAATAAAAAGGAAAGATGACTCTCTAAGATCACATGGCTGCGGCAGCACAGAAAATAATTAAAACATTGTACTAGAGGCTTGTTACAATTTTAACCTTCTCCAACCCCACATTCTATTTAGATTTTGGATTTTGATAAGCAGCGCGAGTGACAGTTTATACTTGGAGAATGAGACCATTTGGGTGCATTTTAAATATAGTCAGTGATCCCAAAACTGGCTGCCTTTAGCTCTCTCCATCCCACCCCAGAGGGAAGCTGATGCTGATTGATGCAGCATTTCCCAGAACATGATGGTGTCTGTAATTGTACAGCGACACATGGTGACCCACGAGGAAAACATCTGGAAACAGCAGATGTGGGAGCAGCCTCAGTGTTTCCCACAGTCAGTTCTGAGGGATTGGACAGCGCAAATGTTATTTGAAACATAAATATTTTAAATAACTACATATAATTAACTGTGTGGTGCTTTAGATGAAAGAATAATTATCACCTATTTCTGTGGTAGGTTGTATCTGTTGTATTTCTTTTAATGTCTCAAGACTTTTATCTTCCTCCTTTCAAGAGGATGGAGAATATTCAGTAGGTGTTATGGATCAATTATTTATTTCTATATAGAATATGTGGTTGGTTGTTGGTTGGTTGGTTGGGAAAATATCTAGAGAGGAGGAATATTAAAATGTGTTAGCATTCTTGGATTACTTTGCTTTATACCATAATTTTCAGTGTAATGGTTAATGGGACTATTTTACTTCTTTTAATGTCTGTTGTGCTGTGAAGACAAGTTAACAATTGCCTTTTTGATTGTTTGTTTGTTTAGTCCATGGTTTCTGGGATTGGTCTTCTAGGAGAGCAGATGGTAGAAAGGAGATTGAGGTAGAAATTAAGGTTTCTTGCTATAACTAGCAGGTTTTATGTGTTGCAATAGAGATTTCATTTCTGTGGTTAACCAGCATAAACAGTTTTCATTAGCATCTAAATTTAACATAATTTTCAGGAACATGAAAGTTCTGGTAACTGAAGATGATGATTGATACTGATCTAACAATGAAGGAAGAAACAATTAAAATGCTGAAAGTTAAATTTGGGAAAGAGAGATGAAGATGAAGATTTTTAATTTGGGATAAATGAATCAACAGCACGCGTGACTTTGGAAATGTAAATTTATTTTTTTTAAATGAGTAAATGATGCAGCTGTACTGTGAGGTGTTAACAGAGCCCATGTAACTGGAACATCTGGGCAAAGCAGTCCTGGAGAGATGTCTGGAGGAATCCAGACTGAGTTCTTGGTTCATATAGTGAAATATATTCATGCTTTGAACTGATCATGGGATGTGGTTCTGTCCAGTTTCATAAGAATCGTCTTGAGAAAGAGAATATTAACTAATTGCTTGAGTTTTAGCTAAAGGCACCTGAAAAAATGTGTCGATTTGTCTGTAGCACCTGATGCTTTGCAGTTCATCTCCATGCAGGTGTGTTGCACGTGGGAACCAGGTCTGTGGCATTGGGACAATTTCTCACTTGAGCGACGTGAATGGAAATTTTTTCCTGGGGGAACTGCACTGAGAGGCCTCCTACACTGTGAGGGAGGATGTTCTGCTCAGCTCTGGGGCTCTGGCCGGGGGAATTGGGGTTTCTTTTGTGTTTCAGGGGATCAGAGACACTGAAAAGATTTTTTTTTTTCATTAGCTTCCCAAGCAACTCTCATGGAGCACAGAGGGTGCTCGTTGGCTTTGTACAGCTGGAAATCTTGCTCTTCTTTTCTGCCGATGTTAGAGATTGGCAAGAACCGATGGTGATGGGAGTGCTGTGTTAGATTCACTGTGAGCTGCTATTGCTTTTTGGCTGCTTTAATAGTGCAAAGCCACTTGTTGTGCAGCTCAGCACAGCCCTGCTGTGGCCACTCCTCGGCTCGGCTCTTCCTCTTGGCACGGGAGGTGCCACAATCCATCACCGCACCAGCCAGGAGGAGAGGGGGAAGGAAGTGTCTTGGCAAAAGGGACTCCTGAGATCAGTGACATTGGGAAGGAGAGGTTGTAAGGGGTTAAACGTGGTGCTCATCCCAGCTCTCTGAGTCAGGACTTCTCCAGCCCCTGGAGCTGGATGGAATGTCCCTGTCTGCTCACTGCAGCTCATTCTGCAGCACCCAGGGTCATCTCCTGCCCGAGTGTCCTCACCACTTTGCTGTAGCCCTGCCCCAGTTCTCTCCATCTTCCCTGCAGCGTGGCCCAGGGGAGGGAAGAGCCGTGTTTTCCTTCTGATTTCTGTCACACCAGTGAGCAGAAGCAGGTAGTTCATTTTTCTGTGGTTTAATGGCTGTTATCAGAGCAACTGATCTTATGGTTGTGTGATTCAGAAACAAAGGAATCTGCTGCTACTTTTATATATGTCTTGTTTTAAATATACTCCCAGAAAAACAGCCTGCTTTAATGCTTCATTTATCCTTCACTTGTTTTTCTTCTGACTCTTCTATTCCTGTTGCCCACCAGGGAACCATTGGTCTGCTGAGATGAGTCCAGAGCCAGCAGTGCCACCTCTGCCCATTTCCCAGCTAACAGGGGACACCAAAACCATAATTTTATTATTTTTCCTCAGGTTGACAAGGACCCTAACTGGGAGAGCTGCAAGCTGCTCTGGCAGCAGTTGGGTGGGCATCCACACATCCACAAACATATCCAAAACCCAGTTTCACTTCTTTAGAAGTTGAGAACTTTAACAAGTTTTCAAAATCTGCAAAGCTTCTCTCTTGGCATGGGCTAAAGAATATTAGGATGGGTGGTTATGAATATCTTTGCTTCATTGATAGTGTGATAAAATTCTCCTCTGAGACAGAGAGCTTTTCACGGGGTGAATGTTGGATGAGGAAATGCTGGTATGGGATCTCTCCTCCCATTCCCAGCTCACAGCAGATACAACAACTTTAAAAGTTCTCAATGATTCATTTCTAATCTGATAGAGGTGCCCAGGAAGGGCTCCATTAGCTTAAAGAAGAAATGCTGAGTAGAAATGCATTCCAATGGAATTTACCAGTTTTAAAAACATTTATTGCTACAGCTTTGTCTTCGATCTTAGCTCTGAATAATTCTTTTTTTCTTTCCTTTAATGTGGAGTTTATGTTAAATTTAAAAAAAACCTACATTTGTTCTTTTTTTTAATGAAGTTGCACCCTAAGGCCTTAACTTCTGTCTTCTTTTCAAATATTCTGAAGGTATCGATTACTTTATTTCTCTTAAACACATTTCAGTGTTGGAGAGGGATGCCAGCATATTACTCATTTGCTGCTGTGCTTTATTATTAAAAAGGTTTTGTTTCTTGCTGTGATGACTGTCCAAGGTCTTAGTCAATTGTTCCTTGCCAATTGTTTATCAGAATTGCTGTGGTTTGTGAAAAGAAAGGCTTTGGCTATGCTGCCTTTCTGTTAGCAGAAGCTATTAATATCAAAACATGAAATGGTAAGGCACTGGTTTGAAATTTCTACTAAAAGACTGTTAAAAGAAATCATAAAAACATTTGAAAAGGAAATAAACTCCCCCTAAAATTTACAAAATGTCTGTCATCATGAGAGTATCATCCTGAGATAATCAGGTCAAATATAAGCTGTTCTTTCCAGCTTAATAAATGGGTTGTATTTAAAAAATGATGACATGGAACATCTTTGGCCAAGTGCAGTCATGATAATAACCAAGTGTGCTTTATTGCACGGAAGAAATGTTACCACTCCAATTACCCCATCTCAGAGATTTGAAAAAAATCCTAATAGGAAACAGTTTAAGCGTAGCCGTGAAGTTTTTATTTCAAAACTAGATGTAATCAGTTCCCAACAATACACTGTACCTCTTAATTAATGGCTGAAGTACATGAAATCTCCAGGGGGCCTGTCTGCACTGGTGTTTAGGGACATATTATAACTCAAGGTAATTGAATAGCAATTAACTAGAGTTAATGAACGTGCATTCTTGGGAAGACACGCAACAGTTAATGGATCAGACCACAATTAAACACACACCCGTTTGTTTTGCTGAGGAAGCATCTACTGAATGTCCACCCCAGGATACATAAGGACATTAATTAATTTGAATTAATTCGTCTCTACTCTACGTTCTAAGTGAGAAACACTCTGTAGGTAATGCAAGGACAGCCGTTGATGTTTCATGGCTACACCAATTAAAGATATTGCCCCTATTAACCATGGCACAAGCTTTTCTTAACTGTGGGTCTTTAAAACAACATGAGCATTAAACAGAGGTCTGAAGTCTATGAGGTGGAATTCATGTTGCATTAGAGAGCTAATTGAACTAAACTGGAAAATGGCTTTCACCAAAATTGAGGAGGGGAAAGGCCATTTCAGCAGAGCCATGCCTGTGCTCCGCTTTTCCATGTCAGCTTCTTCCAGATTTGGATACAGGCAGCAGCCAACCACTGAACCAGGGTCTGCAGCTATCAGTTGAAAGAGGAACTGATTGGCAAATGTCTTCTCTTTGTTCTGAAAAATAAAAGGCTGTTTTATGCAAAATTCGTTGGGTGATTACAGGGACAGATAAGATTTTTCTTGGAACTTGAAGAACACAAATATTTGAACGCAGTCCCAAACGCTGCTAGGAGCCAAAACATGGGGAGCTCACAGGTTTAAGTGACTCTTTCTGAAAGATTTATAGAGAGCTTAACATGACATAATAATGTACAAATTCAATAGCCAGAGGAAAATTTAAAAAGTAAATGCGTAGGTAAGATGTTTGCATTACCCAAAAGTTAAGTAAACAAAATTGTATTTTTCAGCGATTTAGGAATCTCTGCCTTACTCCACTCCAACAAACAAGAAATCCTTTAGAAAGCCAGCATAAGATCCAGCAGAAAAAAAAAAGAGACATTAAAAATGAGATACTATGCAGGCAAAGGAATTCTTTTTGATGCTATGGCAAAGAGGAGGTCAGTTCGTTCAGCGTAAATGGGAAACTGCTGCACGATTCCTCTGAAAGTCTGGTGCACCCACGGGCTGGGCTCGTTTCTCCAGCTTTTTTCTTCAGAGTCCTCTTTCATGTCACAGTAAACACAGTAGTTCAAAGGTGGCAAAGTTCTGTTTGAGGTGCCCTTGGGTTCTCTTTGGGACTTTAACCTGTTAAAAAACCTGAAAAGGCAGAGGTTCCAAATTAAATTCTGCCATAAATTAACACAATTAATGTGTTTCATTTCAGCTACCTGCACATCGTTCAGGCAGCTGTCTTGAAAGAGACAAATTAATTACTAATAAGAATTTCATACCCTGCTATTTTCTCTATTTACTGATGTTACTTTCCAACGCTTTTCCAGAAATACTTAATCTGATATTTAAAAAGTGAAGCTATTATTATCTTAAATTACATAAGGTTTTCTTCCCTCATGGTTGTGATATAGGAGGATGAAAGTAAAAAAAAAAAAAAACCTTTAGCAGGACTTTAACAAACTCACTGCAGAATTTCAGAGTGGATATGGAAGAGCTGAACAAGCTGGGACAAAAAAAAATAGTGAGATCAGAGAAATGCTGAATTGAGGGAGGGTTTGAGTCAGAGATTATGTTTTTGGCTTTGCATAGGCTCACTGTAAATTTCAATATTTCTGTGAAATATTTGTCCTAGACACATCAATAAGCTTTGAAAGTACAGGTTGTTAATGAGTTACAGCTGAATCCCAATTTTCTTTCTGTTTATTTTTTTTGAGTAGTAGAAATACTCCCCATGTCTATATAACTAGTGTTTTAATGTTTGTTTTCCTTCAGTAGAGTCTGCCTTTTGAGATATTCCTTTCGTTCTTTCATCGTCTCACAAAAATTAAAATTATGCCCAAAATAACTCAAACTGTCCTTAAGTTATATACAGAGGATTTTCAGCTCCAAAACAGATCTTTTCAAGCTTATTCTTAAAAAAAGTCTTTCAAGTTACAAAGACTTCTGCTGCCATTTTATAAGAACAGTGGGGTTTTTTTTCTTTTTTTAAATCTTTTATTTTGGAAGGGATGCTGTTGACTATGAGGAAATACTTAAATAAGCTTTTCATTTAATGAAAATCCTCTGTATTCAGGCAATGTCTTTATTTTTGAGAAATTCTAGGACTTCTGACAAAGTCGTGTCACATTTTGACCCCCCCATCATTTGCTGCTTGCATTTGGTAACAAATGTTGGGAATAAACCTTATGACATAATCTCTAAGCATTAGATGGATAAACATGGTTTTCTCAGGAATGTCTCCAACAGCCTACAGCAACTTAGAACACGAATTAAGGTAAATTTTTTGTCAAGCGTTTCATAATTTAGAAATTGTTTGATAAAGCAGAACGCATCCCATAGGAAGGTATTCTGGTGAGCTGATCCCATTCCATCATGTTAGATATTTATTCCCCATTTTTAGATATTTTTTGAGGATTTCCTAGAGATATGCAGGGTATTGCATATTGCTTATTTCATATTGCCATGATTGCTTATTTCATTAAGACCCCACCAATAACTGAAAGGAAGAAATTGGATTTTTTTTTTAATAAACCTTGAGTGAGAAAAGAGCCATGGCATGTAGCTATAGCCATAGCTGTGAACTATGCATTTTTTTACAGTGTCGACAAAGACAGGCTGGAAAGAACCAATTAGAATAATTAACATTTGCACTAGCACTTCTGCCTTGATAACAAGTCACTGACCACATTTAGCACAGTTGCTCTAATTAACAGTCTCATTTAGGGAAAGATATTTATAGGGGCAGTATTTTACCCAGGCCTGTAAGGACTTCACAAGGTATCTGACAGCTGGCTTTGAGTAATACATTCAAAAGCATATCCCCAGTAATCCATCTCAATTCCTCATTTATTACCTTTGCAGCTTTCTAGCACTTTTGTCAATAAGATATTGCTTCCAGCAGTTCAACTTTATTCTTACATTAATATCCCAAATTTATCATAGGCTTCTAAATTTCCTCTGGTCACCAAAATGTCCCACTGAGCCATTTAAGCTCCCTGAAACTCCGCTCTTTATCGGTAGCCAGGGGAAAATATTTTTTTGCCCTCTATCCCCTGAGTGTTTTGAGATTAAATTCACTAACGTTGTCAAGTAGGTCAGTGAGGAGAGCCAAAACAAGGGAGAGAAATGTTGTTCAGGATTTAGGTGGATGGGAAGGGGAGGAGGTGGCAGAGGTGGCAGAGGTGCAGAGCTCCAGCCCCAGCTGTGTCCTGGGCAGAGCTGCAGATGTGCAGAGAGGGACTGAAATCTCGTGGCTTCTGAAGGCAAGGTCTGGGTGCTCACCAAAGGACAGCCAAAGGGAAATACAAGTTAGCCTTGGCGTGCTTGGCTCTGTGGTTTTGTTCTTTTAGAGGATCAAAGTTCCTTCTCCAGCAGTTTTGGTCCCTGACCAAGTGCAGCGGTTGGTGATGATGTGTCATTGTCCCCCAGAAGTTCTTTTTTGTGGAAAGAAATGTCTTATCCAGGCAGCAACAAGCACAGGCTGCCAAAACAGCCCAAAAGCTGTAAGAAAAGTCTGGGTTACCCTCAGAGCCCTGACTGGAGCATGATGAAGAGCTGAGTCTCCTCTTGCTGCCTCTGAGCCAGCCCCACTCTGCCTGCAGAGAGCTGTGGGGAGGAGCACCCCAGTGAACCCCCAGCCAGCAGCACTGCCTGACCAAAAACATTCCACCAAGCTCATGATTTTAATGTTCATTTAACATTTTTTAACTCAGCCTGATGCTGTCTCCCATCTCCCTGCCTGCCAGCCTGCCAAGCACCAGGGCTGCCCTGTGGGACTGGGCAGGCACTCCCTGCAAGGGCTGCATCCTCCTCATGTGCTGGTTGGTTTATTTTCCTTGCAGAGCTCCCAGGGAGCATAACCAGGGGCTTCTTCCAAAGCTTGCAGACACCCACTGGAGAGCAAAACCTGTTTTAATTGCTGGCATCACGTGCTCTGCTCACCCTTGCTCTTTCTGCCAGGCTGGAGGGGAGGGAGCATCATTTCTGTCTCATGAGGGTGTCGCTGCCCAGGAGCAGCATTTGGCCTGCAGGAATGCTCAAAGAAAATCCAGATCTGAGACACTTCATATTCATTTCAAAGGGTTTTGTGATTTAAGTAATCTTGGTGCTGCTGGAAAAAAAAGTTTTTAAGGCTGAGGTGAGGTTGCACGCAGTGGATAAATTAACAACTTATGCAGGTTGTGAGTCACTGCATTTGTTTCTGCTGGTGTCATGCTTCAGAAAGGAGCAGAGCAAGGAGGAAATGCTAATATCCCCAAAGAAGACATATTTCTGCAATGAGGGGGCACACAGAGCTGTGCTCTCTAAAGGCCAGAGCACAGTAAGAGCAATCACTTCCCTGTGGCTTTGAGACCCTCTGTTTAAAAAAAAAGCACTTTAAAAAGCTGCTGTCCCTTGCTCTGTTGTCACTTGCTGATGCCAGCTGTATATTTTTGCATGTGATTTTTGGCTGTTTCAGGTAAGCATCTGACTTTCACACACATAACATTGTACTCCTGAATTCCAAGAGAATCTCTTGGCATCTGGCACAAGTCCCCCATGACTCAGTAAGCACCCACTCAATAAACAATTTGAAATTAAAAACACCCCACACATGAGTTCTGGATACAAAAAAAAATAAACCTTACTGCCTTTATTTTCCTCAGAAAGTAAACAGTGGGGAAATTGTCTCACTGTTACTTTGCAGATGTATAATCTACCATGATGATAATTTTGGATGTTACATCAGGGAGTGCTGTCTTGCAGGAGGCTTCTGGATTTGGGTTGCTGGTCAGCAAGTTCCTAGCTCCCTTGCTGTTTAATCATCATTGATTTTAGTCTAGTAAACACTTCTGAATGTGCATTAGAAAGCCGTGAAGAAGACAAAGGGCATTAAGCATAATGCACCTTCTGGCAAAGGAGGCAGAGGGATGCAAACTGCAGGGAAATGAGAGAGAAGCTGGGGTGGGAATTACTGGCATTGAAAGTTGCTAAAATTAACCTGTTGTTTCTCATGAGCAGGATATTTATAGTTTCTCAGCTGCAGCTCTGTCACACAGCAGGGTGTGGAGCAGACTTTGGCACAGTTTTCTCATGTGGCTGTTCGTGGATACCTGACTGTGTGCCTCAGTTTCCCCTTGGAGGGGAGCCTGTTCTAGGGGGGGTTGAAATGAGGTGATCTTTAGGATGCCTTCCAACCCAAACCATTCTTTCCATCAGTGATTTCCTCCTGCTGCTCCAAGGCCAGGTACCAGGTGGGTGTTAATCCTCGGAGCAGTTTTACATCAATATCTGCACTCCACAGAGCAGATCTCATTCTTTGCCCACTGCTCATGGTGGTGAGGGGCTCTAAACATACTCATATATTTTCCTCTATGAATAATTATTTACTGGAAATTGTTCAAAAAGCAATAGAAGCAATATCCTTATTTCAGCCTCTCTGGGAGCAGCACTTTCAGTTCTCTCATTTCTTTGCCATCCCCAGAGCCTCTCTTGCTAAAAACAATGTCATAGACACACTGTAGATAAGTCTGGAAGACAGTTTAAATTATTTTTCTGTATATTCTGATAGTGAAAGAGCAAAATAATGTATTTTTTGTGACAAATACAGCTATAAAAATTCAATGGTGGTTCTTTGGCTATGAGGGCAGTTTCTTAACCGTGGGACTGTGGATTCCTCTTAAAAGAGAGAATTAGATTTTAAAGGAAATTTTCTTTACCTACCTCTGTAAATAAACTGAACATGCTCCATTTCCTATCTCTTATTGAAAGTATGAGTCTTGATTAAAAAAAAAAAAATCATTAAGATAACCCTTGAAGTCACTCTATGTGGATATAGGTGGAATCACATTTTTAAAATATACTTCATTTCATTGTATCTGCTTATTGGTTTGACTGGCAACCTGTTTGTTTTCTTCTTGAGTCCTGTTGCACTTTCAGTGCACTTTGCACTGAGCTCCAGGTTTATTGCAGCAACCTAAAGGCAACCAGAAAAGATGCCTAAGTCACGTTAGAGGGTGACTTCACCCACAGCAATGGGTAAGAAGCAATTCCAGAGAGTGATTTGGGGTCTAGATGGACCCTTGTGCCATTTTCTCTCCCCTGACTGCAGAGGTAGCAGGGGGTGATTATCTGCAAGTGCAGGCTCATCAGTTAAAAGCCTGATACTGGCTGAATTGGGGCTCAGAAGTTGATTAATTGAGGTGCGTTGAAAATATTCCTCCCTGCCCACCCTGCTTCCTCGTGGCTTTTGGAAACAGAGGTGGTTATAGTGGAGTAAATGAAGCGACTGAAAATGCACATTCACATCATGATTACCCCCCTTTGGAGGCTGGGGCTGCCATGGCAGGGAGTTTCTCACACAGCTGTGGGGTTTGGGAAGGTCAGGGCAGCTCCAGTCACTGTCCCCACAGCCTGTAAATCCATCTGCTGGGATGGGATCATCAAATGTGCCTTAGGGATGGGACCTGTGAAAGCGGGCACAGCCCTGCTGGGTCTCTTCAGCTGTGCTCTGAGCTCTCTTGGGTGTTGGTGTGAGTTTTGGATGGGATTGAAACCACAGCATGTTTGCATGGGCTTCATTTCTTTGCCCAGACCTGATGTTATGCTCTAATTAATGCCCCTGGGTTGTTTTGGCATGTTCACATCAGACAAAAATGACCCAATAATTGGCCCCATTTCTGAGAGCTCACCTTCAGACACACCACAGGAGAGCTGCTGCTTTACTCCTTAATCTGCAGCTTCACTGCTGCTGGGGGGAGCTGCCAAATGCTGTATTAGCCAGAAAAATCTTACTGCAGAGTGTAAGGACAGAACACAAAAGGGACCCACTAAGATAAAGGGGGAAAAAAAATCTCTTTTTTCCCTTGGAAACTTCTTCCAGCACTATGAAGATGAGTGAGTCCAATCAGCCTTGGTGTAACTTGGAGCAGCAATGCCACAGAGGACTTTGTGTCCAGGATCTTTATAGTCTGAAAAAAGTAGTATTTGTTCTGTTTTTCATTTGGTGACTGACAGATTATCGTAGTTAAGGAGCATTAGGCCATAATTTATAAGAACTCTTTCTGCACCCTCTGCATCAATGAGTTTCTGTGCTGATTTTATTATTAAATCATTTCATTAGAAGACTTCTTGTTCCTACGAGCATAAAAAACTTTTTTTTCCCACTTCTGAGTGAGCACAAGTTTCTGCAGGGTGGGACTTTTCCCTTTTAGTTAGCATAATCATGGTAATGAGCTGGATTGAAAAAGATGGAGAATTCCAGGGACACATTTGGGATGTGTGTTGATGTTAAGATGTGAAACCTTACTATTTGTGTTGGAGAAAAAAAAAACCAAAAAGGCAGAAAAGTGCTCAAGAGAAGTGGCTCATTTTGTGATGCTGCAGTGCCAAAGTGCTTTGTAACAACGACTTGGAGGAGTGAAAGCCAAGTTTCCATCTCTCCCCTGCTGTACCAGTGGAAAGGGAAATTACTGCCCTAGAGGGGAATTCTGCATAAGATGGTTGAGTTGTAGTAACTACGCTGGGATTCATAATCATTTCCCCAGAAGGTCTGCTAATCTTTTTTCCCCCTGCAAAATGTACTCTCAGATGGGGTGGCTTAATTCATTGAAATCCTGGTTTTGTGGTGCTGCACCTGACCATACTTTGAACAAACTCTCTAGCACTTTGCTTTGGAAAGAAATACCTCCTGCCTAGAGTAATTCCAGCACTGTGCAGTAAATCCAGAGCTGAGCTTTCTTCAAGCTCTGGCTGAAGGATTTGTTTAGAAATTGTTCCAGCACTAGCTTGGAATTGTTTCGATGGGTGAGATTTAGTTGCTTTGGTCGGTTGTAACTTATGTGAAACAGCGATTGGAAAACCACATTTGAGCCTGTTCTTCCTGCTCATTTTTTTTTTAATTAAAATTAAGACTTTTCTCCTTAACTTCCACTGCAGCAAATTTAATCAGTGTCTTTTCCCTTCCACCTGAGCTTCGTGGGGCTCTTTGAGTATCATTGCTCAGAAATGGTGTTGGCTCTGGGGAGCACCTGGATAGAGGAGAAGGGTGCTGTGGGGATGTGCACATGGAAATCATCCCTGCTGCCATCCCTAATCATGTGAGCCTGATGGGAACGAAGCCAAGATGTTCTGTATCAGATCTCATTGCTGTGGCTGGGATCTCCTCTCAGTTCTTGTTTTCTTGTTGTTGCATCCTCTCTTCTCGTTTTCTGCCTCTGTTTCTGCAGTCATGCAGGGGAGCTCACAAAACCAGGAGTTACCATTGGAAAGGAAGGGCTCTGAGCTTTGCAAGGGCTTTGTTTGGGCTGAATTTTACATGAACCATCAGGGTCTGCAGGCAATTCTCTCCACTTGCACAAAGCTAGAAGCCACCTGACTTCCCTGTAGCTGTCACAAATAACCTCGTACCCATGGAGGGAACTAAAAGTACCCACAGAGCTCTTACAACTTCAGCATCAGCTTGCAGAGGTCTTTTTGCAGTGGGTGACTCCCACAGCTGGTCTGTGCTCCTTCCAATCCCTGTCTCCTGTGACTGATGGCTGCAGCATCAGAGATTATTTAGAGGTGTCTCCTCCCAGGCTGTCACGGATGGAGCTTTCTGCAGGGAGCAGTGAGTTAGCTGATTGCTGCTCTTGCTGCATTTGTGATGATGTTTTAGTGCACCACACAGCTGCAGGATTTTGGCTGCCCTTTGCCAGTGTCCCCCTCCTGCCCTGGAGGAGGATTTGCTCTGTCCCACAGTGATCCAAGGCTCTTGGGGTCCCCTTCCTTCACCCTCTGAAGCCTCAGCACGGTTTTTCCTGCCCTGTGCCTGTCACTTTTAGAGGCAAATGCTGCAGTAAGGCATCAGACAGGGACACCTGAGCTCAAGAAGCAGAGGAAGAGGGAGATGATGGCAGTGGTGGATATGAGATCTCACAGAGCAGTTCACAGCATAATCCTGGATCTGTGCACTCAGGGGTATGGCTGTGTGTGCTGTGTAATCCTACACTGCCTTGGTTTTCTCTGCTGTCCACACAAACTTCAGTCTGTACATGAGGTCTCAAAGCAAGGTCTTATGCCAGAGGAAGAAGTTTTCACATGTTATCTCCTTACTTCTGTTGCTCTGGACCAAGCTGTGTAACCAGATTTAACTTCATAGGACTGGTGCTGCTGGTAGGTGGCTTCTGTAGGAAAATATTTCTGCAGATCCACAGCTGGATACTGGGTTCCTTATTAAGATGATGAAGTAGCTGAAGAAAATGAGGAGAAGGAGGGAGGGCAGATGCAATTAGAACAAGTCTGAGGCTGTGAAGGCCTGGCAATGATGTGTTCTGTACCTGGAATCTGGAAACATTTAATGGTAAGTCAGAGAGAAAAGGACAGCACAGGTATCTTCCCAGGAGGGGAAAAAAATAAAACGAGGTCACTTGCCTTTGCTGAGGGTTTTTTCCTAACTTTGGATGTATTGAGCTGTGTAATAACTTGCACATATCTGGAAGCAGTGCAGAGCACAGCAATCAATAATACAAGCAATGATAATCAGGTGTTTCAGCCATCTGACACAAGCAGTCTCCAGAGATAATTCTCTCCCACAGGACATTGCTGAACACAACTTCAGTTTATTCCTAGCAAAAAAAAAAAATATGCTTACCTGCTGTGCAGAGACAAACCTTGCCAACCATTCTCCACCTGAAAACTGGAAAGGGATGGAGGTACAGGGAAAACCAGTGGGAAACACCCACTGGAGCTGGTGGTGGCCAGCAGACAGCTGGAGCAATCTGTCACCTGTCACCAGTGTCCTTAAAATCCTTAGAAAGACCTCAATAAACAGGAGATTTGTTCAGCAATGCCAGGAGAACAGAGGAAGCACAGAAGAGTTGGAGGCTGAATTTTGTGTTTGTAGAGGACAAAGGATGCTGGCACCAAGGGACACAGTGGATGTGTCACCGTCACCTTGGCTTTGAGAAGGTCAAGCTGCAGTGTGAGCCCAGCCTGGTCTAGTAAAGCTGCCCATGAAGGAGACAGCACTGAAGATTCCCCTTGTCCCTGTGTGGAATCAATCCAATACCAATCCCAGGTATTTTTTGTAAAATGATAGAAAAGTTTGGGTTGGGAGTGACCTTACAGACCATGGTGTTCCACCTCCTGTCATGGGCAGGGACACCTTCCACTGTCCCAGGCTGCTCCAAGCCCTGTCCAGCCTGGCCTTGGGCACTGCCAGGGATCCAGGGGCAGCCACAGCTTCTCTGGGCACCCTGTGCCAGGGCCTCCCCACCCTCAGGCAAGAATTTCTTCCTAATCTCTAATCTAAGGCTACTCTCAGTTTTAAGCCTTTACCACAGCAGTTACATGTCTCTGGTTAGTGTGGCTGGTTTTTTCTTATTCTGTTGGCTGGATCTTCCTGCTACCAGCCTTGCAATTAAAAAAATAAAATAAAGTAACCCAAATTGTTGAAAAAGTAAAACAAACACAAGCTGGGCTTTAGCCACTTGTGTGGCCACATTGCCAACCAAAAGGCAGCTTTGATGATCAGACACCATCAATGCTGAGCTCTTCCCCTAGCAGTAATACCATCCTTCATAATTGGCTGTAAAAATGAGATGCTTCTCAAGCTACTAAAATCCAAAATCCCTTTCCCATTCAGCATCACCAAAATGACATTTATGTCATTCAGGATTGCTGTCCCCTTTCAACCCAGAGCAGTCAGCAATAGCACATAAATTTTTATGCCTGTCCAGTACCAAGGCACTGCATAAAAAGAGAGAGGGCATAAATGATGTAATTGATGGGAAAGTTTTTGCCATCCCCTTCCCAAAAGCACAAAAATTCAAAGCAGGTGGTGATGGAAAGTTCCCAACTCTGTGCCCCCTGTTTGGAGTTTGCCTTCTGGGAGCTCCCACAAACCTGCCTTGTGCCTGCACTATAAAGTCATCCACTCAGCTGAGGAGTCTGTTAGTGAAAAGGAGAGAAACAATGATTTTCAGCTGGCAGAGTATGGAATAATCAATACTTCTCCTTATTCACAAGCAGAAGAGTGGCAGATAAGGATATATACCAATCATAGACACAATGTTTAATAAAACATCTTGGTCTTTGTCACTCTAGGCAGTTTTCTGCTACGTTTTATAGGTCACAGTCCATGAAATTTCATAGGAACTTTCATATCTATTCTCTGTAGCAGAAAATGACATTTATTTGTTATTAAACCATATAATTTAGGGAGGATGAAGATACTTTATCCAAAACAACATGTGAAGTAGTCTTTCCAACAATGATTTCTCTCTAATGTATCTGTATTTTGGGACCTCTGTATAATCCTGTGAGCTCCTTATTTTTTATTTCTAATGGGAAGTAATAGAGGAATATTATTTTATAGTGATTGTATGATAAGAGGCCAAGATACTTGTTAAGCTCAGGGTACAACCTTTGCTTGTTTTTTTTACCTGCTGACCCAGACTGTCATCACAAAAAGCTGTCAGCTTTAATCATGAGAAACTTGGCAGTGCTAAGCATTGATCCACTCCCAAACTCCAGGAACTCAGGGGAGGATGTGTGGTGGGCACAGCTTTTATTGCTTCTGGCAGCTGCAGGAGGAGGGAAAGGTGAGGGGAGGGTGGAGGCTGAGATTGAGGTTTGATTGCTTTTTGCTCAGGGATTGAGAAAAAAACCATGAGGAAATCCAGTGGGTTTGTAAGAGGATACACCAAGTTTGATTAATCAATTGTGTCCTTGATGTTTTGGTTGTAGTATATTGTCCCAGAGGCCTGATACCCCTTTTGGGATGTGTAGGATCTGCTGGCTGTCAGCTAAACTTCCCTTATGTGTGTTTTTAACATGTAAAAATCCTTTGGTCCACACTTGGGAGACAGAGAGTGAAGGAGAGGAAGAGAAGCACCCAGAGAAGGGCAGAGTGGGGTTGTGGATCTGTGTCAATACTCACAACAGAACAGAGCTGTGAATCACTGGAATTGCTGGTTTGCCACAGCTTCAGTGGTGGCTTGACAAGTCCATTTTTATCCCTAGGGCCGTGTTACTGGAAAAGTATTGCCCCAATTCAGGAGCAAGCCCTGGAGGGGTCAGCACTGCATGTCCACAGAGAGGATCCTTCCTGCAGCTGGCTTCCCTGACCTGCAACTTTCCTTAATAAAACCAGAGAAGACCCTGCTGTGTGAAAGCCCTCAGGGCTTGTAACCTTACTGAGATAATCTATTTTCGGGGAAAAAAAAAAAAGAAAAAAAAAGAAAAAAAAAAAAAACAAACACCAAAACTGTAGAGTTTGGGTTTTTTTTTAGCAGCCCAAAACGTGTGAGGTCCTGGAGATAGCTGCAATAATTCCTGCTCGCTCAAATCGCAAAGCACACCGCTATCAAAAGTTAATCTGGGCTTTTTGGTGCATAATCAGATTTCACTCATTCTCCTCCATACTTTTGCTTGAGATAAATGAACACCACCTGTGCCACCACCAACCCAGAATTCACGGGCCAGTGAACACCTAGGGCCGACAAATGTGGGGAGTGGCATTTTGTGACCCATCTCAGCAGCATTTCCAGCATCCATCTCTCAAATTTACTTACAGCATTCAGTTCAAAATGAGATGACAGCGGTCACTTTATCAAGCAGCATCACCTTTGTTCATAAGACACCAGGATCTGGCAAGAACAATCTTTCCTTGGCAGGGAACTGCCTGGGAATGGCACTTCTTGGAATGGGAGGACCTCTGGCAGGTGACCAGTGCTGCTGCTGAGCCGTGCAGTGTCTCTGATTTCCATCCCTCCAAATTCAGACCTTCTGGCAGCAGCTCATGGAAATCTGTCTGGGTTAGATCTCCACTCTCTTGGAGAGACACTGATTCCTTGTCTGGGGCTGGAAGAGAAAGTAGACAGATGGGAAGTAGACAATGATTTCATTTTTGCATCTGGATTGGAAAGCATGCTAGATGTGTATCCAAATACACGTGGTTTTCCTGGATTTTCCTGGTTTTCTCTTGATATTTTTTGTGCCTTCTACCCAAGTGCATTCCCCTTTCCTATAAAATCTCCAAAACAGCTGTGAGTTAGGCATGGAGGTGCTAGTGTTAGTCTCCAACCCTGGTGGTTTAAGTTTTTTGCTAAAAGGTATTCTTCAAACCATCTTTTTCTCAGGGAAAAAAAAAAAAAGAAAAAACAAAAACAGTTTACCTCAATCCTTGCAAACTTTGACAATCACCCTGAATCTTGGAAATAATACCTTTCATTTGATGTGGTTTTGATTATAGATGCACCTGTGCAATTCCCTACCCACACTGTTTCTTACACACCCTTTCTAGGCAATTATAGCCTAAATGAAGCTAAATCCCTCATCTTTATAAAAGTGAGAACTTCCATGTGTCAGAGGTGAAATATATTTTGGTACAGTTCTCTGTGTATCTGTACAGATTTTAATCACACACTCTTTACAGGGATTTGCTGTGAATGAGCAGGTTTATGATTATATTATAAAGGCAGGCAGTGAATATTACAGTGAATAGTTTCCTGTTAACACAGAGCATCACTGCCTCTCTGTGAGCAGAGAATGACTTAGCTTAAAGGAACATCTCTCATCTGTATAAATGGTTTACTGGGGGGCATTGCAGATAGTTCTGAATAGAAATATTTTTTGCACAGAAACTGGGCTACAAGGATAACACAAGTAATTGCATTCTCTAGTGCCTCCCAGTGCTATGCATGTTATCTTCAATGGAAAAAAAAATCAGCTATTGGCAGCCTGGTGAATTTAGTAATTGTAACTAATAGGGCTGTTTCTTTTTCCTGTCTTTCAGGATGGAATGGGGAACCTGAGGATCACAGAAAAGGGTCTGAAGCTTGAAGGAGATTCAGAATTCTTGAAACCTCTCTACGCCAAAGAAATCCGATCAAGACCAGTAAGTGTTTGGGAAAGGAATAAGCTTCTGTAGCCCTAAAGAAAGAAACCATGAGGTGGCAGGGTGATGTGGTTGCTGGATAAATTGCTTGGGCCATTGGCCTCTCTCTACAGATGCAGTTTGGGGAGTGAGGTTTTGAGGGCTTCATCCAGGCTCTGCACGCTCTGGGCACTTCCAGAGTTGGTACCCACGGCTCTGGTTTGTCTAAGCCACAGTTAAAACTCTTCCAGGACCTCTGAAGTTTCACACTGTCTTTGCTTTCTTTTGAGGTAAATCCTAAACAACCCTCAGCTGGAGTCCCTGTTCTTTCTGGAGCAGAGGATGGCTGTCAGTTTTGAGATCCAGCTCACTTTTAACCAGTTACAGCTTTTCTGGATAGCAGAGAGGTGGTGCCTTGGCACAAGGGCCTGTTCTGTTGTTCATTAGCACAATGAACCCTTATTGTGTGCTCAATCCTCTTTCATTTTGGTTTAAAATTAGGTGTAGTTAAAATTCAATGCTGCCAAGAGTGACTGCTTGATAAAAATGGCAAGAATGTTAACTACTGGAAATGAGAAAGAACCCAAGTGTGATTGAAATAACATTTTCACAGCAGCACTTTGTTGGCTGTTGGTGACTTTTGGTCTTTCTAATGCAATCCTGTATGTCCTGAGCAGCTTTAAAATAACTGACACAACTACAGAGTTTCCAGGATCCGTGTCAGAAGATATCATCTGTCTTGTTTGCTGATCTAAAGTGTTAATTTGAGTCAGATACCAGCCTTCCCTTTTGATAACAATGGCAGATAGCTAATTAAATAAACTTAACATCCTTTGATCTTAGCATTTCAGTGCTCTTGTAGAAATTGGAACTTGGAGCATAATGAACAAAACAGCCAATACGATACCCCATTTAATTATTGAAGGTAACCTTTGTAAGATGGCTAGGAATTGATTTGAGCAAGCATAATCATTCAGGAAGAAAACTTAATAAGAAAACCTTCATATCTATAAATGCTTTCAGCCCTGAATTAAAACAGAACCTGTAAAACCTTACATGTCATTCACCTTTTAATATAAAATATGTGGGAACCAGGTGCAGCAGTTGGTTTGATAAATAGACTGACAAATCACTACCTACATTTCTTTTTCTCTAGTTACATTGATGGAAATAATATTTGATTGCTAAGAGAAGTGAGAACTACTTCTTGCTACTGGGGAGTTTACTGTTTTCAGATTATCATATTGATCTACATTTTAATACGTCAGGGGGTGCAAAAGGTGTCCCTTTCCTGAGGCTGTGAAAGTAATTTCCACACCATTGACAGATTACTGAATGCAAGGAACAAGAAGTGTAAGGTGCCTTACCTTACATGTGTGTGTTCCTTGCTTTATCCCCCACCCAGGATTATTTCTGCTGTTAGCTGGAGGAGGATGTAGCTGCCAGCCAGGTCTGATCTGCAGCCTGGGGAGCTGGAGCCTCCCTGCTGCCTTCAGTAGATGGGTCCTGGAAACTCTGTTAACCACACAGTGGCACAAACCATGCACATTGTTCCTCTGACTTTTGGAATACACTGGAATAGCCTGTGCTGGCTTTTGGGTTGCTCGTGGTAACCCCTGGAATTATTTTTGTGCTGGGGACAGCAGCAGAGATCTTACTGCAGTCAGACAACTTCTGCTTTCTTGTGCTGCGTGTGAATTTGGTCTCTTGAAAGCAAATGAAAGGATTGCAGTCAATCAGAGGTTTATAGTTACAGAATATTTAAAATATTGTTAAATAATCAACACTTGATCTTTTTAAAGAACAGTAGTATGACCCAGGGTTGTCTTGGAGGGCAGCATGGTAGCAGTTCCTGAACCTGATGAATGTTGTTAAAATAAAGTGCCGAACTCAGAGCTCAGTAACAGATGAACATCCATTCTAATTCTAGAGTGATCTTCTCTGGGTTTTCAGAAGTGCATCATGCAGCTTTAAATATGTGAGGGGTAACAGAAACAAAAATGACAAATAACATGGTAAAGAGCATCCCAGAAATAATCTGACATCTACAATTTTTCATATGTTTAATTAAACAACCTAAGAGATATGTACATTAACAAATAATGGCTGCATATAAACTCCTAAGACTTTTAGATGCAGGTTATTTATAAAATAATTTTTTTTTATAAACTCAACAAAATTAACTTCAGTATTGTTCTGTGTAGTGGGTGAGGGAGCATTGCTGCTGCCTGGAAAGGGAAGGGAAAAATCACTTTTTGTGTAAGTGGCTGCAGTCCCATGAGCTTTATGCCCTGGGTTTTCCCACTCATGTGTCTCTGTGGTGCTGCTCCCCCATGTGCTGCAGAGCTGCACACAGGGCTGGGAAATCCCTGCCAAAATATCTCCAAAATTAGAATTGTGGTTTGTTCTTGAAAGCCTGAGTTTGTCACTGGTACCTCTTCTTCTCTGCTGCATCTCTTGAATCCCAGGAAGTTGGTAATTAAAATTACACACAGACTTTATTTCCTAGGAGCTTCACCTTCTGTTTTAATGATAGTGTTGGATTTCCACTTAAAAGTGGATTTCTTTTTCAAATTGATTTGGCTGGAAGGGAAGATCAAGGGTTAGAGAGGAGGAAAAGCCCTGAATGTCATCCCAAGGGACTGCTGGGTGTGCACCTCTGAGAGTCTGTGCTCTGTGCCTTAAGAGCCCTGCTGGGTCCTGCTCCCTTCATCACCTTAACAGAGGAGCTGCACTTAGATTTGCTTCTCATTCCAACTGAAATTCCAAATTTTAGGAGGAATTAATGGATATGGCTTGGTCCCAGGCAGAGAAATCACTGACATGGACTGACTTCTTAAACCTGCTTCCAGCCAGTTTCTTTCTGCATCTGACACCCCCAGGATTTACTTTCATTTTCCCTCACCCTCCCCAAATCCCTTCTGGTTTTATACAGAGAAGAGGGTCTCTGCTCCTGCTGTTTTCCATCCTAGTCCTGGCTCAGTAGTACTGGCTTTGTAGTATGGATTAAGAACCTACTTTCAAGCATCAGAGCTTGCATTTTACAAGCCTTGTCATTTTACAAGCCTAAAGTTTATCTGGAGATTAATGAGTGGGTGGTAGCAGTATTTGCACCCTTGTAGCTTTCTTTTAAAGAAAGGAGATGGATGTATTCCCTGTTCCTGGAGTGTTCAGAGCATCCTGAACTCCCAGCTGAGCATATTGCACACTGAGCAGTGTTTTGGGTTTTTTTTCCATGCCACTTGCATGGAACACGAGCATCTTGCTGCCTTTAATTAAGAAGATAACTGGACCATGAAGTATTGCCTGTGTAAATAAAAGTGATTTGTACTTAGTCAAGGAGGTGCATTAGGAATTCTCACATTTCTTTCCTTGCAGATAAATTATGAAGATTATTAAAAATTGGAAGGGTCATCTATAAACCCATCTGTAGCTCAGCTGCACTGTCACTCTCAAAATGTAGCTGTCTTTCTAACTGTTGTAATTTATTGTGGGCTATCGTGTGAACCATCTGCTTGCTTATAAATCAGACCAACTTTGACTGAAAGTTGTACACAGCAGTAGAAATCGTTAATTTTATGTCCTGGAAAGTAGTGGCAACAGTTTAGGGGACTTCAGTCTTCATTGCCTTAATTGGAATAGAAATTTAAAACTGGAAATTTTCCTGCCTGTGTTGAGATGAGCTGCTAAGAAGCAAGTTCCTTGCAATTTAGAGTTAGCCCAGATTTAGCTTTCTTAGTGCAGCTGGGGTGTTTTGAAGCCTGGCACATCCAGGTCTGTAAGTAACTTGAAAGGGGCGAGACACAGAACAAGCTGTGTGCATTTTCCATCCAGATAACAACAGAAATAAAATCCTGTGCTGTGATTACACAGGAAAATCCAGTGAATTACTTCTCTCAGGAGCTGTCTGACAAGAAATGAGATGATAATCTCACTTTCAGGAAGCAGAGAAAGACATTGCCATGATAGGATTAGGATGGGTTTGCCCTTTCAATGTTCCTTTCAAGTGCACAGATAGGGGGAAAAAAATAAACTCAGTTAGCAAATGTTTACACCTGGGCTTTATTTTTCTTACACTGAACACTTTTAAAGACAAGAATATGGATTTTTCTGACAACTTTGACTTTGCTTCAGTAAAAAGCACTTGACTGGGGTCCTGTCCCTCCAGCTCTCTTTCAGACATTCCTGTTGATGGCTCTGGGAACACAAATAAATGTGGGCACCAAAATTCTACCTGGGGGAGCTCCAAGCTCTGCTCAGCTATAAGGGATGGCAAAATTCTCTGAACAGATTTTGAGAAGGTCTTAAAGTGTCTTTATAAAGAGATCTCTTAGTGTATGTGGCTGGTTTCATGTTGAAGGTCTGCTTCTTGTTATTTTTATTCAGCTAAAAAAAAAAAAAGAGTTTAAAAGAAAACCCGATACATCAAAGAAAAAGAGCCTGAGGCAAAGGACTGTGTCTTTGTGTTACTTTCCTTCCTTTGGGGGATGTTAGAGGTCCCTGTCCTACTCAGTGTGGCAGGGAGGGCCCCGTGCTTGCTCAGGTTGTTGGAGCAAACCTGCCCTCGTTTGAAGCCATCCAAAATAACTGGTGGCTCCAGTGGAAGGAGGGCTGGGGCTGTCATTAACACTTGGCTGGGATTCTGCAAGGGCATCTGTTTGGCCTGAAAAATTCACAGTTGTGAATTAGGGCTGATGACTGCTAGTCCCTTTACTGGTGTTTAGTAAGTTTTTATCAGCATAAAAGCCGGACCAGCGAGTGCATAAAATATGTTTCTCTGTCCTTTGCATTCTCCCCAGCCAGTATTTGAATGGTAGAAATTTTAAAGGAAGCTTTTAAGAGTGATAAATAATTATTTTGCCAATGTACTCATCTCACTGTGTTCAGTCCTGGAATAAGAGTGCCATAATTTGAAAGCACAGAAGCACTTCTGTAATGGCCATATTCTTTTGTATTATTTGCTCTGCGGGTCTACCTGCCTCCAAACTAAAAATACTGACTGCAAAACAATAAACCATGTATTTGGATTAAACAGTGACATGTGCCCGCAGTGGGGCATACCTGCCTCCTAGCCATAAATACATATTTATAAGCAATAAAACACACTAATTTGGATAAAAAGGGAATGCAGATGGCAAGATAATTGCAACTTTGTATGAGGCTCAAACTGTGTAGTAGAAATGTAGCTTTTAGATAGATAGCATGAAAGAAGGCTGCTGTTTTTTGAGGGAGAAGACAAAATAACTCCTTTTCTTCCTTTGTCAAAGTTCACAGAGAAATAAAAGGACATTGATTTAGTTCCTGGTGATTTGGTCTAGCAAAGTGCTTAATGGTTTCAGCATGTTCACTGAATCCTTCACAGGGTGGAAATGAGGAAATGCAGTTTGTCTCGCCATGCTGCCATCACTCAGCTGTCCCTGCCTGCTCCCGTTAGGGACTGGTCCTTCAAAGAGCAGAGGAATCTTCTTTGCAGAATATGATACATCAGAGCCTGTGAGAGCTCCTGCCGGCTCTGGAGATGCTGGTCTCCAGGCACTGGCCCCTGGGGCAGGTCAGCTGCCTCTGCAGCTTCAGGTAGAAAAGTCTCCCACTACCCAAGATCAACTTCTGCAGCACCTTCTCTGGCTGCATCTTCGTAGCTTGGTGCCCTTTGGCTGATTTTTGGCTCAGAGGATGAAAAAAGGAGCGAGGATGCTGTGGATGGCACAGCCAAGACAAACAAGCTCCTTGCAGCCCTGCCTGGCCATCCCAGCCCTCCCTGCAGGGTTTGTTAATCATTCTTGTGGCACCCCTCTGGTACTGTGCTGGGTTCCAATGTTCTTTGGCTGTAGATGTCTCTCAGCTGGGTCAGTTTGAGTCTTGCTTGCCTGACTCAAAGAGAGATCAGCAGAGAGGCAGTCAGCATGAGCTGCAGTGGAAGAAGAAGCTGCAAAAGGCATCATTTTGGCAGAAATGCCCTCGCCTGCTGTACAGATACTTTTGCCATCTCCATCCAAAGCAGATTTGAGTCCGTGGACAGCAGTAGGCTCTGGGTGCCCAGTGGGATTTATAAAACTGATATGCTGTCCAGTAATAAATTTCATTCTGAAGCAATGAAATCCAGAGAGCCTCCTTGAGTGTGAACCTTGGCTGCCCCAGCGCTCTGGGGCCAGTTAGTGGCTCTGTGATATTTCCAGTGTGCTGAAGAGGTGAAAGTTAAGTAAATTTTACAGCAACTATGAAAATATTTCCCTTTGCCTTTATAGTAAAATTGGTCAGGAGTCTCTCAGCTTTGAATTTTGCAGGGAGTTTTTTTAGGCTGACTGTGACAAGTAACATCAGAATTAAATCCTGCTATGCCTGTTCCTGGTTGTTTCTGTAAGGAGCTGGTGGTGTGTGCCCCACACTGGGAGCACAACAGGGAACTGAAGTATCCCAGCAGCTTCCAAATCAGAGCAACCCAAAGATGTGCAAGAAAGGAAGCTCTGATATAAACAAACTCTCAGAAATAACCCCACAAGTTGCATTTCAAAGCAAAATCTCGTGGAGACTGCCTATGGCATTTTTTAAAAGGATTTCATTAGATGTTGCTAACTTGTCATAAGATCTCTTAAATGGAAGGGTAATGGCTCATAACATTTGTAAGCTTTTTAATTTCATGCAATATGAGCAGTGTAATCAACACCTATTAAAGCCAATCAGCTGTGCCCAGTGGGCTACCTACCTCAGCTTTTGTCTAGATTGGCATTTTGGGTACCCCTCTGAACTAACCCTGGGAACCACGTGCTTGTGGTTCCTTACCCTGACATCACTGGAGGGTTTGTGTCCAGAAAATGGGATGTGATCGTTGCAGAAGTATCCGACCCCATAAGGTGCATAAACACTTTATACTCAGCGTTTTTCACCTTCTTGTGGGTGGGTTGGGAGTTGATGTGGACAAGTTAACAGCTGTGGAGCGAAACATGAAGGAGACACAGAATTTCCCAAATGATCTCTCAAATGTATTTTGTTTTTTCCCTTTGACAAGTAAAATTTCTCACTTCAGCTGCTGGTGTAAGGGAGAGAAACTGTTCAGATCATGTGTTTGTTTTGCTGCTCTGATCAGATTGCCACCTCCTCTTCATTCTAAACATTTGTAGCTGGACCCTGTGGCAGCAAAAATGAGTGATGGGCATCCCAGCTCAACGTGAGCTCTGTGGGCATTGAATTTTTGCCACAATCCCAGAAATCCCTTTTATTTCAGCTGTGAAAAGGAGGACAGTGGGGCACAGAAAACATGAGCGACTCTGGGGGCTGCATTTCTCTCTCTGAAGTGTGCAAAGGCTTTGAGTTTAAGGATTTACCATGTCTAGACATTGCTGCTGACAATCAGGATCCTGGCTGCTTTGCAGAGGCTGCAGTACAAAAACAACTTCTTAATACTAAAAATGAAAAGGAAATAAAGCTTGATGCAGCATGGGTAGAGGGAAGATAGGGGAAAAATAGAAAATGGAAAACACTGAAAGACAAACAGGAAGATCCAATTATAAAGAAAAATGGTGTTTTCCTCATGTTTCCAAGAAGCCTGAAGAGCAGAGCTTTGTATCTTCTTACCACAGGACAGCAAACACTTCTGCAACTCTTCTGCTGATCAAAACTATTTTGGCAGGAAAGTTATGTATTTTGTAAGGCAGGAGTTGACAAGACAAGCTGTGCTGTCATTAGGAAATGCAGGCACACAGAACTGCTTTTACAGACAGCTCAGTTCGTGTGTTCTTTGATCTATGACAGGAAAGAACAGTCAGATTTTTCAGGTTTCATTTACCCGTTGCTGTACCTCTTTGATTGTTTTATTTCTAAATAACATGTGCTGCATTTGGAGAAGGAAGAACACAGGTAAAAACAAGAACAACTTTAAATTTGCTCCTTTTCTTTTAGGACAAATTTGTCTAGGGTCTTGGGAAAACTAACTTGCTGCTCTTAAAAAAAAAAAAAAAAGAAAAAGAAAAAAAAAAGTACCATTTCTTTGGCTTTTAAGATCTTCCTGGTTGGAACATGTTTCCCATAAAAGCACATGCAGTAAAAAGTTGTTCTTCTTGGGAGGTGGTGAAAGAAAGCAGTTTCCATGGTACTCCTTTTTTTGCTGTTTATTTTTTTCTTGATTTTCTCTAGATTTTTTCAGCATAAAATGTTACATGTCCATTGATTTCCTCCTGATGTGTTGTAATTCTGACTCCCATGGGATTTTAAAGCCTGCTTCCAGCCTGGCCTTAAAATTTTCTGAGGCAGGTTGTATGAAGCACTAGCAAGAGTCTGCTCCTCGTTTTCCCTCTATGGAACAAAACAACCTCAAGTGCTTCAGCTCACAGTATTTCTTCCCTGTTCATCTATCAAGCACAACCCTTGTTGACCATCCTTACGTGAAACTGCAGGAGATTTCTCACTTTCAAGCCTTATTTTTTTTTTTTTTTTTTTGTCTGAGCATGAGTAGAGCTAAAGCCTCCTTGGCTTTTGCCTTTGCACCGCTGAGGTTCAGGGAGCATCCAATGCTGCTGTCATCCAACCTCCCCCAGGAATATCCCTTCGAAGGACAGAGGCACATCTTCCTTTGGGGGCCTCTTCTTTATGGTCTACAAGGGAAGGAGTTTCTTAAAGTTTATTTCAAATTCAGCAATGATTTGTAAATCACTGTTCGTGAAAATGTTGAGGAAATGCCAGGATTTTCACTGTATCTCAGTCAGTGCAGGCTGCTTTGCTGGAATCTTGATGAATAATCTAAAACTAGGCACTTAAAATTGCTTTCATAACCTAGGCTTTTTATTTTCTCTTTTTTCCCCAGCTGCAGCTTGATATGCTGCTTCTAGTTCCTTCTTCTCCTTGAGCAAAACAATATGTGATTCCAGTGGTTCCCTCTTGATTTAAACGAGGGGCTGATTTGTGATGGGCTATCCAGTGAAGAAAAGTGGTGAACATCTGAGTCCTGATTCCAGCAGCAGCTGCAAAAGCTGTGGCACCAGGAATGGGTGGTTATTGATCTGGGGAGAAGCTTTGCTGTTCACTGATTCATCTGTGCTGCTCTTCACAGTGCCTGGGAAGTCTTCTTTTGATGTGCCAGTGCAAGCTGAGCCTTCTTGGATGTGATCTGACAGCACTGCAGCCCAAGGCAGCACAGCTGAAGAGTCAGAGGTGTTCTTTTTTCCAGTGAGAAGCTTTGTAAGATATCAATATTTAAAAACAGAAAAACAAACTAAAGGCAGTGAGTTGATTGAGGGGAAAAGAGAGGTCACTCGTCTGACAGATCAAGCATCACTCTACAGAAAGGATTTCAGTTTTTCAGCCAAAAGCTGTTATCTTTCTTTTGATTAGGCTGATCAGTAAAACTGTGAACAATTCATTATTTTTCTTAAAATCCCATTTTTTTCTAGGTATATTTTGCAGGTTAGGAGTGGGCACATCTTTTCATGGCCTTAGAGCAGCTGGTATTTCCCTTTGGGCAGAGTCACTTTTGTGTCCTACACGCAGGTGAAGCCAGTGATGGGCCAAATAATCCACAATGCAGATTGCTGTAAGAGGGCAGCAGTACCTGCTCAGCTGGAGCTGATTCAGGGTTTTGGTGTCTGTGGTTGGAAGGCAGTGAGCTGATGGCATGAGCCGGAACATGTTTCCTCTGCTGCTTTCCATGGTTTGATGTTCAGAGCCTGTATCCTCCAGTTTTATGCAGAACATCCCTCACTCTTCAAATGAAGTGAAGGCCACACAGTGACATGCATGTTGTCACAGCTGCTGGCTTGAGAAGCACCTTTGATTGCATCTCTGCTGTGGCTTCAAGCCAAAATATTTTATCTGTATTCTGCTACCTTCTGAAAACCCCAGCTCCTCCTGCAAACTGACCTTTGCTCTTTGTTTTCTGAAGATCCCAACTGTTATTTATAAATGATGAGCCTTGATGTTGGCACAAAGTTGGGAGAGCAGGAGGCTTTTTGTTTCTCTCTGCAGCATTATCTGTTATGCGGCACTCTGGGAGGTGTAGCTTAGGTGAAGCAGAAGAAATGGGAACACACAGGCAGGACCCTTCCTGTGCCCTTTGCTGGCAGGAGACACTGATTGGGTGCCTTCACTGATCAGTTCTGCTTCTCCAGAGTTTGGGAAGAACTTCAGGAATAAAAACAGCAGCAGAAAAATACCTTTTGGAAACAGGAGACAACAGGCAGGCTGAGCCACCCTGCTGATTGCCCAAAGAGTAATTGGAGTCCTTGGCTCTGAAATTCCTCCCTGGGCTCTGTTTTACCTTCACACACCCCATTCTCTTTGGCTGCTTTTCCCATTACTCACCATTTCCCCAAACAATTTTCCTGCCTTCTCCCAGGCATGTAAAGAGCATCTGCTGCTTTTCCTGCCAGCCTGACATCTCTTGAAACGCCACTCCCCAGCTCCCCAGTGGAGCTGCTTAGGGCTGTGTTTTTGCTCACAGGGGCTGTACCACAGCAATACCCTGCTCTCTCTCCTCTCTCCACCCCAGAGCAGGTACTCAGGAGTGTCTGTTGACTGGCAGCCACAAGATCCAGACAAATCCTGACACAAACATCCTGTTGCTGCAGTTGTGCTGCTGATCACACCTTTGCTGCCGTGCTCTCTCTGTGTGGAGTGTGGCAATGTCCAGCATGATTCAGGATCTTCCCTCCAGATCAGCCAAATTCCATGTCCCATGCTTAACTCTGTCATTTCACCTGTCCAAGTGCCCTCCCCCCTCACCTGTTGGACTTTCAGCCTCTCCAAGGCAGGGGAGGTTTGCAGTTCTCCCTCTCTGAGATAGTTCTGTCTGACATGAACTCACACTTGAACTGTTCCAGCTCTGCAGAGCCTGGCCCCTCTGTTTATTCTTGGGAGGAAGACTCTGGTGGTGCAGACCCACAGAACATCCTTCTTAAAGCCAGCTGTTGATCATTTCAGCAGAGGAAACAAAGTGGCTGGATTTCAGCAATTCAAAACCAGTTTGTACTGGTTTGTACTGATGTTTCTGTGACCCCATAACCCTGTATTGTAACTGAAGCAGATCAATCACTTTGGTATCAGAGGTGCAGTCCTTCCCAGCCTTCCTTTTCTGCCCTTCCCCTGCAGGGTTAACTGAGCATATTTCTACAATAAATATTCCCACAACAAGGCCTAAATACGGTTTTCATCAATCATTTTATAGCTGCTTCCAACCTGTCATACCAGAGTATGCCTTTACAGCAGCTCAGGGAAAAAAAAATGCAGAAAAACCACAAATAAAAGAATTGGAATAGAAAAGCTGAATTTCCTATCACCAGGAATGGTCAGATGATCTTTCTTGGCGTCTTGTGCAGTGGCGAGTGGACAGTCTCCAATGAATAAATAATTGCAGAGCCAGGAAATGAGATTATTACTGCCATGAAGCTGTTGAAAAGGAGAGTTCACTGTGCCCTTCAAACATATTTGCTTCAGCACAATCCTCCATTTACCTATGGAGCACAGCAAACCTGAAGGATGAGGCTCATAGAGAAGAGCTTTTTAATTGTGACAGGAGCCCAGAAAGTGAAACACTTTGATTGCAGGAACGTGCCTGGGCTGCACCTTGTCATTTCACAAGCCAGATGCACGGGAGAGAGCTCCAGTGGGTAATCACAGAAGTGAGGATGGCTGCCTGCATCCTGCCTCCCAGCCCTCACCGTGCTGTAATATAGTTGCTTTTGCAGTGTAATTGCTTTCTCTGCAGGGCTCCTTCCTATTGATTCTGCTTGTGTGGATTTAAACTGTTTGTAACCAGACTCAGGTTGGTCTGCACCTCCACCGCTCTGTGCTTAGGCAGCTCACGTGGCAGCTCTGAGACACTTCAAAGCTGTCTGGATGGCATCACTGCCTGGCCTGCACGTATATATTTGATTGGAAGAGAGGGGCTGGATCAGATAAGTTCAGAGCATCAGTAAATCTGTGTATTTTGTTTGGTGACACTTGTTCAATGTGAGTCTTTTTCCCAGGAAGCAGCTTGTGTTGTGCCATTTTTTTTCGGCGTGCTGTGTAAATGCTCTGCATCTGCAACTGTCAAGGCTGGTGCCATCCCCCAGCAGCACCATCTGCTCACTCACAGAGTGCTTTTTGCACAGATAAAAAAAAAAAAAGTGAGGTGTTACTCATAATTAGGCAAATCACACGCTGTGATTGATTTGGTTCCTGTTGCTGGCTGCCTCACATATGTCTGTGTGTCCATAAGTATTGTCTGCATACCAGCATATGGATGCAGATGAATCAGAGGCTCACAAATCCTTTTTCCCCAATCCAGACAGATGGAAATGTTTTCCCTTCTTCTTATTAGCAGCAGCTGAATTTCAGTCACACCAGGGGCCTCTGCTTGGAGCTCGCCTGTGTTTCGTGCTGTACACGCACCCATAAGTTGGCATGGCCATTTATAATCTAATACAAGAAGTAAGCCATCCATGACATGCAGCAAAGGAAAGCTGTAATTTCAAAGCAGTGTTCAGAGGTATCCACGTTATTAGCCTTCCTGGAGAAAAATATCTGGATATATAACTTGGTGTTACGCAGTGCAGTAGCAGAATGCCTAAAAGGACGTGTGAGCATTGCAAAGCCCGAGTGTCTCTGCTGAATCTGACTGCTGGAACATATTGCTGTGCTTTTCTTTAAGAGCAGTATGTGCTCTTAAACATGTATTCACCTCACTGACTGACATCTTAATTGTTTCTGGTTGTAGTATGGTCCAAGTAGTGCTGGTGGAAAGTAACTCAGAAATTAGTAGTTCTGTTTAATTTTGATATTGTCTTCTAATGTCTTTTATGGATAGGGAAGTATGATTTACTGGCAGTTTTAAAAGATATTTAAGGCAGGCAGTAGGGACACCAGAAAGGCCATAAAAATGAAAACACATAAACAGAGGTCTGCACGCTTGACTGGAGTAAAAGTTACAAGCAGTGGAGTAGCTGTAGAGTTGGATGGTTTAGAATATTTTTTTAAGCCTCAGCAGAGCTCTCTTCTTTTCTCTCCCTCTCTCCTGTGCCTACCTACAGTGTGTTTACTTCAGCAGGAGATCTGTCACCACTGGACTCTGATCATAACTAGGCCAGCCCAAGGCAGAAAACAGGATATAACTTAGCACAAATCCACAGTCCTGCTGCTCCAACACCTCCTTGCAGACAAGGATCGCACTGGAGCGAGCTGCTGCTGAGCAGCAGCTGCAGCCTGGCTTTTCTGCACAGGAATTTGAGTAAATTGAAATGTTTAGAGAATACTTGGTTGATTTTATGCTGGAAGGGCTGAGCAATGTGCTGAAAACCCAGGTCTGCTGTTGGCCTGTTTTAGAGCACTGACGTGGCTTGAGCCTGGCTTTGTTTGTGCAAGGGAGAGCTGTTCCCCAGGGATGCCAAGTTAATCATCAGCACATTTGATTGACTCTGCTGTGTCACCTTTGGGTGAACTCCCAGTGCAGTGAAGAGCTTGAAGCATTTTCAGAGTTACTTGGTCTTTTTACAAGTTGTGCTGCTCTCTTCCATTTCAGTTCAGGCTGGCTGAGCCTTCCTTTCCAGAGGGCTGCTGGAGCTGAGCTTGCTTCAGTGCATCAGACTTTTTTCCAAAGCCAGTAATGATCACTTCAGTCCTACCAACAGGGAAAGTTTTGTGAATGTGCAGCAGCCTTCAGATGTTACAAACACCTGATGTTTGTAAAGCAGATCAGATACTACAAACTCACATTTCCCATCCCTATGGATACTGAATAGAATTCCAACATACACAGTTGCATTTTATTTTCATGTGTATGTCTTGGTTTCGTTGTGTCACCTATGGTTTTCCTAATATTATAAGTCAATGAAGTAAAAAAGAAGAACAGCAATGGAGTCAAGGCAGATATAATGCCTTGGAAATTTTTCAGTGTTGTTTTTTAATGTCAGCAGACATGGTGTAATTTAATTTTCAGAAGAGTCTCAGCTGCAAAGTAGCTGATTAGGCATCTTGAAGAAGCAGCCAATCTCTCAAAATACTCTGTTCATGAGATTATTACAGGTATTCTTCTGAAGAGAGAAACCCCTAGATTGCCAGAAATAAATCACTTTGAAGGATACAAACCCCCTTGGGTAGCCTTCCAGAAGCAGAACCCAGTCATTTAGATCTCACATCACAGACCTGCCTTCTTTGCACTTCAAAAAGAAGAGTCGAAGATAATTGCTTTAATAGAGCAGAAGGAAATTTATCTTTTGTTTCTATTGTTATGAAAATGAACTTCAAGAAGTGCCATAAAAGAGAGGGGTTTGTGGCATTGGACATAAAACTCAGGCCTGCACTATATGTGCTATTAAAATATGTCACATTGGGTGGGACCACAATATTTTCTGACCTTCATGATACTGTAAAACACATCGTTCTGTGAAGGTGATTGAACCTGATTTGCATACAAAACAGAACAGATTTTTTTTGTTGTTGTTTAAGCATTTGAACACTTGATCAAATGTCAGAAGCTGTAACACAGCACAGTAAGCTCATGATGCTTCATTTATGTTTTTGAGTGCCCACAGCAGGTCAGGGCTGTGTCAGCTCTGTCACTGAGCCAGCTTACATGACCTGGGCACTTTCCACTTGTGGAAAAGTTTGTTTCCTGGAAGAAGAGGATGCAAACTTCATTTTGTTACATCTCCACTGAATATACTGCCTGCTTCCTAAAAACCACCATCTGCAGACACACAGCTAGCACATACTGGGACATTTTAAAGCATTTGTTTTAATCTGTTTGTTACCAATTCTATTCACAGTTTGCTTTCGTTCTGCTAGGAAAAGCTTACACTGTCAAATCAAATCAGAAGTTTTGCTAAGAAAGGGATTTAGTAACATGAACATTATGTTCAGCTCTTTGAAGGACAAAATCAAGATGAAAAGAGACTCAGTGATTAAACAACAAAAAGTATGTTTAAATCATATTAAGGGCTATTTTCAATCTATCACCTAAGGATTTAGCTACATGCCTTAAATTTTTGTGCCAGGAGGCTTCTGGGCAAAATCCTGTTCTTGCAGTGGGGATATAGACTAGATAAAGGAGGAAGAGCTTTTGAAATAGAAACAGTAAAGGCTGGCTTGCAAGTTTAGCATAAAGTCTAGATTTTCTGCTGTAGATGTAGTGTAGATGAAAGCCAGGCTGCTGTTCCAAGCAGGATCTTAGGGATGGGGTTCATTAGATACTCCCCAGGTTTTGTTCTTCACAGCCAAAGGTAGATGCTGTCCAGTGCTTCCTGTCTGCTCTTCAGGAGGTGCACGGTGTCTGTGCAATGTTCTGTGAGCTTTGCTGAGACTCCTGGTGGTGCCAGTTATCTGATCCTGCAGCATCTCTCATCAGTTCTGGAGGGGTTTTATTCAATTTCCTCCTAACTCTCTATTTTAGGGGAGCAGCTCTGAACTTTTCCAGCATCAGACACTCTCCAAAGGAGTTTCTGTTCCCAAGGCAGGAGTAGGGGGAGTAAGTGCACACCTGGGGACAGGTCCTGCTATTTTTGACTGTGCTCACAGCATGTTCTGGAGACCTTTGTGGTTCGGAATCTCCGTGCTGGGCGTCACACAGTGAGGTATTCCTGGTGCTTCCCTTTGAAGGAGGAGCAAGGGTGTGGGAACATGCAGAACTGGGTCAGGAAGGCTAATTTAAGCATGTCTGTGTCAACTGACCAAAAGTGACAGAGTAAGGGTCACAA
>VZSR01000479.1:9574324-9730308 GCA_013398615.1 Brachypodius melanocephalos
AAAAAACTGAGGTGCAGCTCTGAGTTGTCCCTACCAGTGGAAAATGCAATGCAGGAAAGTGTCACTGCTGTAATTGCTGTTAGCACATTTAACTGCTGGTTTAGTAGGACTGGTTGGATTTGAAGAAAGGAATATATTTACTACCCACACAAAACTTCCCCTGTATCAGCAGCTCCCGAGAGCAGCACCCAGGGGTGCTGCTTGTGGCTGTAGGCCAGAAGCAAGAGAGTTTTGCTGGCTGCTTGCTGTACAGAAGACAAGCATTTGCCCTCTGACAGCCCAGCTGAGCACAGAGCAGTGTTTGCTTCCTGTAATGTCACTGGGAGATGGAGCTGAGCAGCAAAATGATGCTCTGAGTGACTTCTCCACAGACTGCTCTTTGCCAGCCTAGATTGTGCTTTATTTTTTACCATTACTTTGTCAAGCCTGCAGGAAATTCACCGTTCCCATTATTTCCACAAGCTTCACTTGGCACTTACTGTGTGAAGTCTGTGAATCCATAGGATCAAACCAAAGCTGTTCCTTTTGACCACCCAAACTACAAACACGCCAACTGTGAAGCATTATTTTTAAATTGCCTGTAAAAGTTTAAAAGGATTTCCAAATATTTTTAATAATTCCCTAAAACAGTCTAAGGGCATCTGTTAAAGTACTGAATTTCCCTGAAGACAGCACTGGTTGGGATTGCTTCAGCTGCAAATTAAGGTTGTCAGTCAAAGGGCTTTTTCTGTTTCAGTCTCTGATCTGGGAGTTTTTAGCATCTCTTCCAAAGTGAGCCAAAGAAAGACAGCTAGTGAGCTGTTCTGGCTTGTTTTGCCCTGTGTTTAACCTAGCAAACAGTAAGTTGATATATTTTGTGAAGTTTTCTATATTTTACTGGCTACCTCTGCTTGGTGAGGAACCAAGCTATGCAGTTTTGACATGTTTTTGCACTTCTCATATTCTTCCTTCTCCAGCATGTGTCCAATGTTTTAATATATTAAGTAGCTGAGGCAAATGCACTGTGTGTCTGCAAACAGTTGAATTATTTTTAAGGCACTGGCTCTGCTAATGAGGAGCTGGAGTAAGAGGCAGAATGATGTATTTACTCTCCAGGATTTCCTGCAGAGATGAATAGTAGGTTCATGGTGAGCTGAAAGGACATGACCAGCCCAAAGAGACTTTAAAGGATGTTCTTGTTTATTGCATGCTGATATTCTAACTCCAGCTCCGTCAAGTGCTATGACAGTTTATGAAAATATTGCTTCACTACCTAACTGTTTTATTGTGGTGCTGATGCCATATTGATCTAGATTTCCACCTGCTCATATGCATCAGAATACTTCATTTTGTCTCATGGTAACATGAAAGTGTAAGAGAAGGGAAAGGCTTTGTATTTGCAGTTGTAAATCCTAACTGGCTTTTAAAGCTTTCATTATTTCGTTCTGTGTGATTGAAAGAAGCTGGCATCATCACCAAGCTTGCAGCAGAGGAAACATTTTTTTTTTAATGTTCAGTGTTTAAAAGATGTCAGTGTTATTTCTTTTGTAAACAGAAGATGATGGATAGAAAATCTGCCGAATTTTCAGCAAAAGGGAGTAATTTCTTCAGTTCTTTTTCATTCCTTAATGGAAAAAGAATTATGGAAATGAGAGCAGGCATTGCATTAAGTGCTTCCAATGTTCTTTCCCTGCAGACCAATAAAAACATAAGTCCTCCATTAGGGAAATTTAGTTTTTTGAAGGCTGCGTGAATTCGAGTTCTGTATGAATGAATGCGATTACTATGCTGGGGTAAACATTTCCAGGTCTGATCATGTATTTTAAGTCTTCTGCAGGTGGATACCAGCTCTTACCTTGTCTTGTAGGTCTTCTTCAGAGCATCTCTTTCTGTAACTTTTTATACTGGCTTGTATTGCAGTACCTCTGTAGTGCAATCTTGTATTAAAAAGAGCAGCAACAGATTTTTCAGAGTCACGGGGATTGAACTGATTTTCCTGCCTGAATGTGGACTAGAGTTCCTGCCTTTTTCAAAACACTCCAGCTGCTTGAAAACTCCATAAGCAAAATTCAAACAGTACAACTTAAAAGAAAAAAAAAGAAAAAAGAAAAAAAAAAGACTTTTCTGTGCTTCCTATGGTGTGTTTATGGTAGTTACAGCCTCACCCATGACTGTACATTATGCAGATTGTAGCTGTCTGCGTTTAAAAATACTCTTTTTCTGTAAGTGGGAAATGGATAAATGTTCCTGGGTGTGTTCAAATCAGGTCCCTGAGCAGGGGGGGAATCCAAGTGAAGCCATCTTCTCTGAGCTGTTAACCATAGCGTAGTAATAATCAGCATTAATTTCTAGAAGTTCTAGAAAATCACAAATATAAACTAGAGACGAGGAGAATCATTACAAGTCATTACCACTAATCCTTACTTATAAAATACTAATCATAATTCAGTTTCATATACAATATTACTTAAGCTGGCGGACACATTGCTGAAATATAGAAGCATGATTTGTCCTCATTGAGTGTAGGAAGGGACAGAGGCACCAAGAGCTTCTGAAACTTGTGCAAGATCTGGAAATCATTACATGGAATTCTTCTTTTTTATTATTATTTTTATTTAGTTGTAAATAGTCCAGATGTAGCCAAAACATTCTAGTTACAATTGCTCAAATAAACCTCATTTTCCCCTTTATTTCTGAAGGGTTGATCCCATGGGAACATGCTGCAAGAACAGTGAAGGCAACAAATGTAATTACTGTGAATATTTGGTCACATGTGAGGCTGGTTTTATTTTAGTTTTTTGAGGTTTATTTTCTGAAAACACCACTGGGAATTTAACAAACATCATTCTTCCATCACTAGAGTGTTCCCTGAAGGCCCAGTCCACCACAGGACTCCCACGAATCATTTTGTGTGTTCTTGTTATATTTTATATGCAGACAACTTATTCCTTCTGCCATGATCCAGAAAAAAAAAAATGGCATCTGTGAAAATCCTGTGTTAATTATAAATTCAGGAGGCAAGGAGAACATGCCCAACCCACACAGTTTTCTGTCCCCATCCTGATTATTCATTCCTAATGGAAAAAAACTTTGAAATGCTGGAAAGAGACATTGGACATAAAAATCTTCAACTCCTTGCTGATTTTCTTGCTATTTTATCCCCTCTGCCCATCCTTTTTCTCAGTCAATTAATGAATTTGATCAGCTGCGTGCTTTAGGCATTACAAAGAGGTGCTGGGGGTGAAATTTCCACCTCTCCCATTAGATTTTTTGGCTGATTTGATGCGGGTGCTGGTGCTGTGGGTGGCTAATAGCCCCTGAGGAACCAACTGTGCAGGGCTGGGGCTGCCTGTGGAAAACACGAGTTCCCCGGAGCCCCGGCTGTGTCTGAGCCCAGGAGGAGCCAGATGGTTGGAGCTGTGGGTTTCCTTTGGCTTGGCTCTGCAGGAGGAATACCTGAGATGGATGTTGCCAGGTCGCTGTGTGGCTCCTGTGTGCTGCCAGCTGCTCTGGCTCTTCTCTCAGAGGTGTGTTGGAAGCAGAAAAACGAGAAGTTGGTGGAGCTCTCCATGGTCGAGTGGGAAATGGGGGAGAGTTTGTGTTTTTTGTTGTGCAGGCCCAGCGGGATGGGGCTGGTCACAAGCTGGCATCCCAGCCCTCAGGGTGGGGGTGAGAGGTGCCAGATGGTTCACAAGTGCTTTGAGATCTCAGGCACTCTCCACGTGTTAATCACATTTTCTCCCCCCAGCCCTTGAGCATGGCTTGCTCACGTGGTGGGCACACACTGTGCCCCACTGGAGCCATCAGGAGCTGTAATTTTGCAGGTTTGCCTCTAAAATGCACTGCTGCAGTCAACCACCCTCCCAGAACACCTTTGGGAAGCTTGGGTCAGGTCCCTTATCCCCTGCCCATTTGGAAAGAACAGGTTGGTTGGCTTACACCAGCCACAGAGGCAATCATCCCTAAAGCAAGGCGCTGCCTGCACCAGGCAGAGCTGTGCTGCCCGCTCTGGGCTTACCCTGCACAGGAGGAGTTACTGCGGGGTGTGTGCACCCCAGCCATGGGGTCAGTGCTGGGCACAGCCCCAGGTGCCTCACCCAGGCAGCCATCCCCATCTCACACCCTTGGTCTTGTTCCAGGGCAACCCACTGTACTTCCAGTCCGCCAGGAACGTCACCGTCAACATCCTCAACGACAAGACAAAAGTCCTCACCCGCCTCGTAACAGGTAAGGAGGGGGAAAGGCTGCTTGGAGGGATTAAGGAGGGGTGAAAGTGGGTGTTCTGGGGTGCTGTGCTGGCTTCAGACAGCGCACAGGAGGGTGTCTTGTGGAGTAGAAATGAAAACTTCGCTCCACTTTGGAGAAGCAAAGGCAGAGACGTGAAAGCTGTGCTGGAGAGGCAGCGGGCTGGGGATGTCTGATAATGAAGCAGACCATCATCTTCATTTGAAAGCCAGTCCAGAGCTAGAAATATTTGTTGTATGACATCAGGTTCAAGAAGAACATATTCCAGGCTGACATTTCTGTTGTAACAAGCAGGGGCTTTTCCTAAGACATTTATCACTTCCCTGAACTCTTGGGAGCTCTGGAGCCCAACTGTGGCAGCAGTTTGCAATCTGAAGTCCTCCTGTTGATGAAGAGCTCCCTTTGCACCCAAACAAGAGTGTGTTGGATGGGGAAATGGGCGTTTTGTAAATCCCCAGTGCACAGCAGCCTTTGAATGAACGCATGAGTAATTTGGATTGAAAGAGCCTAATGCATTATATAAGATATATGGCACTGGATATATGGTATATAATATATATTTGATATGGGACAGAGGTAGATTTACTGAGAATTATGCATGGACTGTGAGAAGTATTGGTGTGTGGCAAAGGCAGTAATCCATAAACATGTTTCTAAGTTGAGACTGGCTTGCTTGCTCTGCTTATATAACATCTTGGCCTTTAGTCACAGTATTAAATAATTAAATATGCAGCTTCAGTGAGCAATTATTTAGGCAGCATGTGTGAAACTTGCCTGGAGGAAGGAAATAAATTCAACCCCAGGCTCCCTGATTCTCACATTCAGAATGAAGGTCTGTTTGTTGGTTCTCTGTGTATTTTCCAGAGGGTGTTTGGTTCACTTGAGCACCTCTGTGTCACCAGAGTTTGGGACTCAGTGATACCTCCCAGTGTGATGCTCTGGTTAGTGAGATTTTTATGCATTCAGCACCAGCTTTGGTTTCACAGTGGAGCAAAGATGTGGTCCCATGCAGTGCGTGCTGCAAGGATGAGTGGGGAGCTGTTAATAAGCAAGGCGTAAATCAGATTTGAAGTACTGGATTTTCTCAGTGTGGCTGCATGGGTTTTTAAGTATTTCCAGGGATCTCAGCATGGCCTCTCCTGTCTGAAGTGCAAACCATGTGCATGATTCTGTGTGTCCAGGTGCCAGCACAGGTGACCAGTGCAGGGAAATGCTGGGCAGGGATGGAGTTTTAAAGAAAATACTGGCTTTCATGGGACATTTCTCTTGTGTTTTGAGAAATGAGACTGGTCTTGAAGATGGCCAGAATTAATGCAAAGTCCAATCACCTGCCTCATGCAGGATAATACTCCAGGAGGGCTCTGGCTTAGATGGAGCTGGCAGAGCTGCTCAGTGGTGATTTGTGCCTAGGTCAGTAACCCAGGGCAGCCTCTTTGTAATTCCTGGCAGCCTTTGAGCCACAAACCTGCACAGAATCGCTGTTCAGGCAGCTGATGTTTATCAGACCCCACAACAAATACACATTGCCAGAGGCTTCCCAGCACTGCAGGGCACAGCAGCCTGCAGGAAAGGCAACAGAATTGAAATAAGATCTTCGAAGGAAAGTTTTACTTGTCTAAAAACTTTCTGCAGTGTGAGAGGATGCCTTTTTTCTTGGCCTGCACATGATTGAAAGGATCTGAAACATTTGCTCCTGTGCTGTTGTTTGTCTTATTTTTTTTTTATTTTTATTTTAAATTGGGCTGTGCATGACACTCATAGAATTTTAATCCAGGTATATTTAAAAGGTAGAAAACCAGGACTCTTTTACACAGCAGCATCAGTCCACACAAAATGAGCCCAGGAGCTCTCGATGCCTCTTACACCTGCACCAATACTCTCAAAGCATGGCTGGATATGTTCATTGCTTTTCCACATACAGGTCTGTCTTTTTGTAAAAACATCCCAGCCATCCCAAGTTCAGTGGTGATTTTATGGCACACATAAGCATTAACAAAAGCGTAAGTAGAAATACTTGAGCAGTTGTTGGGTAGAAAATTGCCCTTTTCTAATGAGATCTAAAAAGCCTCCCTATTTGGTGTCTCTGATGTGATTTTTTGAGCTATTATTACTCAATAAATAGGTTTATTGAATGTATGAAGCTACTTTGTGATTTTCTTATACTTTTCCCTGAACTAAAGCTTCTTCCCCCTAGGTCCCCAAGCAGTGGAAGCACACAGCCAAAAATTTGAGGTGAAAACCCTCTCTGGAAAATTGCTGTTTTCTGCAGATGACAATGAAGTGGTGGTTGGAGCAGAGAGATTGAGAGTTCTAGGTAAGAGACTGTTCATTAAGACACAGTTTTAATATGCACCTCTTCAAATCTGGGTATAGTTTTGCCTGACTTTCCTTCCTACTTGCTGAAAGCTTCTTTTGGAGATAAAACCTTGTGCTGTCTTTATGGCTTTGAATCTTCTCCAAGCAGATAAAAGGCCAGGAGTTTCTATGTGAGGGCTTTCTTAACTTGCACAATTTGTTATTTCCCCTCCAGAAAAAAAAAAAAAAAAAAAAAAAAAAAAAAAAAAAAAAAAAAAAAAAAAAAAAAAAAAAAAAAAAAAAAACCAAAAAAAAACCAAAAAACCAACAAAACTCCCCTGGAAGTGGTTTGTCTGGCTGAGTGAAGTAGCTTTAAAACCAATTTTGGAACCTGAAGAACTTTCATCTCTTGGCTCTGGGGTGGAGGACAGGGAGGGGTTGCCCCAAGGATGTGCCCATGTCTGCAGTCTGTGCAAAGGGAAACCTCAGGGTTTGTGGTTTTGGTGCCAGCAGTGTCACCAGCTCCTCCCTCATTCTGCAACAAACACCAGGAGGATCTGCCTCCCCAGCTGTGCTGCCTGCCAGGCTTTGCATTGAGATTTCCTAATGAAAACTGGGGATACACTCTGGGTTTGGGATGAGGAGCTTCTTTCTTGTTTCTTTGGATTTTTTTTTTTTCTCGTTGTTTGGAGAAACAAGACTGTTGTGGCAATTGTAAGTTTTGAAACTTATTTGATAGTTACATAAAATTAACTGTCTGGAACTTGAGGTTTTGTGCTCCCCAGCAAAGCTCCCTTCCCACTGCACCCTTCAGAGCTAGTTCATGCAGGGTAGATGAAGTCAGGAAGCAACAGTTTATAAGTGTTTTCTTGGATACCTTAAAATAAGAGAGATATACATCACTGATTTAAAAAAAAAAATACAGAACCTTCTTACAAGCTGCAAGTACTCCTTTTCAGATTACATGCTTACAAAAATTTGCTTTTAAGTTCCTCTGTACTTTCAAGAAACCAGGAATTAATTTTGATAGGTATTTTGAGTTTCTGCCTTGTTTAGTCTCCAGCATCAAAAATCTGCTGATCACTGTAGTGCACTTTCATTTTTACCTGTAACTGAGTGTTTCTCGAGGTTGGTTTGACTTTTGCAGATCTATCAGAAAAGAAAAAGTAGAATGATACTCCTGGTGATGTTACATAGCAAATATTCCAATGACCTTGAGCTGAAATGCTTTCTGAGTTCATACTTGGCTTTGTTTTTCTCCAGCTTTGCTTCCCCGGTCTAATTTTATCTCCGAAAGTGTTTGCCGTGGCTGTTTGCCATGCTGGGAAGTGTTGTGCCATATGTTCGTGTTTCTTGCAGTGTTTTTGTGTGCTCTGAGGGCCAGTCCGAGTTGCAGCACACAGACAAATTCCTTTGATCGCTGCTCTGGTGTTTGGGCTCTCAGGTGCTGCTGGAATGTGTCTGACACCCATCGAGGCCGTGTCAATAATTTCAGCTTGTTCTCCTTATTGCTGAACACCTTCTTGTTGTAGAGGCAAGTGTGTGTCAACAACCTGGCACCAAAGTCATCCCACAGAGGTCAGAGCAGCAGCTCTTGTGGCCAGCTTTGAATATTGCCAGAGACAATAAATCTTTCCTTTTTGTGGACTTCCAAGTTGGTTTTTTTCTGCAAGTTTGTTCTACAAACCAATGCTGAATCCTTGTCCTGAGAAGAGAGGTGCTCTCCTGTTTTGAAATGAACCCTGCTCTGGGTGTCTGGAGGGTTTTTCAACATTAGCAAGGGATAAAAAAGGGGAAGAATACACAGAATTATAGATTAAAAACAAATGCAAGTAGGACGTATGATGCATTTGATGGTGCTTCAAAAAAACTGCACAGCATGGACAGTGCAGATTACCATATGAAAGTGCTTTTTATTTGATTTGTGTTTTGGGGGGAGGTTATTTCTGATTTATGAGCATTAAAGAACACAGAAAGACAGAGCTGGCCACCTCTGCTTTTCACGTATGACGTAATTCAGAGTACTTCAGTGATTTTATTTGATGTAGTGAGTCCAGTCCAACCTGTCGTCACAGGAGAGACTGGAGGATGACAGGACTTGTGTCTGAGGAGAAGGGCAGCCCTCTGACCATGCTGAGCTCTGGGAACATGGACATAACCTTTAGCAGACACAAAGAATTCCCTCTGCCTTGTTCAGTTTGGGAGCTCAGCACTGCCTGGGTGCAGATAACTGAGGGAGTTTGTGTTTGCCTGCAAGACATCCTATAAAAACTGAGCCTTACAGCAGCTCCACTCTGCCCTTTTTCTTCCAAGCTCTTCTGGCAGTGTGGATGGGATGGGATGGGATGGGATGGGATGGGATGGGATGGGATGGGATGGGATGGGATGGGATGGGATGGGATGGAAGCACATTCTCCCTCCAAGCATCCCTTCCCTCCCCAAGCTTCACCCCACGGAATCTGAGCACCCCCATGGTCTTTTAAAAGATCCCACAGCAAACCTCAGAGCTGCTCTCCTTGCTCAGAACCACAGCTCTGCGTTTGCAGGGCTTGGATTTCTGAAGGCAAAACCAGCCCCTCCTGAAGGCAAAACCTGCCCCTCCTGAAGGCAAAACCAGCCCCTTCTGAAGGCAAAACCAGCCCCTCCTGGAGGCAGAAGCTGCCCCATGTCTGCCCACAGTGGGGCTGTGTGGGGTGATGTGCAGCCCATCCCTGCCAGCCCTTGCTGTGCTCAGCAGAGCTCTGGGCAAACCCCACGGACACAGAGCTCTCACCTGCCTGGACACCCCGAGGGCTCCTAAACACAGAGCCTGTAGGGGAGATAAATGAGCTGCTGCTAATTGAATTTGTATTTGCTGCCTCCTCCTTCCTCCCTCCCTCTCTCCAGAAATTAAACGTGTCCAGGCCATCTGAAAAACGGGGTGTAAGAAACATCTATGGTTTAAAAAAATGCTCTTTGGTTAAAAGAGTAATAAAAAAAAAAACTTTGATATATATTAATTACAATTTCGTTTAATAGCTTATTGAACGTTATAGCGTTTATAAATAAAAGACAATCATAAAGCATTATTCTGACTGTTAATTAGCTCTATTTATTCTCCAGATTAGTTTTTAAATATGCCCTCTAGATGCCACTTGATACTAATTAACGGAGTTACATTATTATCTCTATAGAAAGGCATTTTTAATTAAATCTAAAGCAATTTAAATTAGCATGAGTTTTTACAGAAATTAAACTCTGGTCAGATGCTTAATTTAGCCTTATAAGACAACATCTGATGACATGCCAATGTCAGTTCTCCCAAGGGCCTTGACATCTTTTTTTTTTTTTTTTTTTGAGATCATTTTTTGAAGTTTGTTTTCAGGGAAACTTGGCAGTTTACTCTGGTGTTTAATATTTATGATGGATTTAACCAATTTTTTTTTTTTTTTTTTTGAAGACTAGGTGTTGATGGGAACCCACATGCATTGCAGTGAGCTGTGCTAATACCCCAAAAGCCACACTTCTGCAGCTTACAGGAGTCTGGCAGTCCTTGGGTTTGAGTGTGGAGGGAGGTTTGTGTGGGATTGCGTGGGCTGGATGTTGTCCCCTTACAAATCTACCAAGTTTTTTAAGCACTGTTAAATTCACTGTTTTGCTTTCCAACAAGGATAGGATTAATCACAACCCCACAGGGTCCCTTCTCTATAACACAACAATCCAGGGATTGCTCCCACTCCCCAGAAAATGTCTCCCAGACATTTGGATTAGCACGGCAGAAGCTTTTCTTCTAGTGGAGCCTAATGATAAAAATTTGGCTAAAGCCTTCTCCTGTGGCAAACCCTAACTAAAAGAGCTGTGTTTAGAGTGGGGTAGGACACCTTTCATCTCCCAGAATAAAGACTGCACCATGGCTGATTTAAAAGCACCTTTGATCTCACCAACCTTTCCCTACCCTCCTGTCAAATAATTAGCCAGTAGCTCCATTTCTACCTTGTAGCTTTTTTCCCCACTGTAGCCAACACCCTTTGGGCAATGAACCATGTGGAGCATGTTAATGCTGACCACAGGTCAGACTTTTAGGACTGATGGTCTGGGAACATTTTTTTTGTTCAAGTTTCTCTCCAGCTGCCTGGGAATGCACCTGGAAAGAGGAATCAGCTGTGGAAAGGTTATTGCAAATTTATTAATAAATTTGGAGTAATTAAATCCAAGGCACATTTCCAGGATTTTATTTATGAGCTGTTTATTAAGGAGTTTAGAGGATTTAGTGGAGGAACACCAGCAATAAAAGCAGTGTAGTTCAAGAGTGCGTGGCTATTTACAAGAACATGCAGTGCCAGGAGAGAGAAGAATGGCTTTAAACTCAAAGAGATTAGATTTAGATTAGATATCATTAAAAAATGCAACACTGTGAGGGTGGTGAGGCACTGGAATGGGTGGCCCAGAGAAGCTGTGGATGCCCCATTCAGGCTGGATGGAGCTCAGAGAGACCTGGTCTAGTGGAAAAATCCCTGCCTGTGGCAAGGGAGTTGCAACAAAATGATCTTTAGGTCCATTCCAAGTTGAATCATTCTGTCATTCTGTCACTCTGTGACTGCAGAGAGCTCTTTGAAATGGCACTGCTGGGGCTGTTGTTGGGGACAGAGGCAGGAGCCTGCTCTGCATTTATAGAACACAAGGAGCTGTGGCTTGTTGCTCATGGAAGGGTTAAAAAAGCCTTTGCAATAATATCCTTCACTTTGGAGAGGAGAACAGGGTTTAGTGTGGATGTTACTGAACTGACACATCTGTGCAAGCTGCCCCAGCTGCCCTGAGCTTCACAGCTACAAACATTTTCAGGGTTCCATGGATTAGCTTGGTCTGGGAGGAGCCCTTCAGAGCTCTGCTTAGAGGACTCTGCTCACATTTCGTCCATCTTAAACTTTTAGTGGCTTCTTGGCATGTCCTTTTCAGCTTTTGCTTGCTGCAATAGTTACAGCAGAATAACTTTAATGACTGCAAGGGTAGTTATATTTCATTAAATAATCCACAGAGGTATTTGACTGGTATCAGTCATTTCAGAGGGGTGGGGTAAGCTAGAAATTTAATGGTTTCCAGGAATTACCCCCCATTTTTACAGCATGTACTCTTCTTCAGCAGTGATTATTTATGGGTCAAGATGTGCATGGTTGCCCTTTACAGCAGCCATTATGATTTCAAAATGGCATTTTGCTGATGTGTTTGTGGCAGAGGGGAACAACTCTGGTAGCCAAGTGTTGGAATCAGGCCTGACCCAGAGAGGAAACTGAGCTTTCTGGTCTCACCACGGAGTCTGCTTCCTGAGGGTAAATGCCAAGCTTCAGTCTTTGTAGTGTGGATTTTGGGCACTTCCCTGCAAAGCATGTGCTTGCTACAGGTCTGTAAGCAGCCTTGTAAAAGGAGACACAGTGCTGCAATACTCATGTCTTACAAAACTGAGACATTTTCCTACTCTAATCCTTTTCCTTTACAAAGGCGGTGGAAGGGAAAGGTGCCTTGGACCCAAAGGCCAGGGAACTTCTCTGGGATCCCTCCCTGGGGTGCCTTGCTGTGCCTCTGGAGACAAACTGCACCATCAGCCTGGTGCCACAGCCCAGTTCACCCAGCTGTGAATGAGCTCCAGCTTGCTTGGGCTGCTTCAGAGCTCCTTCTGTGCTCCCAGCCAGAGAAAGGAGTGAGCCACAGCGAGCTGGGACAGGCATTTGACCTTTTGCTGGAGATGTATGAACTTGTCTAGGAAGCAGCTGCAGTTCTCAGTTCTCCCTGCCCACAGTCCTGCAGCAATTGCCAAGCTGTCGTGTGGTCCTTGGTCCTGCAGGGATAAAAGGAGGGGAGCAGGGAAATGTGCTGACAAATGAAGATAGCAGGGTTTGGCACTGGCACTGGCAAGGCTGGGAACAGCCTTCCCTGTCTTTGGCTCTCAGTTGTGGCAGTGCAGTTCCATCAGATTTCCTTGAGCTTGTTGCAGAGCTGTGATTATGGAAAAAAAAAATTACGTTTAGCAAAATTAAGGACTAGTGGAGGGTTAAAAAACGTTTGTTTACTATCAGTGGTTAAAGCCACAAGAAGATTCCTTTTATTTTTTTCCCCTCTCAGCTAGGAATCTCGCTGCTGCTGTATCCGTGTAGAAGCAGGGGGTCACAAAATTATTTAAGCTGTAATCAGCAGTGACAGAGAATTAAAAAGCTGTATAGAAAAGAAACCTGATTTAGTTGAATTGGGTGGGTTTAGGGTTTGGTTTTGGGATTTTTTTCCCCAGAGGTTGAGATGCAATTTTTGGATGTTTTCTTTCAAATAAAGTATTTCTCCCATTCTGCAAGGGAAAAAATTATCATTACCAATTCTTGAATGAATACTTGTGATAGCTTCCCTGCTTTAAGGGCAGTAGGTGTGATGCTGTTTTTCCATTCTTTTTAATGGTAAATCCAACTAACATTTCTCTCCTTTTTCAGAATCCACTCACCCAGATTGCAAACTTGTCTTTATATTGGCAAGAACAATCTGCGTTGGGAGAGAGAGATACTGAGGAGTTTTCTTTGTGTTTGTTTTTACTTAAAGTACATTCCAGGCTGAAAGGATAGCATTTATGTAAAGTGTATAGGCTTCGAGTCCAGGCTGAAATGTGTGTTCAGATTGTGTTCCCTTAATCCTGTTTAAGGAAAGAGAGGAATCATCCACCATCAGATTAATATTGATTAAATGTCACAAGGATTATGAAAGAAACATACTGTACACTTACCAAACACTGAAATCAAGTTTAAAAGTGTGGCAGATTTATATTTTATTTCCTAGGTGTCCTCCCCAGCTGATCTGTTTGAAGCTCAAATAATATTCTCCATGATAAATTCCCACTGTGTATTCCCACTTCAGGTGCTCCCCTGAGTTCCTTTGCAACTTTGCACAAGAATGCTGAGAAGAGCTTCAAGGGAATTCAGTGATGGCATTGCTATTGTTGAGCTGCAGGAAAAGTGTTGAAGGACCCCAAAACTAGTCAAGAAGGAAATGTCTAGAGGTCAGCAGAAGCTGTAGCCACCTTTCTTCCTTTGTCTGTTCTCAGTTTGGGTGCGAGCCCGTCTGCTCCGTCCTGTTATTCCCTTTGTATTCCTCAGATAAATGAACCATGGCAGGGAGGCTGTTGAGGGTGGTGTGACTGCAGGCACACACATCACCAATGACCCACTCGCTGCTCTCTGAGCTTGCAGCTCATCTCACTGATGGTGAGTTTTCCAGCTTCAAACCCAGGCCCCATTGATTTCTTGGGACTCTGAGTCACAGAATTGTTTTCTGCTCCACCCAGCAGGGTTGGAGTCACAAGGAGCTCCTGTCTGGCCTAACTCAGCCACAGCCCAGTGCCTAAGGCTTGGCTCACTCCCTGTGTGCATACAGTGCCAAGGCCAAGAGCTAAAAATAATCTGTAATAAAAGCAATAGAATCCATTTTTAAAAAATTATATTACATTTTTATTATAAACGCTTTGTTGATGCTGCACACATGATCTCATAATTGTCCTTATTATTCAAGATTTTTTGATTGCCCTTAAAAGAACAACTCCCCAACACCTAGACAAAAAAGGAAGACAGACAGACCTTTGCAATGAGCTATTTTTATAGGATCCTGGAAAAGAAACATGAATGAAGCTTTATGGCTTTTGTTCAATGCACTGGCTTAACCTACCCAGGCTATTATTGGACCCTGAAATGGAGCTCTTATTGATTTCAGATTTAATGGGATTCAAGGGGAGCAACAGCAGTTACTATGCTCACCCATTTAAAAACATAAATTAAGGATGAATAAGGCTTTTAAAGCTTGGGATTAAAAGAAGCAGTCACAAATAATTTTTACCTACATTGTATTGGATTTACTTCCTGGGCATCTGTTTGCACAGAGTTTCTGAGATTGTCACATATTATCCTGATGAGACCTGCAGAGGAGAACCTCCTCGGATGGGTGTTTTCATGAACAAATTGCTGAACGTGTCCTGATCAATAACAGTGGGAGTAAAAGTAGTTTATGGAGACCAACAGCACGCTATACATTGCCTCTTGACTTCAGCCAGAAAAAAAATCACAGCAAATCCTTCTCCTTCCTCCCTCATTTGCATCTGCCTCTGCATGAGGCAGAGCACTAAAGAGAAGATAGACTAAGGCCAGCTTCATCACCAGGTTCATCACAGGCCCCTGAGACCCCACTTTCATTGGAAAGCAGTGATGTACAACACTAAAGATGTGCTGTAGGTCTGTAATTATCACTAAAAAAATACAGAGTGGGAAAGGAATGTGTAGTCTGAAAAGAAAAAGCAAAGTGGGGAATAGCTGACCAGCTGCACCTGAATGGAAACCTGATGTGTCCCTGCATTCTGCTGACCCCCAAGAGCTGCTCAGCTGATTGCCACCTACCCTTGGTAGCAGGAGCATCAACTGTTAGTCTGAAAATACCTCTCACTGCATTGCATTTGAGCTCCTCTTCTCTCTCTCCCAGCAGAGAGCAGGGGAAGTCCAGAGCAGGTTTTGTGCAGAGGGATGTGCTCAGTGTCTGGCCACGATTGCTGGGTCTCAGCTCTGGCCAGAGGGAGCAGGGACTGCCCTTGCCTTGGCACCAGGGAAGGTGCCAGGGCTGTGTCCTGCAGCTCAGGTACCTCTGCAGCAGGCAGGGAGAGCAAGAGGCAGCTGGAAAAGCTGCACACAGATGTTTGTGTTGCTCTGGTTGGAGCTGTTGCTGGTTAAGAGGCACCTTCCAGCTGAGATTTGCTTCTTTCTTGGGGCGTTTGTGCTCCTCCATTTCCAAACTTTAAAACTGGACTGGAAATGTTCTCTTGCCGTGAGACTCTGGATTTTTGTTCTTGAATGAAGTGAGCACATACAGGGGTCTTTCACAGCTCACACCTTATGCACTGCAAGGGGAGGAAAAAGCCAAAACACCCAAAACACTCTCTGAGTGAATCTTCATGATGACTCAAAATACTTTAGGTAGATCCTGTCTTATGCTTTAGAAGTTCCTGACTGATTGTGTGGAATTAAGTTACTGGGCAGAGAACCAGCTAATGGAAACACATTGATGAAATCATTTTTGAGGGACATTAAATGGGACTTAAAATAAAGCTGAAATGGCTTTATGGATTTTTCAGTCAAACTGTTTATGAACATTTATCGGTGGTAAATCACACAGTGTCAGAAGAGGGAATCAGTATAATGGAAGCCTCTCTGATATAATACTGTGAGAAAGAATAATTTATTGCCTAGGGATGTACAGTACAGTGTGTTTAAATACTAATGATATTACTGTTTTCTTCTGTCTTTAGCTGATTACACGTAAGTTACCCTTAGCAGCAGCAGAGAGTCTTATATGATTTAAAAAAAAACCCAAAAACCAGTACTTTGCAATGAAATAGAATTTTCTGTATGCATTTTTCATGGCAGATAGAAAATGTTTTAATAACAGATAATTCAGGAAGCAGAAACTGTGTTGTACAATAATAGATGTAGGTTATGTTGGCTTTATGCTCAATAAAAGAGGAAAAGGGTAGAGCAGCTTTGATTGAAAGGGGAGATTGCAGCAGCTGATTCTTGAACTGTTGGAGCTGTTTGTTAGCACCGTTTGCCAAAACCCATCATTTCTCAGGTACAGGACTGTGAAAATAACACGAGAGGATTGCAAGACTGAAATATTCAGCTCCTGAAAATATTGGCCCTCGTTTCTGAGACACCAGATCTCCCAGTCAGCAATTTGTCAGATCTGTCATATTGTCTGTCCCATCTAACTGAAAAGCTGCTCCCATTGTAGCTCCTCTTTTGGCTAGAAAACCCTCACTTTCCTTCCCAAATACACTCAGGACCAGTTTCCTGCCACTCATAAGCACTGGCTCTCATAGAAAGGTTGGCTTAGAGCCAGTGGTTCTTTTCCCTTCGTGTTATTTACCCTCCTAATGTATTTATGCACTGCATGAGTATCCTTCCTCAGCACATCATGCTGCTCAGCTACAAAGCCAAGTCCTTCCAGGCTTCTTTTGTAGGACAGACTTCTGTTTGTGCAGTCATCACAGTTTTTCCTCTCTGTTCTCTCTCCTCACTGGGGATGAGCAGGGAGGGCACACAATAGTTGGAGGATTGACTGATGATTCTTAAAATAACGTGATTTCCTGTTTTGTGTGTGTGTTCCTGTTAGACTTTCTTCTTGCCTTTCAGTTTAATGTCATGTTTGCCTTCCCTTTGACTCTGTCACACTGCCATGAATCATGAGTAGCATTCAGCTTTTATCCAGGGATATTATATCTTGGAAGCCTCCAACATGTACAAGAAATTTTTACTGTTTTCTAAGCACATGACCTTGGACTTCATATTTTCAATCATTTGTTACTCCATAACATCCCAGTTTTCCTCAGCAGAGCCAGAATAGCTCAATTCAGTGACAACAGCACATTTCCCTCAAACTTTACTTCCTTTTTCTGCCAGAGCTTTGAGTCACAGTTGGATTCCATGATCTTCAGAGCCCTTTCCAACATCAGTGATTCTGTGATTCTAAAACCACTAAATGAGATCACTCCCTCCAGCCTTCCCCTTTCAAAACCATCAAAGCCTGGCTGGGGACTCCACTGGGACCAAAAACCAAATTTTGACACAAATGTCCAGTGGAGCTGAATTAGTCCAAGGCAGTTTTTCCCCTCGGGACCTGCTGATCCCCCAGGCAGAGATTGAGACTCTCCAGCCTGAAATAGAGGGGGCTGGAGGGAGGGGGCATGTTTGAGGTCCAGAAAATTCCCAATAGCACAGAAAGAAGAGGATGGTTCTTCACTGAAATCATCAGGCAGCTGGATGAAACCAAAGGGAGAACTTCTCCAGAGTGTTTAATTCATCCACCAGCCCCCTGCTACAGAAAGGGGGACATTTAGCATGAGGATTAGGTGAGGTAAGGAAAGTTTATGAGTGTCTCTGATAAATTTTCTCTGCCAACTCAAGGGGCCCCTCAGTTGCTGACAGCCAGAGCCAAGGGAGGGATGTCTCAGTCTGGTCCCCCGTGGCTGATGTCCTGCTCAGTGACAGGGACAGCTGGCCCTTTGGGAGATTCTGTGTTATTAAAGAAGAATATCAAGGAATTATACAGTCAAGGCAGAAAGTCTTATCAAGGCAGATGGCATTCACTTCTAATTCGGATCAAAGGAGAGAAACAGAAGGGTTTGGAAGCCTCATTCCTGTTCCCAGTGCTTGAGGGTCTTTTTAATGGATCTGGCAAGAGAGGAGATGGGAAAAGAGGGTTTGAGAACTGTGTGGGGAAGGCAAAACAAGAAAACAGAGGAAACAAATACCCAGCTCCTTTATTTTCAACCTTCTTCAAATGACTGCATTGGGGTTTTCACTGACCTTGTTTCCAAAGTTGTTTCCTGCATTTAAACTAAATAATGAAAGCCTGGAAAACCCCAAGTTTAGAAATAAGTTAAAGTTTCTCCTCATTCTGCAAGCACTTCTGGTTACGGGCAGACAGTTATTTTGAGCTTTGCATGACTTGAGTATCTGATTTAAGGTGTCTAAAAATTAATTTAAATGCCCAGCATAAAGTCACCATTTAAGCCATGTGAGTGGAAAGGGTACAAGAATATCTATGTACATCTCTCCAGTTGCACCTCCTCATCTCCCTCCCCTCAAAAATCACTGTCCTGTGATGCAGATAAGTGCAGGCTGGATGTTTTGCTACATTTCATTGCAAAGCCAAGAGCCAGGGCAATCGTGTTGGATAAAGCAGAGATTTAAATCGTTTGGAAACTCTTTGAGAGAGGACAGATCTGATAGTAACAACCTTCATGGTTGGCAAGTTACAGCTGCTTATGACAACTTGTAACAATGAAAGCTTATAGTAAAGTTAAAAGCTAAATATCTGTATTGTGCCCTAGGATCAGTTTCGATCCCCAAGTATAAAGCTCCAAACTTTAGGCTGCTTTTATCATCTTTGAGTTTACTTTGTTTTTCTCTGGGTTAAAGAGTTGGGGAGTGTTTTTCTATTATGTTAGAGTGCTTGTTTTCATTCTGATTTTTTTTTTCTTTAACACAGTGGGACGTTTTACTTCAGTGCAAAGTTAATTTATTTCAGTGCAAAGTAAGTGTATTTGCACTGCAGCCATAGGTGTTCCTCACTTACGGCAGCAGTTTCAGCAGGATGTTGTCTTGACATGTTTTGGACCAGCTCAGAACATCTGTTATTCTGTAATGATGACTTTCAGACTGCACATAGGGAACAGTTACAATACCTTGTGTCAGGAGTGCTCTCAAACTGCACATGTAAAAATTTTCATCAGGATCTGCAGTTTGCAGCAATAACTTTATCAGACTAAAATCTAAAGAAATAAAAAAAAATGCCACCAGCTCTGCCTGCATGCTGACACTGAATTTGCTGTGATGACTGCGGGAAATGAGTGACTAATTGTTCACAGTGTGTCTGGAGGCAAGACCACAGGTTCACATTTAAGAATATAGGTCACACTTGCTCATTGGCTTGGCAGCTGTGTATTGGAGAACAGGAACATTAATTTATAGTGCACTCTGTGTGTGAGGCAGTTAGTGCCACTCTCAGCTGTGTTTTAATTGGGAGTTTCAGTGGGAGCAGGAACGTGATGTTCTGCAGCACAGAGCGTCGGTGACAGCACCTGGGGACTCCTGTGCTCCAGCAGAGTCTTTTAAAAGTAGTACAGGTTCAGGAAAAAAAAAAAAAAAAAAAAAAAAAAAACAATGAGAAGTCCAGAAGATTTGCTTCACAGTGATTGATTCAGAAAGCCCAGAATTTCTCAGAGAATCAGAGCAGGCTGGAGGGGTCGGGTCACCATCGGTGTCTGACTAAAGGCTCCTCATGCAAGGCTGGTTGGCACACGAGGACTGGAGAAGATTCAGTGGCTGAAAGATGACGTGAGGCCAGTTCAGATGAGATGCACATTTTAAATGAGAACAGTCAGTGGAAAGGGTTGCCAGAGGGTGGCAGGGCTTTGGCTTACAGCAGTGATATGAGCACAGCACATCCTTTTAGAGGAGAGACAACAGGGCTTGATCACAAAATACAGACCCAGTTCAGGGATGGCTGGGTGAAATGGCCCTGCTGGGCTGTACAGGTGGCCATGGAGAGGATTGCAGTGGTCTGGAATTTAGACAAGCTGTTTGTAGTACCCAACAGTTGAGAGCTCTAAAGCCAGTCAGCAAATGGGGCAGTGCAGCTTCCCCATTGTCTCTGAGAGCAGGGGGAATGAGCAGAAGTTAAATAATTTCTGGGTCACACACTGAACTGGTGGCCAGGCTGGGACTGGAGCAGGGTCTGCTTGTGCTGCCCTGCATGAGGGTGCACCTTCCTCCTTTTCCCCAGGCAGGAGCACAGCCTGGCTGGAGAGGTGTTTGCAGGGATCAAGTCAAAACTTGCCTTTCTCCCTCGAGTATCTCTGAGCCCAGCAAAAGCAATAATGTCGTGCCATGCATCCAGGTTCTTTAATGAGGGATGTAGCTGGATGAGATGCCTGGTTAGCCAAGGGAGTCTTTTCCAGGTTCCCTGCATCAGTTGGGTCAGCAGACTCTCCCCAGGTCAGGGTCCAAGCAGCTGCTTTTCCAGCCAGAAGTGAAGTTTAAGGGCAAATCCCACATGTGATCAAGGCAACCCATTGCAGATGAACAAGGTCTGGCTTTCCTGGGGACAGAAGGAATGTGCAAGAAAGACAATGGGGTCAGGCAATGGGTTAAATTGCACCTAGGTATGATTTGACAATCACTCCCCTGGTAACAGCTCATAATGTTTACAATTTGTCTTCTGTTTTGTTTTGTGATTTCAGGAGCAGAAGGCACAGTGTTCCCTAAATCTATAGAAACTCCCAATGTCAGGGCAGACCCCTTCAAGGAACTAAGGTAAACTTTGGAATATGGTTTAATGGTAACTCAGTGGAGCCTTGTTGGAGTTGTGCTTACTGCTGGGCATCATTTCTGCTTTTGCATAAGAGCTTGGGGATTCTCTTTGGAAGGCATCACAAGAGAGGATGCCATGGAAGAGAAGGGAATTCCATATTTACATGTGATGTGACCAAACTAAAGCAAATCACAGGCCATGAGAGCAGCATTTCTGCTCTATTAACATGCTCTGCATAGCCTGGGCTCAGCATTTGGGAAAAAAAAATAGAGTAATCTTTTCCTGGTTGTGCAGGGAGGTGCTGGAGGCTGTGCTGGATCACAGGGAGCAGCAGCAGGCAAAAGGATAATGCTCTCCAGTATTAACTGTCCTGCAGAATTGCAAACCCTCCCTGACCTGCCCAGGGCATAGCTGTGCATGTGTGTAACTGCTGACACTTGCAGAGATGCCCCTTGCTGACAGCATTGTGCCAGGGGGAATAAACAGCACAGCTCCTGGGAGCCAGCTCTGCCCTCAAGATAAGACTGGGCATTATATTTATTTTATTTTTTAAAATAATTTTTTTTTAAAGTGTGGCACTGCAGGTTAACTTGGATGACTAGTCTGTGCAAAGATACTAATCATATGGCCTAATAAATTATTGAGTGGATCTCCTGATATCTTTGGACCAAGAGTGCTGTAGGGGTTTGCCTCAATACTCAAATTGTCTCTCCTTAGAAAAAGAGAGAGAAATATTTTAAAAATAAAAAATAATTTTAAAAAAAAAGGCAGAAGGACATTTTGTCCTTAAATCTTGGGTTGCCAACTCTCCTTTGCTGGAAAGTGCTGGGGATGGAGCAGTCTTGAGCCAGCTGAAGTTGAGCACGAGCGCTGCAGATTTACTGCAGATTCAGGGGCTGGGAGAGAGCACCTCTGATGGATCCCCTGCTCTGATACACCAGGGATAGTTATGGCCCAGCTGGGTCACCAGGGAAGATGAGGAACATCCCATCTGCCTTCCCTTGGCTCTGTCTCTAGCTTTCAGTTTGCCCTCTCACTGTTCCAGTTTCCCACTCTGGGGATCATCTGTCAGGCAGCACCAGCACTGGAGGCATGGTTGGGTTTGTTATGAAAGTTTGTTCCCTTCCTCCAGGCATTGACTTTAACCCTGCCTCGTGGTTTTCCCAGTTTCTGTCTCCTTTCTTTAAAAAAAGAGGAAAGGTGATCTTTCCTCACTGTGACGTGCAGCTGGCAGGGAGCTGGGAGGGCAGGGAGTGGTGGGGCAACGCTCTCCATTTCCCTGGAAAAGCCAAGCAGACAAAGGCATCAACAAATGGATTTCTAGGTGACCTCCAGGTGACAAAGGCTTTCTGGCACAGCCCGTGTTTACTGACATTTTCATTAAAAAAAAAAAAAAAAGGCAAGATCATGGTTAAAATATCCAATAGCATCTCCAAAATTTACAAAACCAGGTCTTGAGCAGTGCAAAAGAGATGCAAGATGTAGGTCCAAGTTTGTGATTATTTAAGGCTTTTCTAAGATGGGAGGGGGTAAAAAATCCAAATAAGTGTACGATGTTGTATTAGAGGGGGAAAATGTGAACTAAAAGGGCCTTAACCTGATTGACTGTGCTTCTGTTCCAAAGCAAATTAGGCTAAATGGAATTGAAATGAATTAATTGCAGTATCCATGCAGGGAATTGATTTGGTGTATTTGATCTGCTTTAAATTCATGTTGTTATTTCACTTGTTTTGTGTGGAGAGCTGTTAGGTGACTGATTTCCTTTCAAATTATTGGACTGGTGAAAAAAAATCCTGTAGAATCTGTTGGGGGTTTTGGTTGTTTTGGGGTTTTTTTGTTTGGTTGGTTTGTTGGGTTTTTTGTTTGTTTGTTTTGGGTTTTTGGGGGGTTTTTGGTTGTTTGTTTGTTTGTTTTAAGGAAAACTATTGAATAGAATTTACCTGGGGGAAAAAAAAAAAAAAGTCCCACAAAAGTCTTAAATTATTTTGTGTGCTTCTGACAAGTTTATCTTGGTAAAAAATAAAGCTTTTTACAGCATCCTGAGAAGAAAAGAGCCAGTGTGTAGGGAAAGCAAGGTTTTCCAAGAACAAATGCTCTACTGCTCCCCAAACCAAGACCCATCCATCTCTCTGTACATGTTGGATCACTGGCTGCTTCTTAGGTAAAACGGTGCCTTTTGGGGCCAGTACAGAGTTAATAGTGAAAATAATCTTACTCTGAGGGGAGATTTTTTTGGTTCCTTCCTATTTGGATAGCAGAGCGTGTGCATAAGGTGTCCTTTTTGCCCATTTACAAAGATGCTGCAGTGAAATGGGGCTGGATGAGATGGGCCCCGAGCTGTCACACATGGCTGGGAAGGCAGCAGTGAAAGCACACTCTCTGTGTCTGGCTTGCCTCTGAGAGACCTTTTTTCTGCAATAAATAGTGCTTTCTTTCCTGCTTAGGCTGAAGTTCTCAGGTGGAAAGTGCACATTCAGCTGCTGCAGGTTCCCCCAGGCACCCCCAGTCTCCGTCTTTATCCCAATTATGATCCGCTGGTGATTTCTCCCTTTGCTCCTGTCAGTGCCCACTCCTGTCCTTTTGTTGGGCTTCAAACTGAGGTGGCAGCGACTGTTGTTGTCACAAAGAGAGGACACCAGCTGCTGCTGTCACAGCTGGCAGTCAGGACACCTGGATGTTCTCCTCTCCTGGACAGACAGACTGATTCCCTGGCAGGACAGGCAGGACGTGCCACTCAGCTCTGCTCCTGCTTCTCCTCCCCAAGGCCTTCAGCCACACCCGTGTGTCACCACACCTGACACCATCCAGGGGACAGGACACTCGTCCTCAACAGGCTTTCTGTCCATTTGGCTGATGAATGGTCTTCATAATCCAGCTGTGTTTGTAAATCAGCTGCTCTTTGAGGTGCTCATCATCCTGGTGATTCTCTTTGCTCAGTGTCCTTTGCAAAACACTTTTGCAGTGGTTTAGAAGGAGAGAATCCCGGTGGGAATACTTGCACAGCCTTTTCCTAACATGCTAAGCCCACCTCAAGGCTCCAAGAATTGGTTTTGTGCATGTTTGAGCCAGCTCTGGACTTTGCTGATGTGTCCTAAAACCCTCCTGCTCAGTGTCCACTGTGGTAGGAGTGCCAGAGCTCATTAATGTCTCGTTTGATGGATGTAATCAACAGGGCATGTTTTCTACCTGGGCTCCAGAATATTCTTTAATAGTGAAGCTTAAAAGCTAGAGAGGGTTGACAAATTATTTGATTGGCTTTTGTGAGCTTTTTCATGTCTTTAGGTATTTAAAGTAATTGTAGAGTCCTGAATGTATTTGTTGTTGTTCATTGGGTTCTAAACTGGTCAAAAGCTGTAAAAAGGAAAGCAAACAAATCCAAATTATTTTCAAATACTTGGGATGTTTAGCATTGCCATCTGGTGTCGTCCCAAAATAGTTTAGGGGGAGGGCTTGGGAGATTTGTTTGGACATTGAAATATTTGTACTCATCTGCACTGAAGCTTTTTAAAGCAGGCTGGTGCCTTTGACATATGGTAATGTGATTGCTTATGTATAAAAGTTGAATTCAATATGACCTTTTCTCACTGGATTATTTGAGTAGCACCCAAGTAACTTGTCAAGAGCCTGCCTTGAGAACCTCTCCTTGACATTGGCAGGAATCAGCTGCCTTTTTCTATTTACATTCTTCCAAAAAACAAATACATGCCAGAGATGCTGACAGAAATTGTCCATCAAACACCAGATCAGCACTCTTCAGAGGTGAGGGATAAAGGCTGGACAAGCCAGTGAATAAGGAAGAAGGAAATAGTTTGAGGGGAAAGGATTAAAAGGTGGGTGATGAAATATAAGAAAAAGTATCAGGGGGATGCTGTTAAAGTGCCAAGTGCTGGAAGCTGGGGATGGGGTGGGGTTGGAGCAGAGCTGCCTTAAGTACCAAAGTCCAGGTCGTGCTGCAGCTTGGAAACCTGCTGTAGGGTATTTCTGTTCCCAGAGTTAAATAAAAAGAAGTCAGACAGCATGAAATTCACTCCATGAGGGGCAAGCACACACCTGGAATTCATCCACAGATATTGCAGGTTGAAAATGCAGTAAATCGCTCATCCAAGGCCAGGAAGCCAAGGGATGACTGTTTTTTTTTTTTCTATAATGCACAAATATAGTTAAGGGAGAATTAATCCCTTGGGCTTAAAGGGGTAATTTTTTGGCTAAAGTTAGTTATGAAGCACTGAAAGCACAAAATGGCAGCTGAAATGTGCTTGCTGCTTGATTTTATTAGTGCAATTCTACCTTACCACACAGAGCAGTGAACTATCCGAATAGTCCAAGTGAGACCTATTGTAGCAAAAAACAATTTAAATACAGTGCTGAGCTAAGGTAACAATACTCATTTTGAAAAACAGGAATTCTTACCGAGTTAAGGTTTCTCTCAGCTGTGTTTCACAAGGCACCATAGATAAGTAGGAACACAAATAATATTTCTGTCTAAAACCAATTACATTAATAATGATTAAGAGGAAGAAAATTAGAGGAAATGCGAAAAAAAAATGAATGGTATAAAAGAGGAAGTAATTGGTGAGAAATGAAAGTAATTTATAAAGAGTAATATACGATACTGAAACACTGTTTAGTTCCCAGTGAACACTTGTGGATTCCTGTGAGGTGTCAGCAAGGGGGAGATGATCACTGTACCCTTGTACAGTGCCGGTGTTATTTTCTGATTGTTTTGCCAGCGGGGATGCAATTTATTTCTCTGTTATACCAGTGCAATCCCAATAATTTTGGCAGTCCTACCAGCTTAAAAGGCAACAGATTTTCCTTGGGATGAGCTTTCCCTTCCACACTGTAAAAAATACAACTATTTTCAGTTACTTTCAGACAGGTTGGGTATGTACAACCATCTCCACTAAAGCCAACACAATTCATACACAACTAAAAGGAGACACCAGGTTCGTGGTTTCTAAACTTCAGGCTGATTTCAGTGGCCTTTGGTGAGCTGCTTTGGAATGACAGAGATCCTCATCACCTCATTTTCTCATTGAGGGCACCACATCTGATCTGACAATTTCCCCATGGCAGCCGAGGCTTCCTGAAACTCCTGCTGTTGGAGAGACTTTCCCAGAGCAGAATTCACACTCATTTTGTCCTGTTGACCTCCCTTCAGATCTGCTACTTGTTTGTCTCTTACAAAAGACGAGCCACAGCCCTCCCAAACCAAAGGCAGCCTTTCCTCACCTTCTTGTGTGCATTAAGGTGTATTTACACCACTGGATATAAGGGTTGGAGTTAAGGAAGCAGTTGATTGCTGGGGCTTTCCATCTGTTAAAGTATTTCTCTTGCAGAAAGGAGGGGAGGGGAGTTGTTGCTCCTTTTCCTTATCCCAGCAAACCTTCTCTTAATGACCTTCCTCTCTTTCACATCCAGCACCAGGAAGGGTGGATCTAGCTCTTGGTGTCCTTCCCTGTTTTCAGTGGGTGAAGCCTCAGTCTGGACAAGCTGAAAATGAGAAATGCAGAGGTGTTAGTGGGGCTGTGCTGATTTATCCCAGCTGGATAAATCGTGGCTCTGCCCTGTTCCCTTATCCCAGCTGGATAAATCATGGTTCTGCCCTGTTCCCAGTGCTGCTGATGGCACATCCTCTTCACAGAGGGCTAATGGATTGTGAAGGCAGGAAGGGCAGGAAGGTGTTCTGGACTCTGTATTGCTGAAGTCAAAAAAAAAATTCAGGAGAAAAAGGCAAAGCAGCTGAAATTGGTGGTGAAGCAGCCTGCAGTGTGTGCTGGGGTCTTTCCAGAGCCCCCCCTGTCCCCTGTGCTGCTGGCATGTGTGGTTCCAGAGCCAGCACATTCCACCAGAGCCATGTGGCCCCTGAAGTGAGACCAGGAGTGGGAATAGGGAAGGGAAGGGCAGATTTCTAAAGGAAATTGCTGCCAAACAGTAATCCCAGCCTATGGGATAGAGAGCAGTGGAAATACCCCTCTTGTCTGCTGGTTGATGCACCAAAAGATGTGAGAAGATACTCAAGATTCATGTAATTAAGCAGCACAATTGGAACTGGAGCAATGGCTCCAGACAGAGACCAGTTTAACTTTTCCTGGGCCCTGAGCAAACCTCAGCAGCTGGGTTCATTATTCTCTCCCTGCATTTATTCTGTAGGGGTTCCCTAACGCAAACAAAGTCTTTTCCTGGGAGATATTAATCGTCAGTCCTGGCTGTTATCTCAGATTGAATACCTCTGCTGTGTACAAGATCCGTATCCTGCCTAGCTGCGCTGTGCCCAGGTTTGTCATTAGCTTTCAGCAGCAGAATGTCACTTGCTCCATAATCAGAGCATCCATCTGACCTTCGAGTGCTGCTCACAGAGGTGTGTGAGCCAGAAATCCTCGGGGACTTGAGAGAAACCCCATCCGTGTGACCAAGCTGTACAGTCAGACGTGCACATGTATCCATTTGAATAACAAAAAAGCGAGCTTGTTTGGCTTTTTTTTTTTTTTTTAAACTCTCTGTGCAGCACACCGCTAACCTTGAGCAGAAAATAGATGCTAATAAATGCGAGGTCTTAAAAATGTGAATTACGGCCATTTCACACTCCACGGCAGACTCGCACTGGTGGAATGGCTTAATGCTTAATTACAATGCTTGTCCTTCTCTCAAGTGCAGATGACATTCCTCAGATAGATTTTGCAATGACATCTGTGGAAATAAGTTGTGAAACTAATTAGTTATTGGTATAATACAGAATATTGACTCCACGCTGATTAAAAGGATGTGGTGGCACGTCTGACATGATGTATCTGTCGGGTAGGTTAGTCTGAGGTGGTATTTTTTGGAAGGTCGTACAGAAAATGATGAAAGCACCATTTGGCCTCTGGAATGGAGATGTTTATAGAAAGTGTTGCCTTTCATTTACATTTTGATCATGGTTTAGGGGGGACTGCCATGCTCTGGAGTGCTGCCCTGGGGCCTCGGGGTCTAAGGAGCATTTTTGGGATGCCAACTATAAAAAAGTCTGCAGGTTATTGGCTACCTGCAGCCATAGGTGCTCTAAAAGCAATCCTTAGACAACTACCCAGAGAGATGGGCAAGGAAAATGTTGGAGTTTTTTTTTCAGTGGAAATTGGGCAGTGTTTTCCCGGCAGTGTGTTCCGTGGGGCAGTCAGGAGATGCTGCAGCAGGAATCGGTGCTGCTGCTCAGGGATACAGCATTTGTCATGCTCTGTGAAAGGCCCAAAACCCATTCTTTTATCGTAACATTTGTACTTGAGATAGAGCTATTTGTACCAAGGATATTGAGCATGAAATACAGAGGTAAATAGAAAGTTGGCAAGGAAAGCACCTTACCCACCTATCACTGTGATCCCAATCCTTTGCAAATACTGTGATATTTAGGATGTAATCATATTCAAAATGACTGAACAGCTCAGAAGAGAAGGAGATTTTCCTTTGAACACTGTTCTTATCTTAAAGAAATGAGAGGAATGTAATCCACTGAGTACCATGTTTGCTTTTGGGTAGAAAAATACATGGTTTTCTTTAATATTTCTCTCATCCCTTCGTACACCTCTCCAGCTGTGCATCACATATTTCTAAAACCCTGAGTGAAGAGCAAAGCAGGCGAAATAAAAATCTTTGCCTTATTCAGCAGCCAGTAGCTGCTTTTAAGAAGGAATATCTCCCTGCTAAGGCTTCACCTGTGAGCCTGGGAGCTGTCTGGCAGGCAGAGCTCCCTGTTCCCACTGTGCTGAGCCCAGCACAGGAGCCACAGCTGGGATTTCACCTGCTGAACTGCAGCAGCCCAGAACCAGCTTCCTGAAAATGAGGCATTTAACACGGACTTCTCATTAACCTGGTGCAAAACAGGGAAGGACAGTTCAGACACTCCACTGCCCAAGTGAGGAGCTCCTCAGGGTTTTGTTTTGTGCTGCCCTTTGCTGATGCCAGAGGGTTTGGCTGGGCCACAGCAATAATGTTTATTAGTTTGAGTGACGTACTTGGAGCTGCAGAAGTCCCCTGTGAATAAAAAGGACGTTTTTACAAATACCCTAATTGTACTTTAGGCTGTAGACAGGAATCAATAGCTGCTGCATAACCTTATTAAAGAGAGGAGAAATATGTGTCCACAACTGCTGTGGGATCCTTCCTTTTGAAAGCAGTATTTTGTACATACTTATTAAGAGAAATCACAAATATTCACCGTGCCTATGGAATCTTTATTCTGAATTTTTTTCATGTGGAATAGAGTTGCTTTCTTTAGGCCAAACAGGTGTAGCTACGTCCTTTCATCATGAATTGATTTTATCTTTTTTCATGTGCGGTGACTGCCACTGCTCTGCTTCTCTTGTGTATTCTGCAATATGGATTTATCTCCTGGGTTATTGGGGCACCTCTGGCTGTTTTGAATTGTAATAATTTCTGGCCAAGCATTGCTGAGTTCACACTGAAGGAATGTCACTTCCAGCTCTGGAGTGGTGTTTTGAGCCAATAGCCAAACCTGGTCATTCTTTGCAGACCCCTGCACAGTCCAGAGTTGCTCCCCTGGTCTCTGCTTCATCTAGAATGATAAGAGCTCATTATCAGTGTGTGAGCATCAGCTGTGGGCAGCCCTGCCTTTCCTGAGCTCAGCAGGGTTGCCTGGGGGAGGTCAGTGACCCACCCTGCACCTTGTGCCCACTCGTGTCCTGTGAAGGGAGGGAATGGAAATGCAGGAGCTCCTTTGTGCTGGGTCCTTTTTCTCATCTCCACTTTAGGAAAGCTGAGAGCCCACGGATTTCACAGCCTCATTTCCAGGTTCTGCTGACAGCTCTGAAACTGGCAGTCCCTGCTCTGCCTCCTGGCTGCATTGGTGTTGGAGTGACTCACTGTAAAAAAAGGAGCATTTTGGGGGCCAGACTTGTGAAAGCACCGTGTTAAAGGTGGAGTTTGAAAGGCACAGTGACAGCCACCATTTCATCTCTCCCAGAGCTGTAAATACAGACCCCAAAACACACACACAGCCCTGCTGGCAAGGAAAATAATGCCCTGCTTCACTTCAGCTGCACAAGAACATCCTTGGATAGAAGAAGCCTTAGAAAAAGAAACTTAAAAGCTTTTCTTTCACATGATGCTGTGTGGCTTCAGGGCCACGTGGGAGACGAGGGAGCAGAAATAGGATTGCACTCCAGTAATAGAAAAAAAAAGCGGATGAGTGGCCTCAGGAAAGCCTGAAAAACACAAAAATACTGTTCAGTTCTCCAGAGAGGAGGAGCAAAAAACCCAGGGTGGGGGCAGTAGGTGTGGAAGGAGAGGAGCTTTGCCCTGGCTTGGGCAAACAGGGATGGGTGTTGGGGTCTTGGGACCCTCCTGGCAGTTCTTCCTCCAGCTGAAACTCAGCTGCAATTCTCTGTTTCTCGTGTTGATTTGACTTCAGTTCATGAGTTATCTCCTGCCTTTTGCAAAACAAAACGAGAAGCACATTGTCTGCCTTCTTGCCTGGTTTCATGTCATTAAGAAGGGCTGGCTGAGGACGTGTTCTGAAGTGGCACAAGGGAATCAAGCAGGAAAGTAAACTGAAAAACCCCAAACTTAGGCCATCAAGGATCATAAGGGAGGTTGTAAAGCAGAGAGGAAATGGTCTCCTGGTGAGCTGGAGAACAGCTGATAGGGCTGGATAATGAGGGGATGTGCTGCTCTAAGGAGATATTCCCTGCCAGTGAACTCAGAGAAAATCTGCTTATATTTGATATAATAAGGGCAAAAAGCAAGACACAAAGAGTTGACACTGCTAGTGCTGAAGTGCGTGGCAGTGATAAAAATGTCATGTCCTGTCCAGTTCCTTAAGTATTAGCATTTTAAAATAAAGAGAAAGAAGTAAAACGAAATGTGAGTTTAGGGGGGTTTTATTAAGGATTTGCTGTCTTAACTTTAATGAAGGAGTAATAAATATAAATGGGTATAAATGGAAGGTTATTAAAGCTGTCTGTTTTGATAGAAAATATGCAGTATCTTCTCCTGCAATGCCAGAGGTTAAAGATTATTATTGCTTCCTAAGGTTTCAGAAATTAAATTCTCTCTCTTATGATCCAAAAGGTGTGATTGAAAATGTGTGCATGTGAAATGGTTTGTAATAAATTCAAATTGCAGTAAAAATCTCTTTAGAAAAACAGGGTATCTCACAAGAATCAACTGAGGAGCTCTGTCTTAAGAGGGGAAGCTTTTTTTATAAACCATTTTGGAAACTCAGATGCTGCCAGAAGGATCACCCAGAAAGAGCACAGGATCTTCTGAAAGAAGTTCAGCCAGAGGTTGAAATCCAGAGTGCCCTGGGTTAAAAACTGACTTTAACTGGATCTTTTCTGGTTTATACACTTCTAATTAATTACAAATTATGTTTCTGACAGAGCCTCTTAGGGTACAAAAATGAAGTCCTTCATAACAGCTGTTTGCTTCTTTCTAAAGCCTCCAAACCTCTGAGTACCAGATAATCAATTCTTGTTCCCCTGGAGCAGAAGGACCTGTGCTCAAAGCACAGTGAAAAAAGCCATTCCCAACTGTACAGTGCCAGGAGATTTGGGGAATTCATCTCTGCTCCTCTCCAAACCCAAACCTGTGGGTGTAAATCCTACTGCAGGCACTGCATTAATTCACTTTTTGAACTGCAGAAACTTTGGCAGTGTGGGGCAACCACGATGGTGTTGGTGTTAGTAATAATAGGCTGAATTCTGCAAGGCAGAGCCTTGCCTTTATTCAAAGAACAGCTCCCATGAAGCCACAAGGTAATGATGGCCCTACACAGCACGTTGTGTCCCTTGGTCAATTCTGTGTAATTCTCTTCTGTATAAATGGATATTAATGGAAGGTTATTAAAGCTGTTCATTTTGATAGGAAATGTGCAGTATCTTCTCCTGCAATGCCAGAGGTTAAAGATTATTATTGCTTCCTAAGGTTTCTGAAATTAAATTCTCTCTCTAATGACTCAAAAGGTGTGATTGAAACTACATGCTTGCAGTCACACTGTGTGCAACCACACTGCATGTGTTCCTGCAGGAACTGCACATCTGGAAACAGGAACTGCACATCTGGAAACAGGAACTGCACATCTGGAAACAACCCAGGTCCTGAATTCAGCCCTGGGACCTGGGAGCTGCCTTACCCTGGGTCTTGGCCCATCTGTGCCCTTGCAAACTTCCATAAATTCTCAGTTTCATCTCTGTGGGATCATACTGATTCTATCAAGAAGAGAATATTTGGTTGTTTACATAGGCTCAGTTCCTCATCTCCACCACTGCTTAATCCTTTGCAAGAAAACCCACAACAAAGTCTTACTCAAAACATCAAGGACAATACTGCTAAAGAGATGGAAAACGGAACACTAAATCTCTCCTAGTTCCTTTCCTATTCTTCCCTGCTTAGCATGTGACAAATTTTCTGTAACACCCACTAAATATGTTGATTTTATGGGGTCTCAGTTGAGCAGTAGGGCACCACTTAATCTCTCCATCCCTTGGCATTGTGCTGAACACAGAGAGAAGACCAAGCAATGAATTTGTCAGAACATTTTGCAGAGCTCTGAGGTGCACAGCATTCAAACAACATCACACCAGGAGTCTAAATCTATGAGTCTAGAGGTTAGTTACAGATAGAAAGGATAAATCAAGCAATAAAGGATGCCTATAAAAAAAGGATGCTGCCTGTTAAATGAAGACACCTCAGAGTTCATCATAAACCTCTGACATATATTCAGTCACTCTGCTTGCTGTCACAGTCTGAAATATATTTGAAGGTGCCTGCGTATTTTATGCTGCAACCTCTGATAAACACATGCACATTTTCAATGATGTTGCATCATACCTTGTGAGCTGATGTGACCTGAAAGGGGAATCACTGCCGGGGAAATTGGGAGCTCTGCAGGCTGAGGTGCTCAGAGACACATGAAAAATGTTTCTGTGACTCACACAGTCTGTGAAAATGTCCGTGCAATACCAAAGAGAGTGTTGGTGTCATAAGCATCCCTTTGAGGATGGATGCCAGCTCCCAGGGAAGCAAAGCACAGTTCACCCAAACCTGCCAGTGGGACTGTCCTACAATAAACAACTCTACAGCAAAATAATTGCTAGGTTGGGGTTGAATTTCCCAGGGAAAAAAAAAAAAAAAAAAAAGCTTGATATAAACCAAAGCAACATCTGGCTGCACTTTTAAAGCGATGAAAAGCAAAATGAGCCTTCGAAAGGCAGACTGAAATTTCAGCAGGGCCACTGTAATGGTTCTCTTGCTTCTCAGATGGAGATTATGGCTCTCCAGAAAGAACAACTGCAAGACTTATGCAGGGCCAATACTTAAAATTGACCATCCCTTAATTTTTTAGTGTCTGTCAGGAATTAATGGTGTGGCATTGATTTATGGAGCTATCCAGGCCACTTCTGCAGAGCTCCCTTCTTTTCAGAGATAAGTATTCTGAGAAGCTGCTGGTGTGTTTGTTATCCATCAGGACCCGTCAGCCACTCTCCATATGGTTTGCTGGAGTCAGAAAAATGTAAAATTCTTCTTAAAAGTGTCATGTTCTACAATTGAAGAAGTGCACTTTCTGAGAGATGGATTAACAGTAAAGCAGAGGAGGTAATAATTATTATTAGTCTGTATTTCAAAAAGTAACTGAAGATGTTTGAGCACCTGAGAGATTAATATTTTTAATCCCTGGTTTTTCCAAGTAGGATTGTCCATACTGTATAAATTACCAAGAGGTCACAAGCTGGTCATTTTTTAAAAAGGATTGGGCAATTCTGGCATTTTCTACAAACTAGAAGAAGAAAAATAGAGGAACCAAATGCAGAAAAGATAAAATAGCTGATGCTTTAAGTGCTTGTGGTCAGTATAAGAATGTGCATGGTTTGCAAATCTGACTCAGCTGCTTGAAAAATGATGGGATCTACTTTCAGTGAAAGGCTGAGGCAAGGAGAGGAGACTGGGGTGATCAATTATCCCATGAGAATGGTGCAGTGTATCCCTGTGGCATGCCACCAATCTTCTCATAAAAAAGCCATGTGATCTTGGCTTCAAAACATGTCAGCACTACCCTGCTCTTTAAACAGATCTATGCAAATCTGTGTAAGTGCTGTGTGTAGGAAGGGAGGAGTGATGCCTTGGACTTGGTGCTTTATGGGCTTATCTGTCTTCATTGGCATTAAAGTTGACATGATGCCAAAGTCAGAAGAGTTTAAATTGGAGAGTTTGGAGAGTGTGCAAAGTGTATGGATGGGTAGAGTTGGTGTTGCTTCCCTTCTGGGTAATTACTGATTTATCTTGGGTGGCAGAAAAGGTATTTTCCATTCCAAACCTGAACACAGTCACAGCGAGGGTGAAGCTGATGTGAGGGTTGTAGCTCTGAGGGAGGCATCTCTTGGGATGCTGGATTTGCCCCTGTGTAATTTCCCTTCTCCTGGTTGCTGGGGAGTTGAGGGAGCTGTGAGGATGGACAGGCAGTGCCCCCATCACCTGTGCTGCTGAGCAAGTCCCTCATTAGCACTGCCATTGGCACAGCTCAGCTATTCCTGCTCTGCCCTCGGCCAATATAAATATTCCTGAGCTGCTTTTGTACGTACTCAGGCCACCAGCACGTGTCTGCGTTTTTCCTGAAACTCCACAGCTTCTTACATTGAAACAGGAGAGCCTAGAGCTCTTTGAACTCTGTTTGTGTATTCACAGCACAGTGAAAGTAGGAGCTGGGTGTCACAGCTGCAGGGCAGTCTGCATTCCTCCCCCTGAATCCATGAGGAATGGGATGCCAGAGGTGTTCCATTCCCACTAAAACTCCCTGACAGCCCTCAGTGCACAATGGTCCAGAAATAGCCACGTTGGCTCTGGCCCTGAATAGGGCCAATCCTGCTACCCTGCAGCTTTGGATGGTTTAGCCTCTGCTGTGTCTTGCTCCAGGTGGAAGCATTCCCCATGGATCAGCCATGCCTGCTCTGAGCACTGCTCTGCTCAGGCTGCTCTCCTGCTCCTCAGCAGTCTGTGCTCTCAGACCCCACTGGTAACTCTGACATCCCCAGCAGCAGAAGGGACTGGTAAAATTGCCTCAGAAGAGCCCACGGTCTCATTTGCCAAGCCTAGTGCCTAAAGTGTAGCCTAGTTCACTCTCTCAGTGGAAAGCAAATAGAAAAATCATTTTCGCAGTGCCCAGCAATGTTTATCTTCCAGGTTGGCTGGCCTGCAGTGACATTAGTGTCCCCAGAGCCTCTGAACTTAATGATTTCCAGTTGCTGCTTGCCTGCTTGAAGCAATCCCAGTCCAGCCTCCACTGTGTTCCTCCTGCCAGTCACTATGGGAACAGCAATCAAAGCTCATATTTATGGCTCTGTAGATGTCCAAGGTCATGGAGCACGGGTCTGCTGGGAACAATTAAAACAGACCTGTCCAGTTATATCTCTTTAAGCTCTCCCCACGTTACACCTCTAACTAGAGCAGTAAAGTTAAAGCAGCATGACTGTCAGGATGTGGCTGCTTTGTGGAGGATAATCCTTTACAGAGATAAAGACACTCGGGATGATGTGGAAGCGTGCTAGGAGTGAAGGCAGCACTGCTGGGTGAATCCTGCCCCAGGTTCCATCCCACATCCGTCCATCCATCCATCCATGGGCAGGGCTGTGCCCAGCAGCCCTGGCAGGTGTCCCCTCTGGAGCAGCTCAGCTCCCTGCAGCTCCCACCTCATCCACAGGGATGAAGGGGTTTGAGCTCTCTTGGAGCAGCAGGGGATGTTCACTCTGCTTTGGGAGGTTTTGTGGTTTCACCCTGGGTACTCCATCACTGTCATCACCTATAAACTAAAAATGGCAAATGTGTGTTTTTAGGCTGACAGCAAATGGTGTTTGCTCCTGGTGACTTGTTCTGTGGCAGAATACAGGGGGGGAAAAAAAGGGACTGCAAAAATAATTGGAATAAGATGGAGGGAAGAGCTGCAGTGAACCTAATGTCTGAGGGAGAGAGAAGTCATTATTTGGCCATTTCCAGGTTTTGTAAGAGGCAGCTGTTTCTCTCTCTGATCCTGTTTCAGCCAGGGTCACTTTCTATTGAGGGACCTGTGGGATGGGACTCCTGAACCATTGTCTGTGTTTTATGGGTCTGGGGATGGAATAGCATCCTTCCCTTGAGCACTAATGGAGTTTGTTACATAAAAATGAAAATCTTTTAGGCCAGAAGATCCAGCAGCAGGTACCACTTGGAGGTGAGACAGAGTTGCCTCCTTCACAAGCAAGGGGCACAGAAAGATTCAACACCAGAATTTCAGAAACAGGCCAGCAGGCGTGTAAATACCTTTACAAACATCCAGGCTTTTTTCATAGTCACATTATATTAAATATATTCCCTTCTAATTCACAGCTAATTGAGTTTGGGTAGCCAGGGCATGTTTAGTTAATATTTTCTTACACAGGATTAGTTTTAAATGCTATAGGTGAAAGCAGTTTTACTGTGCACAATGCTGTTGAGGTAAAGCTGTGTCCCAAGCAAACAAGAAAAGACAAAAGGAGAGCAGGCACTTCTAAATTGTTTTGAAATAGAAATATTCACTGCCACAAAACACTGGGAGGCTGGGATGCTGCATGGACATGGGAATGTGTTTTAGAAAAGAAGCTCAAAAATGCTGAAATTTCCATTTTAAAACTTTTCTCTGGCAGGATTAAGGAGTTCCCTGTGGAGGCACAGCCATGGATTGGGGTTGTGGGTTCTCCACCTTTCCCTCTCCAAGTTTGGATCCAGCCTGCAAAGTTGCATTTTGCAATCTGGGCAACCTTAAAGTGAAAAATGAAAGGAAACGCTGGAAAAATCTTTGGCGTTAATGTTGAGAACATTCCTTATCCATCATGAAAAGGGGAAACAGGAGGTAACAGGCTTCGTGTGCCTCCTCCCTGCTGAGGAAACTTCTCTGAAGGCAGTTCTCTGTGTGTTTCTGTGATACAGATATGTCGATTTTCTGAGCTCTGGATGGCAGCTTGATAGGCAGTGTCAAAAACAAGAGATGTGTTGGGCTGACTCATCCCTGTGCCTTTTCCCAGCTGGGTGAGATTAACTGGATCTGCTACTGGTTTGGACTGGGAGGCCCAGGATTGAATGTGGCTCCTCGGTGTGGTGGGTGGGCATGGCACAAATGTTTTTATTTCCAGCAAGTGAGGGCTGGATTCCCTGTCCTGGAGCTGGAAATAACCACTCACTCCTGGCTGCTGGAGTGGGGGTGTGACAAGGAATGCTGTCACCAGGGGGGTGACAGGCCAGCCTTGGCATGGAGCTCTGGGGAGCAGGTGGCATCTGCAAACCTGGAGGATTGGCAGCTTCAAAGGGTAAAAATCAGGACACCTCTCACAGCCTTTGCCTCAAAGAACAGGAACTCCCCAGCGTTTTAAGAAGCAGGGGAGGCTCCAACTCCTGCCCTGCCTGGCTGGATGGCTTTGGTGACTGACAACAGCAGCAATTTTCGCTGGGAAAGTTTTAGAAGTGATGGCCACCCATTAAAAAAAAACACCTATCCACATTCCGGTTGCACTGGAGGAATCTGAACAGAGTTAAGTTCTTGGCTGTTTTATTTTTCCTCCTGTTACCTACCAAGCAGACAATCAATAGTGTTAATGTGACTGCTGAGAGGTGCCATGAGGGTGCAGGCGATTCAGGAAAAGCAAGGCATTCCAGGAAAAAAAAAAAACAAACCAAATTATACCTTTCAGCTTTGATCGTTCTTGGTTTCGAAGACCATAAAAAACACCCACAATTCATATTTTTCTCTTGCTTCTTCTTTATTATTATTATTTTGTTTGGCTGTACAAAAGGAGAATTAAGGTTGATTTTAAGGTCCAGTCTCCTTTCTCTTGTTGTGTTCCCAAGGTAACTCAATAGAGTTCTTTTAAGGGCAGTACTTGGGAAGTCAGTGGGGTGAGATCTGTGCACCTGGGGCATTCCCACCTCACAGGACCATCTGCTGAAGTTCCTTGTGGAGGTGATGGCTCAGGACTGTGCTTTGCAGCAGAGGGGACATTCTGTGAGGAACTTTTCCAATGAGTTGGCTTGGATACAAGGAAAAATCAGCAGCAAAGAGTTGCCTGTTTCAATTTGCTGTGTTGGGGGAGGATTATTCCACCTGGGCTGTGATGAGCCATCCCCACCAGGCTGCAGGGAACCCAGGGACCACTGGATATGTTCATCTCTAATCACAAAGGCATCTCATCTCAGGGCTGGAAATGGAATCCCAGTGCTTCAGCCACAAAGCCAGTTCTCTTCCCTGGCTGCCTTTTTAAAATCGAAATAAAATAGAGCAAAATGAATTGAAAATCACAGCCAAAAACCTGTTTAAGGAAGGGGTCATTCCACTGAGTGGTACAGCAGCTTTTCTGACAGACATCAGTTCTTTTTTGGTTTTTAATCTCTTTCACTTCACCTCCATTTGACCTCTTCCATTAGCAACTGGAATTGTCTTTGCTACCTGCTAAAGAGACATCCAGGGGAGGTTACTGCAGTCAAAAGGCAGGCTTGACCAGGGAGAGATGGAAGGAACCTTGCAAGAGTCCAGAAACATTGAACACATTCTCATGTTGCTGTGCTTGACCCCAGGAACAGGAGAAGAGGTTTCATGCCTTAAAATGAACAAGGTCAACAACTGTGGATGCCATGACACCGTGGAACACACCAAACAGCAAAGGGAGAGGTGAAAGAAGGAAGCAGAACCTCTTGAGACACACACCTGTCATCAGCAGGGTGTCACAGCTCCCAGTTCCCAGCAGGTGAAGCAGGACAGGGATGTCCCCACCCTGGGAAGAGATGGGTTCATGCCAGTAGAGCCAGCTCCCAGCAAATGGTGAATTGTCACCACCAGGCTCAATAATTGTCTCTCTTGCAGTTCAGAAAAATATCATCTGGCAGATCTGTCTTGAAAGATTGCCAAGCCTTACCTCTGAATGCATGTTTTACTCAGGAGTGATTATGTGCCAAGGATAAATAGAAAACAGTTTTGGTTTTAGCTGAAAATAAATTGAGGCTGAGAATTTGCAAAACATCCTCTTCCCTAAATTAAAGTAGTCCCTTTGGAGACATCTCTATACTCTCATTTTCAGTAAGTTGGGCTTTTTTTTTTCCTGATCTCTTTATCTCTCTGCTCCTTTCCTCCCTCCACCCTCCCACACAATTCCTTTATTTTCTTCTCTACACCATTTCCCAACCTATCTTCTTTTGCGTATTTGAAAGCAAGAAATTAGTTGGAAATCTCAAAGAGCTGTAAGATTTTCTGTTCTACACTACCTAAGAGCTTTGAGCCTGACTTGTTCCAATACTCCTCATCCTTCCCATTGCCCTTCCAAACTCCTCTGTGCCAAAAAAGTCACAAGGAGGAGCACTGGGCCCCTCTTAAAGTCTCTGTCCATGGTGGTGTTTCCCATTCCTTGGCTTTATTTTAGAGTTCCTCCCAAAGCAAGGCTGTGCAGGAGTGATCTGGAGAGGGGAACATCTTCCCAACTCTGAGCAGGAGCCCAGCACTTTGGAAAAGAGGATGGTGCAGTATTGTTGCATGATAATGGGCTGGATTGGAGGAGTTTGGATCACTTCTGTGCCCTTGCACATGCAGACATGGACCCACATTGCTGGTGTAACTTGTGACTGTCAAAGAGGCCACAACCTTGGCATATGCATCCCTCCTTTACAATTACAATTCATGCACATTTACAATGTGTTTTAAAGTATACTGGGAACAGAAAATGGTACATCTTCTGCATGAAAATGAAAAGCAACTGAAAACCTGTTATATGCTCTATATAGCTCTGATCAGAGGGGAAAAGATGACTGCAGATTTGTGGTTGACAGCCTTCAGAAAAGGCTCAACAGAGTGTGAAAATTGACATTTAGCAAATAGCAATTCAGCCTTCATTTTTAGTGGAGCTGCTTGAAATAAATGGCAGGTTTTAAACAAAATGTTTGGTCAGTTGTTATACTGGATGTTGCTTGTCTAATTACTTCAGTTAATTAAAAGGGCGGACAATAAGTCAAAGCCAGAGTCAATAAGTTTGTTAATAAAGATTTAATTTGGTGGAATCATTATAAATTGATTGTACAATGGATGGATATGCCACAGGAATGTGAGCATCTGAAGGTCCACAAATGGGTTTTCAGAAATACCCATCAGGTTGTAGCCAATTTGTCATGCTAAAGAAGCTCTTCAAATCCACTTAGGCAAGGGTGTACATGTGTCCAAAGGGTATCACCACTGAGTAGATGGTGCACACAGACACACCTTCTTTTCTTTCCAGCAGTTGTTTTGTCTTTGTTTTTTTTGTTCTGCCATTCCAAATCCCTTTTTTTTTAGCTCTGTTATCTCTGTATTTCTCATTGTAAGCGATTTACTATTAATGCCAGTCTTTTTAGAAGGAATAGAATAAATCATCAGAGAGGAGAAAGAGTAAATCATCACTGCAGTGAGTGAACCTGAGCACTACCCATGTGAGATTTTAATCCACCTCACCCTTTCCCTTTATTGCTGACCAAACAGCAGGTGAAAACCCCATGGGCAGACAAACTTCAAAAGTAATTTTAAAATGAAAATCTAGATCGACATTTCTTGCCTTCCTCAAGCAGTTCTGGTGCAGGACACTGCTTGCAAAGTCTGATGCTAATGACTGCAATATTTGCATAGTGCTGCACCCCTGCCAGTAATCCTCTCGTTGGAGTAGAGGTTATCACAGGAAAGCGATTTCTCTGTCAGGGATGCCATGCTGGTCTGCTCTGCAGGATTTTTCAACACTCTGAAAAACAGGAGAATAAGATAAAAAAAAAAAAAAACAACACATCATGCTGCCTTCTTTCAGAGTAAAGCAGAAGAGCAAATCGTGAAAGTAGCGGAGATTTGTCCCAAATTCATCCAGCACATGACAGTCACCCCAAAACAGCGCCGTGTACTGTGTGTGTTAACAAATACAGATTGTTCACCCAGCGAGTTTTACCTGACTCAAGTATCCACCTTTTCATTGGGTTTTATAATTTTAGCCTAACTCAGGTGCCTTTTGCCCTGCTGCCACCATCCAGCAGCCTGTATAAACCTCAGGAAAAAGCTGATGGAAGCCTGGACTGTTCCCCCCAAGGACAGCATTGCTGTCCCTGTGCCAGGGGCTCAGGGTTCCCATGAAATGTGGCCCTACAGAGTTCTCCTCTGGGATGTGTTCATCTCCTCTGTGTTTCTGAGGACAGCACTCTGTGAGACATTGGGTAGCAAACAGTGGCAGTGGCCCTTAGGAAGAGCCACAACACTTGGTTTCTGTTTCTTTTTCTCCTCCCTGCCACTGTGGCAGTGCATCAAGCTAATACCCAATCTTAGCAGCCTCTTCTGCAATTCTGCTTGAAAGCGTTTCTTCCAATTTATGCCTTTTAATTAGAAGCTTTCAACCTGTAATTAGAAACTTACACCAGCCCAACCTTTGTTTCTTAAAGAATGCATTTGTGGTTTAGGCAATTACGGTAACATGAAAAGTAATTATTTTTCTCCATGTGCGAAATGAGCCTGGTCATTAATGCAGCCAACAGGAGGAGGAATTTATTTCCTTTTGATTTGTTTTCATTTACTGAGAGAAGTTATGGAACAAGCAAAATAAATAGGTGGTTTAGGTAGTAGATGAAGCATGTGTAACACTGGTTTGGGGAGTGCAGGGAGGGCAGTGGGATCAGAGGCACAGCCACACTGTAAGTCCAAGACCCCTGGTTGCCACACTCAAGTTAGCCATGAAGAAATTTCCAGACTGTTATTTGAGCAGTTTTGACACAGTCTGTATAAATGTTCAAGGAGCTGTCGTCAGGTGTTTGTAATAAAAATAATTATGGGCTCTTAGGTGCCAGCCAGGGGCATCAGAAGCAGCATTGTGCCTTGGTTAGAGCTCAGCCTGCCTTGTGATAATGCCATTTTCTGTCTCAGTTCTGACTGTGTCACCACACAGCACACAGATGGCTCTGGGTGTCCCAGCTTGTCAGTTAAGGCTGAAAGCTGGACCACCCCAGGTGAGGAGAGGGATGTTTCAGTCATCTCTGCACTTAAAATAGGAATAATTAGTTTTACATCCCTGAATCCCTTCTCTGTCTGCTTAAACACATCATCTTTTCAAACCACATCTGTATTTACCACACATCATGTTCAACTATCTCCCAATTTCTATGATAATTTCTCTCCTTGATTTATAAGCAACAGAATTTTTTAATTATCGAGATGATTTTAATTTTCTCAGCCATACCTCCACTTGGTTAAACATTAATCTTGCACTTTTTTCTCAGACAATCTCTGCCCTTCACCACTTCTGCAGTTCATAATGAGACTAGATCTCAGTGATATTACACAGCCATTTTTCTCCCTGGATTAATTTGATATCATCTGCTTAATCTCAGGCTTTGTCTTCCAAATACTATGTTTGGCTTCTGGTAAGCTATTCCAGAAATTACTTTAAATGTAAAAAAACCCAAACAAATCAAAACCAAACCAAAAACAAACAAGCAAGCAAACAAAAAACAAACAAAAAACCCCACTACCCTAAGACATTTAAGACAACTTTACATAATTGCCTCGCCTTCAGCAATTCCTGTGCTGTAGCATAGTAGGCAATCACAAAGGATTTACAGTTGTATTTTGACTGCTCTGTGTTTTCATAGTTTTGCTGCTTTTCAGTGCCCTGAATAAGCCTCAGCTAGTGCAAAGTGTGCTGGGAGCCTGCAGCAGGGGGTTTGCAGTGTGGTGGGAGGAACCATATGTCCACACTTCTCCTCCTGCTGAGGAATGGCTTTTTTTTTTTGGAGGGAGAATGAAAGCTGGTTCTCACCTGCTTGGTGCTGCAAGACAATACCCTCCCTACAAACTGATTACTCGTTTGTCTAGACCCTCTCAAATCTTCTTTTAATATCAGCTGAGCATCTTCCTGATGCTGGCTTTCACCTCCTTTGTGATGGTTTCGAGCTCCTGCTGTTAGTTAGCCCTTCTCACAGAGCTGTGATCTCTGAAGAGGTAATAAGATATGTCCATTACATGGTCAGAAGAGGATTGTTTTAGCATGAACTCTCGTCAGGAAAAGTTCACTAAGCACAGGACCCATAACTCAAGCTGGGTGAAAAATACCTGAACTGGTCCATTGGGCTCTGAGATGAAGTTACCAAAAGCAGCAGCAGATTTATTACACTGCTGGTGATGCAGCATTCCTTGAAGCTGGAAGACCTCTGCTTAAAAAAAGAAGAAAGAAGAGTTGTAAACACTAGGTTCCCTATCCAAGGAAGTAGTAAAGCTTACAAAGCTAGCACAGGGGTAATTCCTTTCTCAACTCCTTTCTATCTTTCTCTAGACTCAGCTTTGTACAAAATCTCTTCAGCATCTGTGTTTCCCAAATACAGAGGAGAAAATTTGCTCCACGCCCAGCCATTTGAACCAGGCTTATCTCTAACTCAATTAGAAAACTGTAATTTCCAATAAAGCATCATTAGACCTCTGCACCTGTCAGGTCTCTGACAGATTTAGGTGGGCTTCACTTGGGAATTACCCGTGGTTTGTGGAGATACCTAAAATAATTTTCATTTACTGTTCATTGTATCACATTAGAAATTGCATAAGGTTTTGGACCTGAAGCCATAACAATTTCTTTCAGATTATGGTTGCACTGGAATTGTCACTCATTAGATTTGCAGCATAAACACATGAAACTGTGTGGTGATGCACACTGTCAGAATAACCAGTATTTACAGCAATAGGCAGGATTTACAATTGGATGACATGATTATAATATATCCTTGTTTACTTCTCTAATTAATGTTTCTAAAGAAAATACCCTGGAAACCTTCCATAAGCAAGATTTATTTCTGTTGATTGAGACTGTAATCAGATGTCCCTATTCAAACAGTAATTGGTGTGCTTCATTAACATGTAATTGAAAACAAGATTTATGTCAATGCTAGGCAATAAATAACAGGGATACATATTTTCTTATTAGTGATGATCTCTTCTGTAAGCTCTCAGAGTGCTTGCTGCTTTTGTATTGTGCCACTTAGGTCAGATTTTGTCAAAATCACGATGTCTCAGAGACATTGTGCATTTAAAATCCTTGGGATTTTAATCTCTCACTATGATGTACCAAGGCCAGCTCCCTTTTTTCCTCTTTCCTGCTTTGTATTAGACTGGCTGTTCTTGCCATATTTTAGCCTTTGTTTTCCCCATGATATGGCCATACCAGTAGGAAGGAATTACAGTGATGAACGGGAGAGCTCAGGGCAGAGATAAAACTTTGCTTGAACTTATGTTCAATTGAGGTTTTTGCCAGGTTAGTCAAGGCTTAACCTGTTGTTCCTCCTCCCAAACATTTTTCTGTTCCAGTACAATTAAAGACAATTTAAAAAAAAACAAAAAGCAAAAACAAAAAACCTCAACAACAATAAAACATTTCTAAGCATTCTAAAAACAGAAACTAAGCATGGCTTCTTTGCAGTTCAGTAAAACCTAATTAACTCCCTGTTAATAGGGAGAACAGCATTGTGTTTTGTTCTAGGAGCAGACATATGAGATAACACACAAGTAATGAAGGCAGAAGTGTAAGTCGCTGTGAATGGGTGATCCCATTGATTTCATTGAAACAATGGAGTTAAAATTGAAAACAAATTTCAAGAAGCTGGTTCATTACCAGCAAATTGATGGAGCTCCGTGTTGACTTGCTGGCATAATTTACCAATTGCATGAGATGTAAGCAGGCACGGTGCTAACATTGGCTAATTTTATGCTCAACGTGAATCTTACGGCTGGTCAGATGGATACCATAAAAAATAATTAGAGTCATTAGAAGTAATGAGCTACAGCTGCAGCAATACATGCTCTATTCTCCGTCCAGAGGTTTCTGAGCAAAATTAAATTAGCTCCTGTCACCACACTGCTGCATCATATGCTCCTCACCTCCTGTGCATGGACTTCTCTTCCCATTTCCATGCTGCAAGCAGCATTTTTGCCCCACACAGAAAAAGCCCCTTGTGGGGACAAGGAATTCTGAAGTTTGAGGCCATTCCTTGTTAAAAAAAAAAGAGAGAAAAGGAAGTAATAAAAAGAACAATTACAAAGTGGCGGCAGAAGGTCCTCAGCTCACATTAACCCCTTCCACATGTTGAGGATCATCCCTCTCCTCTGCTGTAGCCTTTGGTGCAAGGCACAGATTGCAAGTCACTTTTGCATCAGTGCTGGACCTGGGCAAATTTTCCCCCTGAACTATTTACATTAAATTTGACTTTTTAACAGAATTGTGCCCACTGTATTGGAAGCACATCAGCAGCCTCAAACTACAGGTGATACTGCCTGCACATCTTTAATACTTCCTTTTTTCCCCAAAATTCAAAAGGCTGTTGATAAGAGTAAGAGAAATGCTGAATTATCCTGGAGGGAGTGAGGGGAGGGACAAGGAAGGAAATAGATTCCATGGTGCTGAAGTGATTAATGTGACTGTTTATGATGAAGGAAATGAAAACTAGGAATCTGGGTAAGTAATGATCTTTCCAAGTGAATGACTTTCTCTGGAACCACAATACAAACTCATGTGCTGATTTTCTTTGAATTATTGCTAAAGTTCCCAGAGCAAAGCAGAGATGACGCTGAAATTTTTTTCTTCCTTGTTGATTTTCAGAAGCACAGAATTTCCATCAATTTCCAGGGGTTCACTGCGAGCTGCCCACATGCCATCACCTCTCTTTAAAACAGGAGGTGCTTTGGTGGTAGGATTGAGTAGAAGGGCTTAAGAGGCACATTTAGCACTGTCCATTAAGGGTGGTGAGCTGGAGCTGAGTGTGCTCAGGGGGAGGAACAGGACTAACACCATTTTTGATGAAGGTGCAAGCCCAGTAGTGCAGCTTGGCAAAGATCAGTTATCCCAGCCATTTATCCCTGGCCACGGTGACTTCCCTGGCCTCAGTTATTGCCGTATATAAATGCTTCACAACTGCTAATATATTTATCTTTCCGTCATCCCTGTGGAGTTGGGAAGTGCCATTACCTCTGTTGCAGAACTAAGAACTGAGATTAAGGGTCAGATTTGTTATGGCATTTAGGTGCTCAATGGGATTTTCAAAAGTAGCTAACACCCGTTGTAATAAGTGGAACTTGGGAACTTGGATGGTTCGGAAAATCCTGTTACTTGTGGGTTTTTAAAAAACACTTTGGGCTTACATGAAACCTTGGGATCCAGAGGAGTAGTTCCCAAGCTGTGGGGAGTCACCCAGACCGGAGAATGTCTCTTCATCCACCTCCCAGCAGACTGCAGGTGGGACAGGAGCAATTTCATGGCAGGAGCTTATCTCAGAGCTGAATTCAGCAAGCTGTAACTGTGCACAGGATTGCGTTTACCCTTCTTGCCCAGCTCTGTCAGAGAGGTCAAAACCCAGTCCTGCAAATACTGGAGCAAAAATAAGCAGCACCCATGGTCAATAAAAAGGGCTTATGTGCCAGTTGCTGGGATGGAAAATTCAAGAGCAGGAGCAAATAATGAAACAATCTATATTCATGCAGCCACCTTTCCAGCCTACTGCTCTAAGTACAGGCTTACACCTCACCAGGAGATGGGAATCCCACTAAAAGCCCTGGAGTATCACACTGGAAAACAAATGTTGATTTTGAACAAATTATCTGTTCATCTCTAAATCATTTTCTTTCATTATGAGTCTCCAAATTGGTTCTGCTCTGGAAGGCAGAATTAGGTTTAAAAGCAGAGCATCTCTTAAACGCCTGCTTCAAATGAAAGTGTTCAGTAAACATTGCTCAAACCCCCAGAGCATAAACTCCTCTACTGCTTTTTCTGGCTTTGCATAGATTTTGCAGCTCCTGGTTTATGGTCAGGTGGCTCAGGGATTCGTTCAGGATATCAGAAAATAATCAAATAAAATCCCTTACAAACATATGCCCCTTAAATACAAAAGAAACAATTTTTAAGATCTTCCTGTCCTCCTTTACAGTAGCATAAATTGGGAGAAGAGTTCCAAAAAGATGGATTTACACCAATATGGAACATGGAGGAGAGAGAAGAGTCAGGCTCCAAACCACAGCATGAGTACAAAGCCATGTGGGCTGCAGACCAAGGATTTCATTGTTGAAAGAGCTGCACCTTGCTGTCATAGTATTTTCAATAATTTCTGTAGGTTTTAGGTTCTAAAAAGCTCCTTTGGCTTTGAGGTTGTGTTTTCAGCACGAAAGGGTTGGGTTTGGGTTGGATCAGTGTGTCAGTAGGGTTGCAGCTGTCAGAGGTTGTGGTTTGTGGTGGTGAAGGGGGGTCAGCTCAGTGAGGAGGGCGATGGAGCAGCAGCAGAGCCCCGGCTGTTGTTGTGTCCTTGACCCACGTCACACCATGTTGGGAGCATCCTTTGTGCCTCCATGAAGAAAGAAGCTCTGCATGGATTAGAATGCATCCCAAAATCACATGGTTTTCAACAGTGTTTGCAAGATGCTGTTATTTCACTTCTTCTGGTGGAGGAGGGAGAATAACTCCATCGCTTTGTTACACATGAGAGACAATAAAACTTTGGGGCAGTGTTGTCTAGGACACTCCAGCTCATTGGTAGCTTATTCAAACCTTGAATTTTAACTCAGTTTGCTGTTCAGGGGACCTGTGTGCACAGGGAAAGAAGTGCAAGAAGCTCCTCTGTTGATCCTTCCCCATCTCAGGAAGACTTCCACAGATTTCCAGCTCTCCTCACTGTCCAGTAAAGGTGTGGGACTGGGAGGCTGCTCCTGCACAGAGCAGGGATTGAGTGCTGCTGCAAAGGACTGTGTTTGCACTATGGTGTCTGAACACCACACTGTTTTGCACTTAGGAGATTGATTTCTCAGTGGATAGAAGAGCTAAAAGATTAACAGATGAACAAATATACTGAGACAGCCAGGACATCAAAGAAATTGGAGAGTCACTGAGATGCTGGAGAGCTGGAGAGTCACTGGGCTGTGTTCTTGGGAATTACTTTATCCTCAGACTACCTCAGCTGTCTTGAGTTTTGGACACATCCTCTGGTGAATTTAGCTACATGATTTAAGATATAACTGGCCCAAGCTCTCTGCTGCTCCTCCTGAGGAGAAGAGCGAATTCTGCTCCTGCCTGTGTAGCAGAGGGAATGTGTGCCTGCATGACAGACACTGCAGCACAGATCCTGGGGGCTTAGGGCAAGCAGAGCATCCTTTGTTTTTCAGGGCAAACACACCAGCCTGTGAGATACACCAAGGGTGAGAGTGTACTGAATCCCTGGGCAGAAATCTCCAGGGAAAATACAGGTCAGAAAGCTTTTTGTCCTCTATGCAATCTGCAATTCAGTCAGGCAGGAAAAAAATAAAGTGAGTTACAGCAGTCTTAACCTTAGGTTCCACACAGAGGAACCAGATGAGGGGTGATACCAGTGGAAGGAATCAGAAGAAGGTTTACATAAAGCGTGTCTTCCCTGCAGAAAACAAAAAGCAGCTCAGAAGGGTTGTGCAGAGGCTGCTAACCATGAGACCATGCTCATTTCTTGGGCTGCATATGCCTCAATTGCTCCCTGAAATTTAGATTTAGTTAAGTCAGCCAGGAAATTATGGATGAGTTTGGGGTCTTGAGGGAAAGGTGTTCAGAAAAGAGGGAAAGTCGTAACTTGCAAAGTGCCACACAGAGGGAGCTGTGCCTGTGCTTTATTGAGCTGTTGGCTGCAATAAATACAGCTGAATTCCCTCAGTCTCCCATAATGTTGTCTCAGTACCAGCAGGAGTCCATTTAAGAGCACACTTACTTGCACAAATGGTTGTATATATGGAGAGCAGAGAAAGAGCTGATGCAGGCAGAGCCTGGGAGCTGCCCAGGAGAGCTGGGGATGCTGCTGGGCTGCCCCGTGCTCAGCTCTGCCCGGTGCTGCCAGCCCAAAACTGCCAAAACACAGCGGCTGCTGCTCCAGCCTTCCCATCTGCTCCACCTGAGGACAACACAGCTTAGATTTTGTGATGGTACAGTAAATAAATGATGATAAAATCAGCTAAGAGGGTATTCCCAAAGAGGGAGAGTTGTGTTTTTATAACCGTTTGCAATACAGAGAGTGTATTATAAATAAGGAAGAGACAAGTATAATAGAAGACCTGAAAATGGATGATGAACAAGGAAGATTGAACCTTGTGCTTCTGCACTTTACAGCATTAATCCCAATTGCTGGAGTTAAAGGTCTGGCTGTGTTAGAGTGCTGTAACAGAGCTCTCAGAGGCTTGTGCAGTGTACCCACTGTTAGGAGGGGCTGAAGCTCTGCAGAGCACATGGTCATGCCTGGTGCGGTGTGAACCTAGGACTAGAGACCACAATTTTGGGGGTCTTCAGCCTGATTGTTTTCATTGATTTCCTTGTATCTTTAAACCCTTCCAAACCTCACGTTGTAGAAAGTCGGGAGAACTCATTTATTCCTGCTTGAACTGTGGTTTGAGGAAGAGAAACTCTTGCATCCTCTGTGTAGGTGCTCAGCTTTGCTGATACCCCGTTAGCACTGCTTAGTGAGAAAGCTGAACTAAGAAGTGAGAGCAAGCTGACCTTGGGGATGGCTCTTTTGCCCCTTTTCTCTTGCAAAGCTGGCATTTTAGCAGACCGTTTGTGATATGTTTCATCACATGGCACAGGAACCTTTTCCTCTGAAAGCAGGATGAGGACCTGCACATCAGCAGGGTGTGGGGTGCAGCACAGCAGCCTGGGCAGGAATGCTGAGCCCACGGGGCTGGGTGACCCCTTGATTCATTTCTGCATGAGGCCAGAATGTTATTAGCCCAGCGAAGGTGCATCACACCTGAGGGCTGCCCACAGCCTCTCAGAAATGGCTTAAAAAGTAGCGAGATGGCATGATGGGAGGTGTTTGGAAAGCAAAAGGTTTTAATAAAGACAAAAACAACAAAATATACAAAACGAAAGAGTATAAGCTGTGCCAGGTGCAGGGAGGATCCTAACACCTGCTATCACACCCTGAAAATGCACCAAGAGTCTCCTTTAAGTATGTAAGGGTCAAGGAGGGGTTTTTGGCACGCTGCCCCATAGAAATAGCTACAGGTCTTGAGTTCCGTTTCAAGGATCCAATTACGGTGAGAAGAGCATGGAAGTTTCTCGTTCTTTTTTCCTCGTAAGATCAGGGGTTAAACTTGAACTCTTTCCTGGTGTGGGCACACCTGTTGAGCTGGGGGTGCCCTGCTACAGCCGCTGTGTGTTGCAGGCTGGAGTCGCCCACGCGCGCGCTGGTGATGGAGGCGCCCAAGGGCATCGAGATCAACGCCGAGGCCGGCAGCCTGAAGGCCACGTGCAGGACAGAGCTCAGGCTGGAATCCAAAGATGGAGAGGTGAGTGGGACTGAAAAAGCAGAGGGTTTGTATAGTGTTGTGATAAGCTTATTACGGAATCACAGAATTTCTAGGTTGGAAGAGACCTTCAAGATCATCGAGTCCAACCCAGCCCTTACACAACTAAACCATGGCACTGAGTGCCACATCCAATCTTTTTATAAACACATCCAGGGATGGTGACTCCACCACCTCCCCAGGCATGCCATTCCAGTACTTTATCACTCTTTCTGTGAAAAACTTTTTCCTAATATCCAACCTGTATTTCCCTTTGTGCAGCCTGAGGCTGTGTCCTCTCATTCTTTGCTGCCTGGAGAAAGAGACCAACCCCCAGCTGCCCACAACCACCTTTCAGGAAGTTGTAGACAGTGATAAGGTCACCTCTGAGCCTCCTACAATACTATAAAAATCCTCTACTTTTAGTTCAACTATGCAACACAATGTAGTTATTAATTGGCAAAGATATCAAAAAAAGTTTCTGTTTTTTAGAGGGGGGGAATTGTGGGAACTGAAAAAGCAGAGGGTCTTTGTTATGTTGTAATAAGCTTATTACAGCACCATGAAAATCCTCTACTTTTAGTAGAATTATGCAACACAATGTAGTTATTAATTGGCAAAGATATTGGAAAAAGTTTCTTTTTTGTAGAAGGGGAGAATTGTGGGAACTGGAAAAGCAGAGAACTTTCACAGCGTTGCAATAAGCTTAACATAGATAGACGTTTGAAACAGAGTTGAATTCTAGGCTTTGAAATATTTGGATCTTAGAAAGTTTCTGAGCTGCAAAAAATATAGAACAAGCAACTATTGTATGCAGTAAGGTGTAGGTGTAGTGTTTATTGATTGGCTTGAGTAGACTTTTGTAAGCTTTTACCATGGGCCTGTTGGCTAAAAAACTTTTAAAAGGCCTTGTAACAAAGAGAACATTGACTTCTCTTTTTATGGCATGAGTTTTACCATCTCTTATGTCTCTACCTTCACTGAGGCTGATGATGAAATAAAAAACTCGTGGAATGCCTCTCGGTCGCCCCATCCCATTGTTGGTGAATGGATCCAACAGAAAACATCAAGCCCTGCAGCAAAGCCCAGCCAAGGCATGGATCCCCTGCAGAGCTGTAGCTCTGTGGGTCACCAAGCTGCAGTGTTTGAAATGCTGGTGTGAGAGCCTGGGAACACTGGGCTCTCCTGCTTTCACTGCTGCTCACTCTGATTGAACACACCCCATGCAAATCAGGCTCACTCCATGGCAAAGGCTGGTTCATTATTTTTAAAGTGCATGGATAATAGCATCTGTTGTTTCAGATTTATGCAGCTGTAAAATGCACAGTGCTCCTAAATTCTTTGTTTCCTTGTCGCTTTAAAACAAGATTTATTCAGCCAGCATAATGAAATCTTTTATCATATATTTTTCTATAAGAAGAGCTTAATTCACTGGTATTGATCTGAAAAGCTTTTGTGGCTGATGTTTCATTCTGGAAAGAAAGGGAACATTAGGAGATACAGGTTGTTGCACTGGAGAAACTTCCAAAGGGGAAGACAGAGCAATTAAAGCTGATAACATAGAGCAAAAGTAAAGTAGGTGTTGAGTTGAGCCTCTTCTGGTGTCACAAAATCATGTTGGGCACATGGTTCTCATCCCCTCCTCCTGCCACAGTGATGGAAGTCACCAAAGGGTGTGGCTGAGGAGCTCCCAGTGGGGAAAGCACTGAGAGCCTTGTCAGGAGGAGCTGCCCATGGAGCACAAACCTCCAGGCAAGAGGGCTCCCACATAAGTTAAGATTTACCTGTCTTAGTGTCAGGGGTAAAAAATAGAAAAACTTTATTTGCAATTTCTGTTATTTCCAAACATTTGCATTTTAAGACAGTCCAAACCTAGACCATGGGTGTTAACAAAAAAACCTCTGAAAAATACCAGAAAGAAACCCCTACTTAATACACTAAGATTGAAATCCAAGGCATTTCACAACTTCAAGCAGTTCCTTTCAATACTAGGTTGCTTTTAAAATGCATAAATTGACTTGTGTCTTTCAGGACATGAGATGGGTGGATACTAAACTTGGAGATTCTTACTGTAATTGGAAATATTCTCAGTCACCCTCTATTATTCTGGGGTTCAGGTTATCTTACTGTGTTCTGGCTGATGTCAGAGCACTCCCCTGCAGCTACCACGTGTCTGAGAGCTGCCACACGTTGTTTGCCTTATGTTGTTTTGTAAAGGGGGAATTTAGGACTGTTAGAACATTTGAGTTATTTTTAATATACACAAAAGTGTTACACATATACATAAAATATGCATAAAATATACATAAAATATACATAAAATATACATAAAAGTCAGTGCTGGGAGTCTGCAAACGTAACTGGCAATGGGATCACGGTGACAGAAATCCTGATGGAGGAGTAGGGTGGTTGGGTGGGTGTGAACCATCCCTGCTCTCCATTTGACAGTGGGCTACCTCTGGTTGGGTCAATCCAAACCTGGGATTGGATTCCTGGGAGGTGTCCAAGAAAAGCCAAGAAAACACGGTAGGTGCATCAGCAGAAACAAACTGGAGATTGTGGTGAAGGCAGATAATGTGCTCACCCAGTTTTATATCAGACTTTCCCATCCTAAAACACTTTCCTACCCAGTTTTTGCAGCAGCTGAGCTGTCTGGAGGAAACTTCTTTAAACACAGCATCAGAAACAACAGCTCTCCGCTAATTCTCTTTTTCTTTTTTTTTTTTCTCTCTCTCTCTCGCCGCCTCCGACTCCAGATAACGTTGAATTCTGCAAAAATCAAACTACCTAACTTGCCTCAAGGATCTTCCTCTTCTGCAGGGTCCAGGCAAAAGATCTACGAGCTCTGTGTGTGTCCCAACGGGAGGCTGTTCCTGTCGCAGGCGGGCGGCAGCTCCACCTGCCAGATAAACACGAGCGTCTGCCTTTGAGAGACCGTTTGCAGGGGGGCATGGCAGGCAGCACAAAAGCCAGTTCTGGTCTCACAGATCCAGCTGCCAACTATTTTTACTAGAACACAGAAAGCCTATCAAAGACTTCTTTTGTGTGTGCGCGCGCGCGTGTGTGTGAATATATATATATAAAAATATATATATAAGATATATATATATATATATCCTCTGTGTAAAACGATGTTTCAGTACAAGGAATCCCAGGGTGACCCTGTTACATTTGTGTAGCATTTCTCTCTCCCACGCCAAAATTTACTGGTACAATCTGCTGAATTTGGATCTGATGCTCCCCTGGACCCCTCTGTATCAATACAGTGCAGTGATCACCCCTCGTTTTTGACCATGTTCTCAGAGCAATGGGATTGCTGGCTGGGCAAGACCCTGGAACCAATGCAGACCCACCACCATCCAAAGGGAAGAGAAGCATCTCTGATCATTTTTGTGCCATTAAATCAGTGGCAAGAAAACGAAATCATTTAAAAAAACACTAAAATAGCCAGATGTGCTGTGCTGATCACCCACAGTGATCCAAGATACCTGAGGTTAAATTGCTCTTTAGTTATCACCTGAAGCATGGCTCCCTGTTGGGGGAGATGGATGCACTTGGCCAGTCAGAAAGTCCAGACCCCGTTGCTGAAATAATAAATGTGATTTTCTGAAGGGGTTCAACACTTGCCTGTGCATGGCCAAGGATGCCTTGTGCTATTCAGGTGTGACACATCAGGTCCAACATTAACCTAAAATCATCTCTGTGCTGGCAAAACTGGTGTTGGGTTTAGCTACTGGAAGGAACAAAGTTGTGAAAGTTGGACTTCAAAAAAACCCTGAACTTCTTTTCTTAACAGGTATCCTGGATCACTCTACAAACTCCCCATTAACACCTTCAATTTTGAACATACTTGGTGTGAAGGTGTGAAGATTTAAGATTTGGACATTGCCTAAATACCTGTAGAAACAGAGAAAATCAACTAGAAACCGAGAAAATCATAAAATTAAGCGTATAATGTAGATGCTACACCAGAATTTTTGTCATCTCTCTTTTCAAGGTATACAGTCCAAGGTCACTTAGATTTGGTGGAAACTGCAAATATCAGAGATGCTGACAATGAAATAATTTTTTTTAAGGATTTATAAAGATTGTGGCAAAGCCAGATTACTGAAAGGGAGGGCTTTGGATGCTGGTTCCTCTAGAATTTGAGTCCCCAAAACTCTGTGGTTGAATTTTATCATAGTTGCATTTTTTCCTTATTTTAAAGTCTAGGAGTCACAAGCAGGATAAAACACAAAAATGAGATCTGGTAACATTACTTCCACTTTTGAAGTTTTGGAAAATAATGATAAGAGCCCAGATCATTTAATTCTGACCCATAATTTCATCCACATGCATGTAAAAATCCTTTAAAAAAACCCCAAGTATACCAATTACAGCAAAAGTTTCCAAGTCACAGTAAATCTCACGAGGACAGCAAGGTTTCTACACCACTGAGATGCTTTTGAAATATTACCTCATGTGCAAATGAGACAGATCTGTGCCCATCCCCAGTGATATCTAACCAAAGCTGGTATTCTTTGAGTGATCTTCAAGATAAAACACAGCTCACAGAAATCTTTAGAAATAATTTAGCCCATTCCCTTTTTTACAGCTTTTCACATATTTTCTTGTGGTCTCGAGAGTACCAGGGTTTGATTTTGTTTTCAATTTTTTATTTTTAAATTAACAATTCTGGCTTAATCCAAAACTGATTGGGCTCAAAGAGAAGTTTTCTGTGGAGTTTAGATTAGAAGTGTTGCTGCCTAACAAAGCAGCACTCCCCCAAAAAAATCATTCCTGAAAGAGGATTGAATGATTTACCTTAATTTCAATAATGCTTTCCGATGAATTAACGAATTCAAACTATTTGTTAACGAATGCTTCCTGTAATTATTATGTCTTGAGTCAACGTTTGAATGCAAAGGGTCACCCAGGGTAATAATTGTATTGGGACACAGGACTATACCATCTCTGTTCAAAGAGGGGAATTGTGCCTATGCCTTAAGTCAATGCACTCAGCAAGGAGAAGCACATCATATTTATCTTGTTATTAAATCTAGTTTATTTGGGGGGAGGGGCAGGAGGGTGTCTTGGGAACTGGTTGTGCAACTTAAAGCAGATATTGATGAAATACATTAAGACTGTAGGGGCACCTAGAATGATACAGACTTTTATTTTTTTTTTACCATGTTAAATATAGCAAAATACTGTGTACGTTACCTCTGGGACCATGACTGGAGTCCCATTCATAGTCCTGCATTTACTGTAGAGTTTTTTTCCCTGTTCCATTGAATAGTGATCACAAACCTCATAGCAAGCATGGCCCAGTTCATAACCAAATCCTGTGTGAGCAGTTTGAAGGCACGTGCTGCAAGAAGAGTTCCCTGTAAATGAATAATCAGATGAACTTTCCACCCCTGGGAGTATTCAGGTGGGTGAGGAAGGCAGGGCTGAACACAGGGATGCTGCATCCTGATTTCTGTGCCAGTGGCTCAATCATCCCTGTGCCTCCCTCTTGCTGCTCCCAATTTCCATCCCAACAAATTGATTTTCGGTGGCTGCTTTTCTCAGCAGGGCTCTTGGATGAGGTTATCACCTTCCCATATCACAACAGCCATGAAACTGCTAAGGACATTCATATCTTGTGAATTTCTGCTGGGCAGCTGTTAGGAGATGACCTTAACATCTGTGCCATCACTGATGGCTCCTCTGCTTCTCTGAGGTGAGCAAAGGGTACCTTAATTATGTCTACTGAAAGAAATTCTTCCTGTTTCGGTATATTTTACAACCATGTTTCCATCTTAAAAAACGTAAAATGATGTGTTATGTTGCAATGTGAGGAATTGTTGTTAGAAAGAATGAACCCCTGTAGGGACTTGTAGATCATTTGAATGCCACTTGAGTTTTAAGACAGTGATTTGGGTGATGCTGCCTGTGCTGGCCAGGAAGTGGCAAACATAAATACAGGCTGGGCAGAGAATGGGTCAGGAAGATTCCTGTGTCCAGCTCTGGGGGTCCCAACATCAGAAGGATGGGGACACATTGGGGTGAGTCCAGAGGAAACCACAAAGATGCTCTGAGGGCTGGAGCAGGAACAGGGCTTGGAGTAGCCTGGTCTAGTGGAAGGTGTCCCTGTCCCTGGCAGGGGGTTGGAACTGGGTTATCTTTAAGGTCCCTTCCATCCCAAACCATTCTAGGATTCTGTGAAAGCAGAGCAAACAGGACTGTGTCTCAGATCCCAGGGGAAATGCAGGCATTTTGTTTAAAACGCTGCCTGCAAACACATCCAGCCATCCCACACTCCACAGTTTGTTGTGGAGTTTCTGACTCTCCTGTCGGACAAGGCAAGTGCATGAGGGTCCCTTCTCCTCCTGCCTTGCCCAGAAATCCCTCACAGCTGTACCTGTGTGGGCTGCTTTTCCCTGAATCCATTTAAACCAGAGCTTCCCTGACCAAAATTCCATCCATGTGCTCTACCCACCATTGATAAAATGCCAAAAACAAACAAGGGTTTGAGTGTTTCATTGTGAATTGGGTGTGAAGTTTAGTTCAGTGGAGCATTTGCTGTTTGGGAGGTGGGGTTGGTCTCAAAATGGAGTTTAGTTTGTTTCTGCTGAGATCAGTGGAAGAGATGGTGGTGACTTCATGGGCTGAGCTGGACAGGTGACAGCTGGGGACACTGGGGGCAGTGGGAGCTCTGCCAGCCCTTGGGGTGGCTTGTGGGGCTGCACCAGACCCTGCACTGCAGCTGTGAGCACTGAAACCCCACCCAAACCCTAATCAAGGGTTGGACAAGACTGTGCCAGCAGTGTCAGTGTACCTGGGGCAGCCATGCAAGATGCATAAATGCATTTGTGTGTGGTGGCTTTTTATAGGACTGCAGGACCTTGTCCAATTTGCTCTAAATATGACATTTTAGGAAAGGCTCAGGAGAATGAGAGTCACTGCTCACCTGTGACTGGAACCTTATCCATCTGCAGTGTGTGACCCTTCTGTCACAGCTGAGGTAGGATGGTTCTAAAGCAAAGAGACTTTGCCATTAGCAAAAGCAGAGGTCCTGATAATGGCTGTACATCTGTGTCCATTCTCCAAGTTTCTTCGTGGGGTTTTTTTTTGGCTGTTGGTTTGTTTAGGTTTTTTATTAATTTTGAAGCGTATCACCCCATAGTCAGTGAAATGGGCAGCTAAAAAGTACAAAGAAATGTTAACAGTAAAGGAAGTCATCAAAAGGGGAAGCCAATAACTTCTACAACATGTATAAAGCCTCTCCTAAGTATTCATTTTTAGAAAACTGAGTATGTGCAAGAGTGATTTGTATCTGGTTACCTCAGTCATGTGCTGTCAAACAGCTGTGTTCTAGAAGGGTTGTGGTTTTGTTTATCCTGTTGTGATAAATAACACTTTGCACAAACAGAAGGTTTGAAGGCATGAGCCTAAAAATACAATCTGCAATATATGGTATAGCAAAATGATGGCTGAATAAAAACCCCTCCCTAGAAATTGCTCCAAGGTTAAAGGGAAATTGCTGTGAAACTTGTGAAGGCTAGCTCACATCACAACCTAGTGAAAATCCATTTTGTTGTCATAAGATGCTCACACACGCACACAAGTACACACACACGCTCGTATACACGTGTTTACAACAAAAGCTAATTTTCTTTGTATTTGTTCTTATGGCTTTAAGTTTCACATTGCAAAAGAGAGTGAGACAAAGACCAAAGACTTCAAGAAATTCATCCCTCTCTGGTTGCCCTCATGCCTGAAATGCATTAACTTTAATGGTGCTTTTTCTGAACTGGCAGGAGAAATGCAGGTGCATCACAAAGCTGCATTTGAGAGGGAAAAAGTGGCAGGAAGGCTCTAACTTGGTTAATGGGGAGAGGAGGAAATAATGTGAAAAACCTTGAAATGTGTGCAGAGAGCAAGGTTAGCTGAAGTTTGAAACATGGAGAAATAGCCCAGAAAGCTTAAAAGACATCATCCTGGGCTGAGAGTATAAATAAACTGAGTAAATGGTGCCAGCTGTTCACTTGAGCATTAGCAGGGCAGGAGCTCAGTGGAGAAGAGTAACTGCTGCAATGATTTCATTTTAGAAGAACCTACAGTAAAAACATTGAAAACAAACAAACAAACAAACAAAAAAGTTAGAGTCTGTACTCTTTTTTATGGCTGACATTTTAAATTTTGAAATGTCATCATCCAGAATTCACCTCAGCAAGCACAGGGCGTGTTCCTGCCAAGCTTTGCCAAGCACTGCTTTGGTGCTTTTTGAATGTGAAAATACCAGCCTTTCTATTGCCCTGGCTGTTCAGGAGTGTGATCCTGGCAACAGTTCCCTTTTCCCCGTTTTAACCTTGTTTTTTTTCCTCAGCTCTGAAATTGCTGTGTAATGTTTTGGTAGCTGGAGTCCTGCTCTCAAATCCAGCAGCCCCCAAGTCCTCATCGTGTCACTTCTCAGTCTCACAGACCCCCAAAACCCAAAACCTGCATGGAGCAGTGGTTTGACCATAAAACTGGGGGCTTTCAGGTAAATTCTGCCTGGCAGTTGCTGTGTATTCACAGCTGTGAGTGGAGCAGGGTTAAACACTGACGTGGTGCTGAGGTTGCTCAAGCAAGAGTGGAGTGAATTAAACAAGGCAGGTAGGAGGGAAGGGGAAGAAATGGGGAGAGACATCACCCTAATCACAGTAATGCAGTCAAATGTCTTTGTCCCTTTGCACTATTATACTTTAAATTAATAACATCCATTTTACTAAATATGGTGGCAATTATACTTGATCCTTTCATGGAGCTCAGTGGAATTACTGTCACTGAAACCACACACAGCTCGGGCTGTTCAAGATTGCCGGGGTGTTGTTTCCATCCACAATAACCACAGTGGCTTGGGGCTTGGATGGAAATTACAGTGAATAGCTTGTATTTGGAAAGCTTTTAAGTCTGCTGTGGTTGAGAGGCCCCTGGTTATGCACATCCAGCCCTGAGGCTTTGTCATTTCAGCCTCTCTTGTCCTGCCACTTGAATTGTATCGTGCCCTTGTGAAAAGCGACACGCGGCATAAAGAACACGGGGAAAGATGGATATTTAAAGCTGCAGGATTTTTATCTGAAACGAAGAAGGAAATACAATCAGAGTGCCCCACTGAGGTTTCCCATCCAAATCACTTTAAACTATAGAGTTGCAAGTCCCTTAAAAATTAATTTGCTACAAGTGTCATTCCTGCAGCAAAGTTAGCACTGGTGTCTCTCCCAGGAAATGTCTCACCTCGTTGCAGCTGGAAGCCCTGTGGTGGCTGGGATTTTGTGCCACCAGTCAGGAGTGATGGGCTGCCTGTTCAGGTTTCCTTTGAGGCAGCTGATCTCCATGAACTCAGCTTTTGTTAGCTTTTAACAGGGATTAAAGGAGGGATAAGCCCACTGTGAAATGATACGTAATTGTATGTTTGCTTCATTTAGTTGGTTGAAACTTTCCACCAGGAAGAGAAAGTATCAGGAGAAATTTCTGTGAAAATGTTACATTTACATTGTGCCACCAAATGCTTCAGATAAAAACATGCAGCTTTAGCTAAGCAGTCTTTTCTTCTGAGATGAAAAGGGACTCTTTGGAGCCTCTCATCAGGTCCTACTCAAATGGGAAGTTTTTCCATTTCTAAGATATTTGTTGTTATAGGAACAGGCCCGTTGCAAAGCACAAGTCATGTGCATCTTTGCATGTAACAGGAATTTTAAATTGCATTGTACTCTTACACTTTTTCCCCATTGAAAGGCTTAACCACTGATAGGAGATAGAGCCCTCCAAAACCTCTACTGCTTAAATGCATTATCTCTTTCTAAAGCAATGTATGTCCTTTGGTCTTTTAAAAATTTCCTCGTAATGGAGTCTTTGAAACATCTTGAGGCAGGCTCACGCTGGAGAGCAAGAGAGTAATTATTTGTGGGTGGTGCTATTTCTGCTGAAGCTTGGATTGTAGCTGAAAAAAAATGTTGCTGTTAGAGCTTCTCCCACACTCCCTTAGCTGCAAACCCCAGCAGCCCCCCACACCAGGGCTGGATCTCCCCAGGGTGGCTGCCTTGGAGCAGGGAGTGATGGTTTTGTCTTCACCTGGGTGCTCCTCTGGCCCTGTGCACTCGGTGTCAGTGGTGATAATGAGACTCTTGGGCAGTTGTAGTGATGCTGCAGATGGTCCAGGGTGATGTGTACCTGATGGGATCACTGATGCTGGTCGTTGTTGGGTGCTGTTCTCACAAGCCTTTGAGAGCAGCAGCTCCTGAGGGCAGGCACTGCTGGAGGAATTCACTTTCTTGTCCCTTTCTTCTGGGTTATCAGAGCGAGCATGGACGTGGAGATGAGCAAACCCTGCAAAGTAAGAGCGTGCCAGAAACCTCAGAAAGGGCAGATCTGAGCAACCACTGTCCACTGTGTTTGTCAGAGAAGGGCTAAGTGGACAGAATTCACACCTGGATTCCTCCCTGGGCCAGAGCTTCTCCTGAGCTGTGACCTTGGTCTGGATCTGCCCTGTGTGGTTGGGATTGGGAGCAGGGAAGGGATTGACCTGCCAGATCTGGATTTTGCTTGTTATATTTTTTTTTCCCACCCCATCTTTGAATTAATTTCCCTGCGAGCAAATGCCAATAGAATTGTCAATATTCACTCAAAAAAAAAAAAAAAAAGCTCTGTAGAGGTAGAGCCAACAGCAAAACAACATTCAGTGTGAGTCAAAGCAAACCCTGTTCATCTACAGCAGCAGCATAAAAGGCACGACCCCTGTGCTGCAGCAGAGTTCATCTTTGATGGGAAAACACCTTGCCTGACCTCTACTCTGAAAACACCAATGACCTTGATCGTGTAAACAGGACAAAATGAATTTAAAAGTCTTATCACAGTTCTCATGACGAAACTCAGATTTGTTTGGCTTTTCTTTTCTTTTTAATTTATGTATGTGTGTGGTTGTGTGGGAAAATATAAAGCTTTTTTGTATCAAATAACATCAATCCTTGCACACTCTATGCAAAATTTTGTAAGCATTGCAATAATGCTATGAATTACACAAGGAACTATTTTAACTTTATTACACTTTCTGTATAAAAAAAAAAGTTTGTATTTAAATGATTTCAACTGCAATCTTGTAAAATATATTAATAAAATAATGATTGTTAAGAAGGAAAGAGATGTTGGGGCTTTTTTTTTATTTTTTTTGATCACTGTAGTGATCTGTTTCACAGAAGCAAGGAAGTGGATGTCTTTATGCCAAAATGTAGAAAATGCCAAAAATGTAGAAGATGGAATGAGAATTTCTGTGAATTACTGTTGGAAGAAAACCTGCAATCAACAACAAAAAAAAAAGGGATTTTGTCTTTGGGGAAAGTTGAGTCTTATGTTTGTAGAATTCATCACCCTTATCCTGGCATTAGAGACTCAGAGCCAAAATGTGTTGCAGGTATCTGAGCAACACAAACTTCTCAGAGAGCATCACTTTCTGGTAAAGAGGGTCTGGAGCTGCTTGTGCTCCAAACCAGCAGGAGCTCAGGGTTTTCCAAGAGTGACCAGAGCTGGGTGCACACATCCAGGAACAGATCCCCACCTGCACACAGTGGAGGGAGCAGGAGCTTGAGTTTCCCTGTGAAAAAATAATAATAATAAAATAAAATTTAAAAAAAAAATTAAAACCCCTAAACCCCAAATCCAGTAGCCTGGACCAAGTCACAGAAAGCCTCTAGGAAATTCCTGGCTGCTTTAATGATCCATCAGTTTTATTTTAATTGGCCAACTAATCAGCTGCTCATTGGTGGCTCAGCACATGCCAGGCAATCACTTCCGAGGGCGTTTTGCAGGAGTTGTGTTTTAAATATGAATTTATCCACCCTGGATTTTGACAGAAAATGAGAGAATTGATTAAGGCTCATTTGTCTGAACAAATTTCAAGATCTCACTCTGGGTGGAAAGTTGTTTGTGCTTTCCAAACCCCTCAGAGAGAACAAGCAGCAGGGCCAGGACCTTCCCCAGCCCTGGAAACTCCTCAAAATGTAGTTTCCTCCCAGGTCTCTTGCCGTTCATTTTAAAGAAGTACTTCCCAATTTTTTCTTGCTTTCTTTTCTACCCCTACAGGTGATTACTTGTTTCCCTTTTTTTTATCCTAAATAGCAAAGATAAACAAAAAAAAAGGATTACCAAATAAAGAATCATTAAGATAAAATGAGTCCATTTCATACTCTGTAAAATGATAACAACTTCCACAGCTTAAAATTTTATGTGCAGCTGGGTTTTTTGTATTTTTCATCCGAACTCAGTACAGACAAGTTGTTGCTGCTGAAGTTCAGTTGTTAAATCTGGGTGATTCTTTTTTATTTTTATGAACAGTGGCCGGAAAATCAGCAAGGAGAACTATCTGTTTTTAACAGTTTTTCTCCAGTGCTATGACCTTGATTCTTCTCTCCCTAAAATGAACTGAAAAATCTTCCTCAATTTAGTGATGAAGGTTCAGACCTAAATAGCTCCAGTGCCAAATGTATCCCAGAGGAAAGATTGTATGGCCTCATTTAATAGAGAAAAACATGAAGTCAAGCCAGCAGCAAGAACTGGGCTCTTTTCTGCAGTCATTTCAGGATAAAAAGCAGAGTGTAAGTAGTCTTTAAATATTTGACTCACACTATTGGACTATTGTAATCTACATTACTGATATGATCTGCACTTATTAAAATTGGGGTTTGTGAATAGCTCTGCACATAACAGCCCTGCTTGAGGCCATCACACAACCAGGTCTGTGTATCACCAGCTCTGGTATTTTCCCTTTAACACCTACGTGGGCTTTTTATTTTTTTCTTTTTTCCCTCTGTTTCTGGGCTTTGCTTTCAGCCTCCCAAGCAGCCCAGCAGAAAAGCAGCCACTGCCTCCTCGCTGAGGAATGCACATCCCCATCTGCTTGGCTCCTTCCAGGGGGTGGAGAGAGGCACAAAGCACCATTGGCATCTCTGCAATAACCTCCTTTGATCTGGTTTTTTCTGTTCCCTCACTGTAGCAGAGCTGTCACCAGCCCAGGCTCTCCCTTGGAGCCCCCATTCCCACCTCTCCTCCCTGCACTGGACCTGGCAGGGCTGGGTTAAGGGTTGGACTTGGTGATTTCAGAGATCTTTTCCAACCTTAATGATCCTCTGAGAGCCCTGTTCCCATGCCACCCCCTGACTCAGACTGTGAAACAGGGATATTTTTATTTTAAATGCCAGCATAACCCACAAGCACACAGGGGACGGTAAGACGGCAGTGCTGCTTGGTGTTTCAGCACGTTTTAAAACAAAACAAAAAAATACATTACTTGGCCTAAACTCTGCCTGCAACTTGATTTCAGCAGCTGAGAGCTCCAAGGCAGCTGAGGGATGCTGCACAACTGAGATGGGATTTTCCTCACTGGATGTGGGTCTTGCATATTGGGAAGACAAGAAAACAAACAAAAGATAAGACCGAAAAAACACAATCAAAGCCCTTTTTGCATATTTCATGTATTTATACAGGGTTTAATGCTTTTGTGGGAGCAAACCAAGGGGGCCCCAGAGGTGAAATAGGCAGTGTGAGAGCTGACACTGGTCCCAGAGAGAGCTGTGTTTGCTGTAAGGCCCACCCAAAAAAAACACACCCTGCCTTGGGAAACCAGGGAGATTAAAAACTCCTCACTGCTGTCCAGCATCATCAGATTTAGGAAAAATAAATGACTGATTGGGAAGTGTGAGTGCATATTTGTATGTATGCATGGGACAGGGGAAGGTGCATTTCTGAATAATTTGTTCTTTTTCTGTCAGTTGTAACTACTTACTCCCAAAAATCATTTGGGTATTACAATAACCCACAATCTCAAAAGAGAGTTCTTGCCACACAATAATCCTGAACCATAACAACTGAATTTGAAAATAACTATCATCTGCTAGAAAGACATTAAAAACATCTACAGCAGAACCAACAGGCTGCTGTGGGAGCTGTGCACACACACACAAGATTTACACAGAAAAAACAAAAGGAGAAAAGCCACTGCCACTTCTAAGAAAACCCACAACCCTCCACCTACACGATGAACTTTTAAGCACCGAGCGCAACACGCAATGAATTATTTATGAATTAATTTCCAACGAGCAGTTTAGCAGTCAAAGGAAACACAAACAGGCAGCACAGCCCTGCCTGGGGTGACAGCAGGGGACACAGGAGTGCTGCTCCTCTGGCAAGAAGACATTTAGCAGCGTGCACGATGAGTTGCACACTAATAAAGTTTAAAACAAAAATCCAATTCCCAGCGAACGCCAGGCTGTGCAGTGTCCCAACACAGCCTGTGGGAGATGCCAGGTGACAGCACTTCACCCCTACCACACTCACTTTCTGCTAACCTAAAACGCAACGAGCTGCTGCTTAAAGGTAATGATGAGACAAAGAAATCAGGAGCTATAAAGGCCACATCCTGCTTTTAAATTAATTCTTTATAGCCAGGCTGCAGAACGGGCTGTCCCTGCCTGGTGCTGGAATGGGCTCTGCACTGAGGGCTCCACACCAGCAGTGGCCTTTAGCATGACATTAAATTAATGTTTTGTGGGTCTTTTTCCTCCTCCTAGGCTGAGCTGCCTCATTTGGCTGTGGCTGCAGCTGAGCCCCAGTCCTGCTGCTGTCACACCACTGCATGCCCTGATGCTGACACACTGCTGGGCACCTTCCCTCCCCAACACCACCATGGAGCACGGGCACAAATACACCTGGGTGGGTTCCTGAATTGCACTGGTAGCTCCTGGGGCAGGGACAGGGGAGGTGTTGGAGCTGGCAGGAGAACAGAGGCAGGAGAGGCTTGGGAGAACCCAAAAGCAGAGCAGGCAGGTTGGCCTGGGCTGTTCTGGGCTTGCTGCAGCTCCTGTGGCATTGCCAGGCACAAGCTGTGCTGGGTCACAGCTACCTGTGCACTTCTCCTGGCTGCTGTAGTTGGAAGAGCTTAAAAATGCTCTCCTTTTTCATTCATTCCCAGAGCAACACCAGAGTCCTGCCCAGTTCCAGGAGAGGGGCTGAGATTGCTGCTCCTCTCATGGTTCAGCTCACTTCTCACACTGGCTTTTACAATGCTCACTTTTGTGATGTTCCAGAAGCCCAGCCTGGCAGTGCACAGCCCTGCCAGCCAGGTGGGGAATGGTTTTTGGGTTTTATCAGCAGTGCCACAATGGAAATCCTGTGTCCAGAGAGCCAGCATTTTTCTGTGTGAAGAGCAGCATCACCTTCCTTGGTAAGTCTCACACCCATGTAAGCTCTGCATGATGAGGTGAAGCCAGGATATTCCAGGTGAGAAGTTGCCCTTTATCCTGTCTTTCACCAGAAAGACTGAAGGCACCAGAGCGATGGTTTAAAGAAGCTGACTCCAACTGAACCAGGTGAAACATTTTAGACACCTGCCAGGTTCTTTGGCTGTTGGGAGAATGGTCATTGTTTCCCTCCCAAAGTGAGCAGACCAGGCAGAGCAGCCAAGAACAGCAAAACCATGGGATTATTTTCCCGGTTTCTGCCTTCTTCTTCCTTTCTGTCTTTTGCACTGACTTAGGACCTGAAACCTTTTCCACACCCATTAAATCAAATCCTTGAGCAGAACAGACCTGATGAGCACAACGTGCCAAGGGGAGCCCTGGGGTTTTTTTTTCCATTTTTGCAGGACAAGGACACTACAGACAGAACCTTTATCAGAGAGAGAGGCAGGAGCACGATGAGCCAGATGGAAGCTGGTGGTGCCCGTGTGTCCCAGGGTGAGGGATGGGTAGACACAAGCACCAGCTTCCTGCAGTGACTGATGGATCTTGATTGTCACTTCTTTCCCTCTCACTCAGGAAAACCTTTGTAGCACCTAACAAGTGTCTGCCTGCGGTTTGGAGATGTCATTTGTTCCTGATGTGAGGACTGCCTCCATTAGCCATGGCATTTTAAGACCCACTGCCACACTTCTTTCTTTCTCCAAGAAGATGACAGAAGAGAGCAAAAAAATATTGAAAGCTCTGCAACCCTAGAGCGAGTTCAATCAGTTCCCACTGAAATCAGTAGGTGTTCTGTCCACAGATAGATTTTCACTTGTGTTTTTAAGAGATAGAACAGGCAGCTTAATGTGAAAGGGCCAAAGTTTGGCATGATGTGAATGACAGCTTGGATCCAGAGTCAACTGTGGGCAGATTTGGCTCAGGAGAGCTGATGTGGGCCACTCCCTTCCTGAGAAACACAAGGGTAGAACAGCCACCAGGGCCAAGAGGGAAAGGCTAAAAATAAATAAATTAATTAATAAGAACAAAAAGTATCATCACCATCTGAGAGCTACTGACCTCAGAATTATACTCTCATTCCTGCTTTGCATGACAACTGCCAGGAAGAGTTTATGACAAGCCTTAGAAGGTGCAGGAATGGAGATGTCAGGCAATTCAGGGTAAACAATTCGATAAATTACAGTTAAGTTACTTGCAATCAAAAAACATTTTTAAGCTGATAAATTCCATTAACATTGCATGGCCTCTATAAAGTGACCCCTAACTGCATATTAAAGAAGGATCTGCCTTTTCAGGTTTTCATCTCACCACATAAAAAATAATTAGGTGAAGAACACATTGCCTAGACCAACCCAGCAGGCTGAGAGCTTTCCTGCACATCCCAGAGCCCTCTGGGCTGCAGCAGAAACCTGGATGCAACAGGGAAAAAAATGCAGCATGCTTGGGACCACTGAGAAACAGTCCCTCCATCAGATGCAGAGCTGAGCTGGGGCTGCAATAACTTTGGTGTTATGCACCAGGAGTCATTGCCAAGCTGCTGTACAGTCACATGGACTCCAGCAGATTCCTGACTGCAATTACTCACTCAATTTATGAGAGCAGTTAGGACTTCAGGGTGTTGTTATTCTACTGTCGACACCTGCACCTGAACAAAAACGTTAAATGCCACGGGGCCAATGCCTGGGCTGCAAATCCAGAAACACTCCAGCAAATCTAGAAGCAATTGCTCTTTGGTCAGATCTAGAAAAGAAATCCCTGGAGGATTTGGCAGTGGAGTGACACTGGAACTGTCCTGGCTGGTTCGGGTTTGCTCTGTGCAGAGATTAAGTCCGTATGTAATGATCTTGTGAAATGCTCAGTTGGCTGCAGTTAGATAAACGGCCCATTCTAAACGATCCTCGCTGAACTGCAAAATCTAGCAGGCTGTGATTCCTCACCTTGGGTTTTTCTACACCCCTCAAGATTTCTAGCTGTTGGAATTTATCGTATCCACGAGAAATTAAACAGAGTGCAAGGCTCTAGTGGCAATTTCTCTGTCTTCTCTCAACCCCAGGAGCCAAGTGGAGTCTCCTGGAGTCTCACTCCTTGTAGTGGAAAAGGCAGCAGAGGAATGAAAAAGGATTAAAGACTCCCAGAGGAATTTAAGCTTTTCCTTTTCTGGTGTTCAGGACTTCACCCAGCATTCATATAGAAGATTGCTCTGCCTAGAGTGAGAGTTTAAAAGTGCCAGAAGAAGAAGAAGGTTCCTTCAGCCATGCCAGGTGTTTTAAGCCCAAAGACAAGGTGTGCTGGAGGAGTGGGGGAGCACATGGAAGTCAGAGGTGAGGCTGGAAAAGACCTTTCTTCCACTTGAGTTCCAGAGCACACTGAGGCACTTCGGTTGTGGGTTGGGAAAAGGCTGCACAAATCACCCAGGAGGTGCTGGCAGTTCCCTCGTTGGAGCACAAGCTCTGCCAATGGCATCATTTGGATGTTCAAAGCCCTTGGCTCTGATTGTAGCACTTCCATGCTTGAATGAACAGTACTGGGATTACAGTCATTGTGGAAAATGGGATGGATTACATCCCAAACGATTACATTACAGGGGAAGCCAGTCCTGGCTCTGCTGGGTGGGGAGCTGGCAGCCAAAACCTCTGACATCCTGACAGCTCCCTGCCATGATTGCCCTCAAGGTGAGAGGGCTCACCAGGGCCAAAGGGAGGAGCCAAGGCAGACTGAAGCTTCCCTTCTGCAAATGCTCCATTTAAAGCCAACTTTCCCAGCCTGAGCTGCTGGATTTGCAGTCAGTTCTGCAGGGGAATGGGAAGCCAAGGCCTCCTCTGGCCCCCCAGAAAAGAGCAAGACTCGTGGGGAGCAGGAATATCTCCCACTCCTGCAAAGAAATACCAGGCTGGGAATCTGCCTAGAGCAAGGGTGGGCTACCAAGACACTCAGCTCTCACTCAGATTCTCTCTTGCCTTGTGGTATTCGTGGTCTACAATGTGCTCAGTAAATGCCAAGCAGGTGGATGAATCCTGTCACACAAAAAGCCAGAGGCAATGCTTGGAGGCCTGGACCTCCCGGTCTTCATCTTTAGAGAAAAGCAAATTTTGAGTCTTTGGAAGAAACATCCTGACTACTGCTAATTATTACTGAAGCCTTGACATCTGCTGCTGCATGGCAAATGTGAAGGCAGTGTCAAAATGGGATAACAGGGCTAGAGGACAGGCAGATATCATCATTGTGATGAGAATTGGTATTTTGCTTGGCTCGTCCATCTTTCATGCACAGAAAGATAAAATTGTATGGAATGTCTCCCTGGAAAGGAGGGAGACATTCCTTTCCTTCCTTACTAATATTGAGAGTCAAAAGTTAAACACAGAAGACAAAACACATATAGAATCAATGCAATGTTGGAGCAACATCCAACATTAATCCATCTTGAGCTCCTGTTTCCTTTCCCCTTCTGGCCAGGTGGAGGATTCCCTGTGCCCTTGTGCTGGGGAGAAGTGAGGAATCAAGGAGTTAACTACAACAACAGCACCATCCCTGAAATAACCACGACTGCTCAAACAGTGGGAGAGCTGGAGGCCTCCAGCATTCAGACTTGGCTCATTCCAAAGGAAAGAAAATAAATTTACAACAGGGCAGTCGTAGGACAAACCAACACTTTTTAGTGCAGTTTTTGGGGAGAATTGAACACCAGCTTGAGTTTAGCTCCTGTCTCTAAGAAACTTGGGATTTTCCCCAGAAGAAAGTCAATTTGAGGAGATGAGTCCAAAATCCTGGGTGCAGGAGATGCCCCATCCAAGACTGCTTTGTTCTGCCTTTCCATATCAAGTATTACTGCACTGCCTCTGGTTTCCCCCTGGAGCATTTCCCAAGGTGGAAGCTGAGGAGCAAACACAGCCTGGGTAATGAGATGCCAGGCACAGGGAGCACCTGGCAATGTTCTCCAGGTCCCTGTTAATTACCAATGTTTGCTTAGCAAATAGTTGTTAAAATGCCTCAGTGCACCAACTTTTCTGGGACCACTTTGTGTTTCCTAGATGTTCAGCTGGCAAGAGGCTGGCAGATGTATTCCTCTGATTATTTTCCCTCTAACTGGCAGAAGTTTGGAGGCATTGATTTGACATTCCCTGCAGTAGATTCTACAGCCATCATCTGCAGTTGCTTTCCAAAACGATAAAGGCAAGCAAGTAACATGAATTTAATGCAAAATCAGCATTTTTTCACCCCCATGGCTAGACATAAAATCACTGTGAAGAGCAGCACACAGGGATGACTCTGGTTGTACAGATCCCAATCCTGAGGCTCATCCAAGTGAGTTCACCTTGCTCTCAAGAATTAAGAGGGATCTGAATCACCTGTAAGGTAGAATTAACATCTGACACAGGGTCAGGTAGGACAGAAGAGCTGAACTTCTCCATTGAGGGCTCTAAAACCTCTTGTCTCTGCCCTCACACTCATCTATCAGGGCAGCCACTGTCCAGCACAGACCTGCAGGACCTTCCTTGGAGGAGGAAACATTTCATATTCAGCAAAGAACCATCACTTCTGGCTTCTCACTGCAAAGTGGAACTCCAGCCAAACCTGAAAATTTTCAGTCTTAAGATAAAATAACAGAACAAACTATTTGAGGAAGATTGACTTTGGGATAAATGCTTGAAGCCAGGGTCCAGGAAAACTTGGGCTTAGAATAGTTCCATATAAGCCATTTAGTATCTCTGTTCTGTGATTAATGAATTTCATGGGACATTCTTCCCTAATACGTACTGAAATAATTAGCCTCAGATAACCTGAATACTGAACCCTTTTCTAGTTCTAGTCCAGTACCTGTCATTTTAGGAGAAATGCACTCTTGCAGCCCTCTTACTCTTCTATTTCCTGCCTACATCATGCAGACGTTGTTCACCTAAAAGGCTTAGACAAAATGTGGGAAAAGCAGAAGCTCGGGGAAAGAAGAAATGAAACAGAACCCACGTGTCATCACTAGGAGATACCTACAGCAGTTCTATTTTGCTGAAGTCTTGCAGCTTGTGTTTTGAGACACTTAGAAAGAGACAATCTGCTTCCGCATGTCTGTCTACAGGCTTTTACACTGGAGGCTGACCAAAGCTTATAAAAGCAACCTCTATTTACCCAGAACCACTGCAAAATGAATGATTCCTGACCTTCTACCTTAAACAGGGAGCCTGTCACACCACATAATTTTAGCTGTCACCTAAACCCCATCAAGCAGCGACTTTAACTTCTGTACACTGCTAAAAAGAGAAGGATGATCCCTCTCACAAAGCTGAACTTTGGTTTCTGAAAACTCGTGCGGGTTGCTTTAATGTTCAGGTCAACGCTTCCATCTCCTGGATGAGCATCAGCACCTCTGCACCGAACAGAGCTTTTGATGTGCGATTCAGCTCTGTGAAACCAGAGCTCTTCATCATTCCCCCCAGAGCTCCCCAAACAAAACCGGTTGAAGACGATCGCGGTTCAGAACAGCGCTGCATTTCAGTGCAGGTGGCATTTTAATGGCTCCACAGCTCCATTAGCACTTAGAAGCAGTTGTAAGCAAGTGTTCTCACAAGCAATCCTACAAGCATTTGTAGGCTCTGCTCTGCGGAGGAACCTGTTGGGAAGCTGCAGAGCTTTGTCAGGCAGTGTGAGTGATGCTGGGTGAGGAAAGGATGGAAGATCCCAGTTCTGAGAGCAGGAATGAAGAGAGGAGCTGGAGGAGCTCTTGTCACAAATGGCTGAGCTCCCTTTTTCCAGAGGACACCGGAGAAGAAATGTTGCAGTCTGAGGGGCAAATCATCTCCTTTTAAACTGCCAAGAGACACACACAGATTTTGGGAAGGCTAAATTCCATACTGAGGGGATTACTCACATTCTGGTAGACATACAGTGACTTCCTTTACTGCACTTTGATTTCTTCTTCGGGCACATCAGCCCAGTTCCCTCACAGACACATTATTCTCTGAACTATATCTCAGGTAGATTAAAGTTCCCATCAGCTTTGACCTGTCATGGAAAGATCAGAGGTTTAATCATTTAAACTCCCTAATCACTGTCTCCAGATGTTTTAAAAAGAGAAGAGAAAAGAAAAATCATAGTCAAGAACTATGAGTTTTGTTAATCTTACTTGATTGTTATCTGGGTAAAAATATAAAAGAGAATTTTAAAAATCAGTTTCTGTTCCCTGTAATTAGTGCCTGGGGAACAAATCTTCAGCAAATATTCATAGCAATGAAACATTTATAGACATGCTGCCTAGGTTTACCTACAGATTTTCTAGCCATGTTTCAGAAACAGCATCCAGGTCTCATTAGGCTACTCTGAAAACCCATGACCTACACATCTTTAAAATATCACATAAAAAATTCTTTCAAATCATATAGCAGATGTGGTAGAGAAGTGTATATTGTCTGAATTTCCAGCAATAAGTAAGATTTCATAACCAGGCCACAGTTTATAGCTGCAAAATTTCTGTTGACTTCAAGCAAAAGAGAATTTGGATCTCTGATCATTAGTACAGCAAATGTGAAATTCCTGCAAATGAGCACCTGTCGAGGAAGAAGACAGCTAAAGATATCTGGTTTAGTGTTTGGTTCAAAAAAAAGCCACAGGTGAAAATCCTTCTGGCTTGTAAAATACATTTAACTGAACCAATCTGTCATCTGTGCATCCTGCTTTATCTACCCAGTCTCTCTATTAGCACTCATCACCATGGTATCTGAACCTCTCCTGCTGGAGGTGTTATTCCAATTATTTTCGTGTAGCTGCTGACACGTAACCAAGAGCAAGATGTGAGGTTCTGTTAGAAAAAATAATGCTCCAATTAGCTGCTCCTTCTTCATCTACCAGCACAGAAAGTCCCACTGTGAAGGATTCTTTTCAGAGCTTGCTCCCTGTGGTAGTCTCTCCTCTCTCTCATTGTTGCCTCTGCAGTGTTGACAGAGTCTGGCAGTGCCCAGCCCGAGTCACATCTCAGAGCTGGAGCTATTTATGATACTCAATACTGATCAAATATTGATTTATGATGCTCACTACTGATCAAATACTGATCAAACACCTCCCAGCTACAGTAGCCACTGCTTAGCTGAATCTCCTGCCTCTCCTGTGCTGACCCAACCTATGCAGGAGGCAGAGGAAGCCTTTTCCTTTTGCATCCTGGCTCCTTTTGAAAGCAAAAGCTCCTGAGAAGGAGAACTGTAAATATACAGCAAAGTCTGAAGGAACTGCTGGTTTGTGATCATGTACAATCTGCTTCTCTCTCAGCAGTTCTCTGGGATTGGGAATACATTTCATGACTGACAAAATATTTCATCCAGACACAGCATGAGGAAGAATTATAAACAACTTCAGAGCCTGTTCCCAAGCCAAATCTTTGTGTATCTTCTAGCTTAAAAGTCAGATACCTTGCTTAAAATTGGGATAATCAGCACTTCAAGATTTTCACTGTGGACCCTCCCATCCCGCCAGCAGCTGCAGTTGCTTGTCAAGCTTGAAAGCAGCAGTTGGAAACCAATTCCTTCCACTTCAGCACTTCTTTCCCAGAAAATGAACCAGTAAGGGGATAACAGATCTGAAGAACAGTGTCTCATCCAGCTGCAAGCAGGTTTTCTGGACTTACATCCCATCTGATGGTGAGCACACACTGCTGCCTTCCCCATGCTCAACCAGCATCCAGAGCTCCCAGGGAAGAGTGGATCTGGCCGGGGGAACATAATTTATGGCATCCCAAAGTAACCTGACTATGAAGACAAGACTTGGAGGTGCTGAAGGTCTGTGTAAAGCAGTTACCACTTGGTCTTGTGGTTATCTTGGCTGTACAAAAAAAAAAAAAAAAAAAAAAAAAAGAGGTTGTTCGATCACTTGAAAAACTATGTTAGAGCAGATCTCCTTAAAACACAGGCTGCAGCCCAGTCACTGTTACCTGTGATGGATCCTCAGCTTTTCCTTCCTGCCCATGGGAGTTGATGAAAAGATTTCTTGTTGTGCTTTGCTTGCATGCTCACCTTTTGTTTTGCCTGTTTAATGGCTTTTATGAGTTTTTTCCACTTTAGCCCTTCTGATTTTGTCCCCTATCCCACTGGAGGAGGAATGAGTGGCTGTGAGTGGGGCTGAGTTGCCAGCTGGGCTAAAACCATGACAGAGGAGTTGGGAAGGTTGGGGTTGAGGTTGTTTGGGTTTTTTTAAGGAAAGGTTTTTTCCTTCTCTCAACAGGATAAAATTGCTTTGCATGACAAACCAGCACTTCATACATGCATGTACACACTCACACACACACACATTGGTATTACACATCTGGAGCTGAGATCCACCTATGAGGAATCACTTGCAGAGCTTTCCAGTCCGACTCTCAGCAGAAAATCAAATAAAATCTGTTTATTCCTAAGAGGCAGGGCTGAGTCTGACCACTGTGAGTTGTCTGGACAGTCCCAGGGAAGAGCACAGTGCCAACTCCTGCTGTAACAGAGCTGATCTGAAATCTGTCCCTGTCCCCCTCTTTAGGGCAGCGCCTGGCACCAGCCCAATATCACAAACCCTCAAACAATACAAGAGGAGCTTGGGAAAAGAAGAATTAATTCTTCCAGCAGCATGAGCCATGCTTGCAAAGCCTTGAGCGTCAACCATGGGGACACCTGCTCTGACTGTCCCTCCTGAGGGGGGACAGCAAACAGCTCTGATGTCCCACGGGCTGTTCCTGCCACATCCCCTGACTGCAGCTGCTCCCTGAAACACCCTTTGTGCTGAGCAGGAAGGCACCTGCAGCAGAACCAATTCTGCTCAATGTGCCATCCGAAAAAGGAACTGCTCTGAAGCTTTGTAGATCATCACAGGCAGTAGAAGGGATTAGCTGGTGGTTTTGTGAATGAGGTGGATTAGGAGATGTGCTGGATACAGCTTTACTGGCTTACAACAGGCTGGCGCTTCGGAATCACTGATTTTTCGCTTTCTCTTTTTGAAAACAAACCAACAACAAACCTGGAAGGTGTAAGGGCTAAATCCTGATTCTGTCTCAGGCAGCAGCAGATACTCCTTTCCCCCAGCTCTCTGCTGGTACAGGATCTGGCCTGAACCCAGTGACTCTGTTCTTGTACTCACTTTGCTGAGGATACCACCCTCAATGTGTTAAAGGAACAAACCCCTATCTACAGCAAGATCCAGCCCAGAACCTCACAGCATAGAAAGCTCTCGAGATATTTTGAGATTAACTAAGACCTTGTGACTCACTAAAAACTTCCCCTCTCTAATGGCTCTCAAAAAAGTAGAAACTGCCCAGGTTTTTATACCCTGGACAATATTTCTGTCAGGACATCCTTCTGTCTCAAACCTGGACAATAAGCACAGGTATTGGGCATTGACTGCCAGAACCATGTTAATATTGATGAAAAGTCATTTATTTCTCACACCTGATGGACAAATAGCATCCCCCACAGGACTGAGATCTTGCTGCCCAGCAGTGATGGTTTTACACACACATCAACCTGTTGAAGGAAAGTGCCTGTTCTATTAAAGAATTTGCTACCTGAACAACTTTTAGCATACAGAGGTCAAATATCTCTCATAGGCACGAAGCTTCTTCAATAAATAATGAGCAGGAAAAAGTGACAGCGTCTTTTAAAAAGAATTTATGAAACCAAAGTGAAGGATCAAGGATTTTGCTGATCTGAATCTTTTTCAACAGCTGCCTTTTTGGTTTAAAAATAAGTATGAATGACCTTGAAACCCTTCTTAAGAAAGATTTTCCTTTGAGAAGTCACCTTCAAGTTGGCAAGAGCTGAAGCTCTAATATTCTATAGTAACACCACCACCTCCACTCTCCTAACTGCAATTAAATTCAGATTAAAACTTTACACAGCTGAGAGGAAAACCATGTATTTTGGTTATTTCTACAGTTCCTTTGGCAGCTCTGAACGCTGTGGGATTATTTAGTTTTTAAACTACCAGGATTTAACTTTTTCCCCAAATAGAGAAAAGCATGGATCCAATGGCATGACAGAGCTGCAAAGATTTCAGTGTCATCACCACAGGTATGTGAATACAAGTGAAGCAAGACCCCAAACCCTGAATTCTGCTTTGTTTTATGCAGTGTGGAAAGCAGATTTACTTTCCAGAGCGTGCAACCTGCCACCACACCTTTGCTGGGAACCAAGGAGATAAAAAACTTTCCTTTGGGGTTAATTGTGTGTGTTTTCTCTGCCATCCTCTGTGACTTGTATGCTTGTACCACACTTAATGTAGATAAAAGTACAAATATTTTGCATAATTACATGGATGTTAACGTTCACAGTGCCTGTGGCATCAGTTCTAATTTAGCAAAGTGAATCAGTTCCTTTCTCTAACAATTCATCACTGCTGTGCCAAACAGAAAGGCTGCATCGTGCCTGGCTCTTACCACACTCCAACATTAGCAATTCTAATTGCAAAACTCTTCTGAGTGTTACTCTACTGGAAAGAAAAAAAAAAAAAAAAGAAAAAAAAAAGAAAAAACCACCCAATCATCTTTTTAAAAGCACAGAAGTTTCTCCTCAGATCTCAGCTTTGACATAAAACACAGGCAGAAACTGCAAGAGCAGAGTCAAGTTATAATCGTGGTGGAAGTGCAAGAGTTGCCATTATTTTTCTCTCCACACCATTGCCCTGCCTGGTTGGTCTGTTTTACAGGGTCACAGGTGGGGTGTGATGGTAATTCAGACCCCATTAACACCAGGACATGCTACCAGAGCAGATGGTGGCTGACAGAGTTTTCACCTCAAATATTAATTGAGGCAGCAGAGCAAATTCCTAGAAAGTAGTGGGGGAAACGCCTAGAAAACAATGGAGGAAATCCTTGAAAGTCACAGAAAAAATTGCTAGAAAGCACAAGGAAATTCCCCCAAAGCACCACTCAAACTTCTGGAGAGCAGCTGGGGGAAAGTCTTAGAGATTTCGAGGAGAATTCCTGGAAAACTAATTGCAAATGATGGAAAGCACCATGTAAATTCCTAGAAAGTGGTGGGAAAATCTCGAGGAAGCATCAATAAAATTCCTAGAAAGCCACAATTAAATTTTAATTCAATTAATTGGTTTGCTTAATTTTCTGGAAAACAACCGAGATGAAAAGCACCAATTAACTGGACCAGAGGAAACAGCCTCAAGTCTCACCAGGGGAGGTTTAAATCAGATATTAGGAAATTTTTATTTCACAGAAAAGGTTGTAAAATGTTTGAACAGACTACCCAGGGAAGTGGTGGAGTCACCATCCCTGGAAGTGATCAAAAAAGATGTGGATGTGGCACTTGAGGACATGGTTTAATGCTGGGCTGGGCTTGATGACCTTGAAGGTCTTTTCCACCCTGAAAGCTTCAATGATCCTATAAATTGAATTCCTAGAAAGTCATATTTTTAAATCCTTAAAAAGGAACAAGAAAATTCCCAGAACACATGGGGGGAATTCACAAAAAGCAACAGGAATTTTCCTGGAAAGCACATGTGGAAAGGCTGTGAGAAAATTTCCTACTAAGTCACAAAAAGCAAATCTGAAGAGCAGCTGGGTAAATTCATAACAAGTAGCAGAAAGTTGCCTAAAAGCACCAGGAACATTTCTAGAGAGATTCTAAGCCAAGGAAATTCTGGAAAGCAGTATGTGAATTCCTAGGAAGACTCCAGATTGAAGAATTTCTGGAAAATCAGGGATACTGCTCTGAACCTTCTAATGCAAGGGTACTTGGAAGGAACTGGGGTTTTTTAGAAGGCTTTTGGGCACAGGATTCCTGCAAAACTGTTGGAAATGTCTGGAAAATATCTAGATTGAGGCACTGCTGGAAATCCAGGGGAGGATTTAGAGAGAAGGGGTAGATGAGGACATTTCTCAAAAGCCATGGGAAATCTCTGGTCCATTTTCCTGGGAGATATTTGTCCTCAGGCACAGCAGAGCCCTGTCCTCCCCCTGGGTTACAGCCACCCAAACTCTCCAAGGGGAAGCAGCAAAAGGACATTCACCCTGGAAGAGGATCTGCAGCAGTCCCTGGTGGGCTCTGGTAAATATTTACCAACTTCGAGCTGAAAAACAGAGGGTGAGGCAGTGGAATCCTTACACACATCCATTTGAGGAAGGAGAGCACAGAGCTGAGAGGCTTTTGTGGCTGCTTACACAGCATTAATTCAAGAAGCCCTTTGCAGCAGCTCAAGCAGAAGAGAAAAGACCCACTCATCAGAACTCATCCTTTGTGGAGAGCCTGTCTAATTCCTAACGAGGTTTCTCTGTGTGGTGCAGCTAAACAAATCCTCCCAAAAAATGCCTTGGCAGAGGACAGCTTCCACGTGAGCATGAGTTCCTGCACCAGGGTGCTGATTAACTGCACAGCCTGATTGTGCCAATAATTAAAAAGGCAGCACTGGGCACAGCCAGGCATCCCAGGAGTCAGGCAGGTTACTGCTGTGGGTGCCTGAAATGTTAATCTCTTCCCTCTCTTATTTTTCTTCACCGTGTTTGTATCTCCATTTTTTCCTTTTCCTTTTTAAAATTCTATTTTCCTTTCACTCCTTTTTAGTTTGTTTGTTTTGCTTTGCTTTTTATACGAGCGAGCCAAAAATTAGGGGTGCAATGCAAGCAGGACGGGCTGGTAAAATGGGTTTTATGGCACACTGGAGTCCTCTGTGGATCATCTGGGAGCTGGAAGGAAACAGCTCCATCCTGGGCACACCAGCTCTGCCTCCAAATTGCTTTCCATCACTTCTGGCCACTACAATCAACTCCTTCACCTGGATGGTTTCTCTGATTCTAGCAGAACATCCAAGCTGCTGATGAGAGAGATCGTCAGAGTTTGCACCAACAGCCCAAAGGTTTGGGGCTGTCAGGTCCTGGGCAGGTCTGATGGCTGTGCCAGGGACCAGCATGGAAAGAGGGAAGGATGATCCCACCCAGCAGCCCCTGCCCTCTGCCACCACCCCACACCCAGTCTGCAGCTCGACGGCTGCACATCACTTGGGTTTTATGCTCCCCATGTCACACCCTGTGGGTGGGGGGTTGGTTTGTGCAGGGGGTGGGTTGTGTCTATATTCACATATAAATTGAAAATGCATTAAGCCTGTCAGTTATCCTGGTTTATGTACATATTTTATTTCTGCTTCGTATTCAGCTCTTTCACAGCCACAATACTTTGTGTTCCCTGTATGAAACTTAATAAAAAAAAATTGGATCATCATGAAAAGCTTCATTTCCTTAAGCTAGCAGTGGTGAGAAAAAAAATTCCATCTGCTTTATGTCACCTCAGTTTCAATCAGTCAAAAGTAAATTTCCATCAACTCAATCCATATACTTTTCCTCTCTGTTTACTCTCCCTGTACTGCACGGAATTAAGCTAAAGTGCAGGAAGACTTTTATGGGCTTTTTAGATTAGTTGCACAAAGACAAGAAACACATCTCACCTGCACCCTCCTGTTGCTGCCCAGGGAAGCCACTGAACACATCCCACATGCCTTATTTCCCACCTGGATTTATGTCACTTCTCTTCACAGCCTTTGAAATTAATTTCTATTCTTTCCCTCAGATTAAGAAACTCTTCTGCCTGCTGTTGTTACTTGCAGGCTGTGGCTGGGTGAAAAACCCCGAAATATCTCAGCTTCTTCAGCCCAGTTTTCAAGTTTTATTGTAATTTTTTAACCCATTATGATTTGATGGACAGTTTTGGGCAGGCGGAACCGACCCAAGTGCTGTGTTCCCTCTCTGGCTTATTTGGGATGGTGGGAAGAGACCCCCACCATGTTTCTCCTTTTACCTGATAATTGCTTTGCTCTAATTGCTACTGGCTGCCTTTCTCCCACCAGCCTAACACAGCTCACAAGGGGAAACAAATCTCCACCTGGATTTTTAGGAATGGAAGAAGCCTGGCTGGCCAAAATTTACCTGGGCAAACTAACCTTGACCACCCTATAGACATCACCCTTGGGATGGGTCCTGGGGACTTTCTGCATTGCACCTCCAGCACATCAGGCTGGAGGAGAGGAAGCACTGCCATCGTGCTAAGAGGGAAAATTCTCTGTCCTAACTTAGGGAAGTTTGGCCAGATCTGCTGGCAGAAATTCTGGGGGACTGGAGCTGTGGAGAGCTGCCCCTCCAAGGCAGGGAGCAAAGGATGGACATTAAATATGAAAATGGTCCCAGCCCAGAGCCTGGAGTTCCCAGGGTCAGCTGCAAGCTGGAGCCCAAGGCAGCCAAGCACACACCGTGTTTGTGCAAACACTGTGGAATTCATTTGCCTTTTTTTTCCTCCCCAAATCTCGCTGTTTTTCACCAAAAAGACTTTTCTGATTTCTCTCCACGCCTCTCCCCCACAGCCATTACATGAAAGTTATTTGCTCTCAGTAATTGAGAAGGGATGGGCAGGGCAAGCAAGCCACTCACATTTTGTTCAAAATCCTTTTTGTGCCCTTCTGGTTTAGTTAAATTTGGTCAGGCTTTTCTGCTGCCCTTTGGACCATAGCAAATAACTCATCACTTCAGATTTGGGACGGTGGGAAGAGAAGGAACAGGAGTGCCACCTGCAGCAGAAAGACTAAAAGACTCTTCTGACTCTCCAGTCTAAGAAGGGCTGAGATTAACACCAACATTGCTCCTCACTTGCTGGGCTGTAGGACTGTAACTTCTGCCCAGGGCTTTCAGAAGGACAAGCAGGGATTGCACCTGGAGCTGCTGCTGCCTTAAATCTTGTTTAATATCAATTTGCTAACGCCAATCTTCTGATTTAGTGAAAACAGACTTACACAGGAACACCTTAGTTATGTTTTCAATCGATCAGCAGGCAATTAATGGACAATCACTGCTACACTCTGCACTCATGGGTAGAACAGAAGAAGCACAGTGAGAAAAGACACCAGCCTGAGCAGATTTTCCATGCACACCAACATAACCCTTTTTACCCTGCTTTTCTGAAGCATAACAGTGCAGAACACTTGAGTTGCCCAATGTCCCAGACAGCCCCTCTCTGCCCACAGGCTCTGCAAGCAGACATGGTCACAGACAGAGCCCCCACGAGCTATTGCACAAGATTTCCACAAGCAGCCACAATCAAACAGTCCTTGGGGTTCCCCCAGCTCCAACCTCTGCTCACAGAGCTCCTGCACTGCTCCCCTTTCACTGGCATTTGCACTTTTATCCACAGACCTGCACAAATTCTACTGCAGCATTTGGGAAAGGATGGGCAGCTCTCACGGAGCATCTCAGAGAGCAAAAATCCCAGGAATGTGGCAGAGAGCAGCCCACAGGGAAGGCTTGTGGGAAGATGCTCTGGTCTGATCACACAGGCAGGATTAAAAGCATGTGCACAGAAGGAGTATGTCAATTAATTGCAGAAAAAAACCCCCAAAAAACCCAACAAACAAAAACCCAAACCAAACCCAAAAACAAAATACAAAAAAACCTGTAAGTTTCCATAAAACATCTTCTATAAGAAAAATCCCATTTTCAGTTAAGTTCAGACATTCTGTGGACGCTTGCTTGCTAATGATTTCTCATTAAAGAAAAACACAGGTCATCCCAGAAGCGTCATGGTAACATCTGTCTTCTAGTCTGAAAATGTCAAGATGAAGCACTTCAACAGCTTCAGCAGCAGCATGGTGTGGCTTTTGCACATAAATACATTCCTGTATTTACTTTGAATTATGGAAAATATCAACTGTTTCAACTGACCAACCAAAGAAGAAATTAATCCAAAAATACAGCTTTGTGTGGCGTAAACATCTCTCTTTAAAGCTCATTTTGAACAGGGAGAAATATTCCAAAAGCAAATAATTTTCCAAGTTTGACAATCTCATCTTAGCCCATGCTACTAAAATGGGGAGAAAAACAGGAATTCATGAGGGAGGACATAAATCCTGTCTAACCACCAGCCCAGCTCGAGTTCACAGAACAAAAACCAAACAGACAGAAGCTTTTACAAACTCACTGAGGTGGATGTGCACTGCTTGCTACCTTTGTCTGGGAGAGCAGGTCAGAAAGAGGGAATCCAAGAGGATATCAAGACATTTTTTCTTTTATTGGAAGGTCTAATATACCAACATTTGATGGGTGATGCCATAACCTGCTGTCAAAAGCCTCCTTCAGCTTGTTGCAATGAGCTTGTGGTTGGAAAACTTTCAAAAAATTACTGCACATGAAACTTTCCTGAAAGCACCAGATCACGTCCAGATTATGGCCCTTTTTTACATCCTGGAGGACTCAGGGTGTACAGCTGGGTCCCTAAGATGATGCTTTAAGTCTTTTAACATGCCTTTCGAGCATCTGTATGGCTTTAAATGTGCCTTCTGCAGAAGAAATTTAAACAGAAAATTGCCTTGCCTACCTCACACAGATGCAGAAGACAGGAAAAAAAAAAACCAAAACCACAAAAAACTAAACTGCTGCAAAAGAGAAAATACAAGTATGTCAATGAAATGAAAAACCGACACCAAAGTCATTGCAGATTAGTGGAGCACATCTACCAAGATGATTTTTCTGTGAAAATCTATGAGGCTGGAGCAGATCTGTGGATCCCCCCATGGAGGAGGTGTCTGGCAGGAGCAGGGTGAGGGCTGGGGGCTTCTGCAGGGGGAGAATTCCTGAGTCTGCTGGAATTTCTTGGGTTGCAATGTACAGATTCTGTGATGGGAGCCTGAAAGGGACCCAAACCCCTCAGCCACGAGAGACTGAGGTCTGGGATGAGAGGAAAATGCTGTGCTCTGGTGTTCATGAAGAGAACCATGAGTGGGAAGGTCTCAGCTGGTGAGCAAGCAGACACAGAGCCCAACCTGTAAAGACAGAACTGCACTGGCTCCTCCAAGGCCAGTTTGATCACCCTGGCTTCCCACTGAGCCCTTTACTCCAGCACCAATGGCTCAGTTCACCCTGAAAAGCAGCCAGGATATGGCCCTAGACAGGGAAACCCAGTCAAAAAGGAGCAGAAGTGTCAGAGTGCCCTCCCAGCAGAAATTAAATCTCTGTCCCTCACCTCTCACCAAGGTTAATTAACTTGAAGGGATGAAGAAGAAGGAACACTGGGATGTGCCTGGCACGCTCCTGTTGGTGCCCATGCCCTGTCTGCCCTCTCTGAGTGAGAATTGGTGCTGCCAGAGCAGCGTGGTTTAGGGCCAGGCTGGAGCCCCGTGTTGGCACAGCCCATGCCCTGCCCTTCCATGCTCTGGAGCCCTCTGCAGCCCCAGTGCTGAGCCCTGGCTGCTTCCTGAACCCATCAAAGAGCCTTCCTGGGCATGAAGGTGCTCCTGAATTATTCAGGAGGAGAGGTGGGTTCCGGGGCAAACAAACAGAGGCATCAGTGGGTGACCTTGGGCAGAGGCACTCTGTCACCTCTGTCACTGTGGAGGATCACTGCAGGCTCCCTGTCCCTAACACAGGGATATTAAAAAGATTAAAATAGAATAAATAATGCCTTCCCCACCAGTCTCCTTCACTTCCTATGTTGGCAATTTTCCTCCCAGCAAGGTACACTGCAGAAAGCTGGAGCTTTTCATTTGCTGACTGCAGAAACAATAAAGAAAAATCTTCATCAGGAGCAAAAGCCAGGGAGTTTTACATCTGCAAGCCATAAGTGACTGGGTTTTTAAATTTAAAATATAGTCTTTAATTAGTACTACTCTAGTTAGCACTCTAGAACTAAGACATAAGTTTGCTATAAACCTTTCAAATACTCCTGAAAAAAACCAAAAAAAACCAAAAAAAAAAAAAACCCAAAAAAAACCAACAACAACAAAAAAAAGAAAATAAAAAGAAAAAAGAATGCTACTGCTTTCCCCATGTAAGCCATCATTCTCAACTGAGTCATTACAATGTGGATGCAATCTGAGGAGTCAGTGCTGCTGGTTTGAGGGTTGGCCAAGCACATATTTATCTTTTGTTGCAGAGGACAGAGGAGAAGTGGGTGGAACAGATGCCCTTATACAGCCTTTGCTGCCAGCAAATGGCAGACCAGCCTCTCTGACTTTGGGATTATTCTCTGCTGCTTTCAGAGTCCTTGTTTTGGCCAAAGTTATAAGAGAACTGAGAGTGGCACAGTCAGAAATATCAGCAAAACGACTCCCTGCTGGACCCTCTCTTTTTCCTTGTTATTCATGTATTTTTCTTGGACTCCTTTACCTTCTGCAGTGCTAAAATGCCCCCCTCTGCACAAATTCAATAGTTACTGATGATCGAATTCTCTCACAATTGCCACCTAAAGAGATTTAAATCAAACAGAATACCTTGGCTGTTTTCATTCTGAGCACAAGGGAGCCGGTTCCTGAATTTTCAATCACGTTAAAGTGGGGAATCAAATTAATCAGGAATTGGATGAAGTGGAAGGTTCTTGATCAAAAAATTTATTGTAAAGTTCTCACATGAATTAAACCTGCAGAGGGAGGAAGCAGCTGCACTTGGCTTACCCGGACTGAAGGAATTTTTAGGAAATGCAGCAGAAGAGTGGCACCTAATGGCCAAACATTTCCAGGGAACTGTTCTGTCCCTCCTTTTCTCCATTGCCATCATTCCTGGCATTCCCGTGTTACAGCCTGCCCTGTTCTGCACCAGACAAACCAAAAGATGCCGTCTTTCTTATCACAGGTTGTTTTTTTTGTTGTTTTTTTTTTTACTTTGCTGTCACATATGGTTCCTGTACATCTGAAATCAAAACAACCTTTAATTTATTTTCTCCTCCTCTAAATGTATTAGTGGCTGCTGTTGCATTGAAGTCTGGATTGTGTGAGCCAGCACAGCCTTCTTCTCCTCACACTTGTCACACCAACAGTCAGACACCCCAGAGAAAGGCACAAAATTCCTCAGATCTCCTGCTAAGCTCCCAGGACTAAAAGTGATTTATGCCCAGAAAGGCAAGGTTTCATCCCCTCAGCATGGAAGAAAAGCAAAGGCAGAGCCGATCCTCCCTTTGCTGCCCCAGGAACACGCCCAGAACTGACAACTTTGTAATTGCAAAGTGAGATTTGAGGGGTTCTGCTGCCTGATGATCCTTCACCTGGATGGAAAGGGCAAGGGAGGTTGTGCTGCCACAGAACTCTCCTGTGCTCCCATTTCCTTGGTGCAGTTTTTGCTGCAGGTAGTTTTTGCAGCAATCCAAATATTAAATCCTCCAGCAGCCTGTTCCCAGGGGAAGGTCAGTTCCAGGGGCAAATGGAAACACTGAATTAATCTGATCAATGTTTTATAACGAGTGAAAAATCTGCAAATGTGTGTCCCCATACATAGTTCCTGCTACAATGCCTGCATTCTGTGTCCAGAAGCTGTGTCTTATTTTAGTACTTTAGATGGAAAGCAGTACTTTTTGTCCTTGCTTGGAGGTCACTAAACCCATGAAATTCACCCAGCTATACCAGCAGAACGCAAGAATCTCCCAAATCTCCTATGATCTAAGGACTGAATTATGCTTTTTTTATTCAACGGGATTCTGCTCCTGTGACCAAGCTTCTCATTAACCCAGCCTCTGGCAGTCTTGTTTTGGACAAGCAAATGCACACGGATTAGTAAAATCACAGGGCAGAGATTTTCTTTTCATTTATATTCATTTGCAGACCTGGAGAGTGACAGCACCATCAGGGCTCGTTAGCAACATCAGGAGAAGAGGGAAGGAAGAAAGAAAGGAGGTCAGGAAGACAAAGAGGCCAAGAAAAGGACCACAAGACACCTCTCTGGGTGCCCACCTGCCAGTCTGGCACATCCCAGGATGGCTCTTCCCAGTAAAACCACTTCCCTCCCATTCCCACCCTCGCCAACATCTCATGAATTTCCTGCTTTAATCACTTAGTCCTATCTTCCAGCACATCCATCATCTCATTAGCAGTAAATGCCTTTATTAAGTTAAATATGAAATCCAACACTGAGCTGTTCAAATGGGTTTTTATTGGCATGGACAGGTTTCCAATCTCGTAGCATCCATATTCAAATCATTCTTGTATATATTCATGTAATTGTCTGGTCTCAAGCTTTAATTAACTGCATTTTTATGGAATCTCGGCTTTCCCAAGAGAAAGCAATATTTAATATAGTTCAATGTTCACCTGCCTTTTCATGGAGACAGACGAAACAGTGCCTGATTAATTTTATCCATTAGTTCTCTGTTAATTTGAATCATGAGGAGGGGAGAGAGGAGATCTATTTAAATGCCCGATCCCTTCTCACAGTTCATCTATTTTAGGGTTCCAGAAAGTGGGCCAAGAACACAGAAATTTCCTGGTTTGTGATCTCTGACCCTGCTTTCCTGCCCTGACCCTTGTCAGGAAAACTTCTCATGCAGGGACACACCAAAGAACTTCCATTTATTTGATTTCACCAAAGGAAGGTGAAGAGGTCTCTGAAGTACCCACAAGGTTTTCTATTAAGGAAGAACTCTTTAATTTATCAGATAGGGGCAGGACAACACCCTATTCAGCTGGAAGCTGAAACTGGATCAATCCAAGCTAAGTATGGGGAGTCATTTTCTAATTATTATTTTTCTACGAACCAAAGGGAGTAATTAACCACGGGAACATCTTCCATTAGTGCCTGATAGATTTTCTATCACGGGAAGTACTGGAACTACAGAGCGTGGACACATCCAGCTCAATCACACAGGGCCAAGCAGAAGGAGGAAGGTGAATTTTGCTTCCAATTGTGCCACTGGGGAGAGAAACCCGGGATGCTGGTTCCACTCTGGTGCAAATGGATTTTGTTAAAAAATTAAAGATTAAAAAGCTGAACCAGCTGAAAAGGAGGAGTACAAAACAATTTAGGGACATCTTAAAGGTGAAATTTGTCTAACAGAAAAAAAAAAAGTCAAAGCCAGTCAGTATTGGGAATGAGTGTTTTCCAAGGGAAGAAATATTGGTGCTGCATGGAGAAAGGCACAGTGAGAAACTACACATGCTTGAGAAGGTGGAAAATAAATTAAAAATATAAGAGTTTTTACTCTTCCTATAAAAGACTTGAGTGGGTTTGTCTGCAAGACCTCTATGTTCACATTAGCAGCCATGGGGAAGCCACAGAGGTGCTTCTGAGTAACAGTTCCAGCAGCCAAGCTGCCCCAAATCCCTGCTGTGATGTCTCTCCAGCAGCTTTTCCATCCTGCACTGGGATGGGGCTGTTATTGGCACAGTTGTTTTACTGAAGTCCTGGAATTAAGGTGTTGCCATGTCCTCAAATCTTGTGGAACAGGGTGTGCTGGCCCAGCAAGGAAAGTGTCACCCAGCAAAGCCCAGCTGCCTTTTGTTGTCATTCTTATTGTGAATCCAGGGGAAGGGAGAGGCATGGCTGCAATTTAGGGAAATCAAGGGATTTTGTAACTGATGGAGAGTGATGCTGGAGGTATGGTCACCATTGCTCAGGCAGCCCAGCAAAGGGAAGTGATGAGAAATCCCAGGAAGAGGCTGTTCCTCACATCTGCTGTGCATTTCAGGAAGGAGCAGGATGAGAGACACCCTGAAGGGAAGCAGCAGAGATGGAGAAAGCAGGGGGGCTGTGCTGCTCTGAGATGGTCCAGCCCAGCTGTTTGCAGCAGATTTGACACCAAACAAAGGCTCTGCAGCCCCTGGCAACACCACTTTGACAAGCTTGGGAACAAAGAAAAGGGATTCCACCATCTCCCCCTCATCAGTGGGGCTGATTCACTTCTTCTGCCACTTCAAAAAGTCCCATCATGACCGGTGGGTCATGGCCAGGGAGATGTGGGACAGGTCCTCTCCAGAGGGAAGGACAAGGGCTGTGCCAGGGGGCAGCTGTGGAATGTGTCACTCACCTGCATCCTGTGACAGCAATCCCAGCTCACCCCAGTGTCCAGCTGGGCAGGAGCCACTGGTCTGGCTCTTTGCTGCTGCTCCTCACTAGACAGCAAGGATGACTTGATGTTTGCTCTCATGTTCTTAGAGACAAGTGGCTTCAGGAAGCAAAAAGGATTTCTGCTTGTATTAAAGTAACACCAACAATGCCTAATAAAAAGAATTGGGTCCCATCCTCCCCTTCCTAAAGGGAAGGGAGTATCTGGAATGAAATCTTTGGGCAAAAATAGATGAAGAGAGGGCATAGGCAGAAGTCTGAGCCTACTACTTTGGATCTGTGTGACAGTCTGGGTACATATTCTCCTGTAAAGCTCCCTAAATATCCCTTGTACTTCACCTCAGTGCCTGAATGGCAGCCTAGAGCTATGTGAGAGCACAGGAGAGCTCCCTGCTTTCTGTTTTTCCCATGGGATGACACCATAAACGGTGGGGGTTGCATCACTTGCAAAGCCAGAGACAAAAAAAAATCCTGCTAACCTTTTGCAGGCAGTAAAATAGAAAGAAAAGAGAAGGCACAGAAGAGTTAACTTTGAATTCAGACAGAGTATGACCAGCTAGCTGATCAGTAGGATGTTGGCATTATTAATAGAAAAAAATTAAGGTACTATCACTAAATGAATAGACAGGGAAGAGTCAACTATGTTAACAGATGCCACCAAGTACCAGAGTCAGGAGACAGCTAAATAATGTATTGTAGTATCAGGAACACACTGGTGACCCAGTGCTGCAACATGAAATGAAAATAAATCAATAGAAAGTAATGAGAGAGAGTAATACGTGGATTAGTGAGGACAGAGATGGATTTCTGATCCAGGATTTTCCCCCAAAGACAGCTATGTGCTCTAAGAACTATAAATCTTTAATCAGTTCATCAAGTAGCTCAGGTATTCCTCTGTGCATACACTCAGGGCAAGATAAAAGTACCTTCTGCATCTGAAATTCAGGCATTGCAGTTTCTGGGGCTGAGCAGAGGTGCTTGGCTGCTGGAGTGCATCCAGATCCTGGAGTGCAGGGCCTGGAAGAGGGGCATTGGAAACGATCCAGCCAAAGCTGGACCATCCAGAGAATTGATCCCCCTGCAAGACTCCTGATAGGCAAAAGGGGCAGGGGATTTATGGGGCTCAAGCTGCTTGATGAGACAATCAGAGCAAGGGAAAATAACTTTGTTCCTGGTCCAAAACCTTGTGTATTTGGTTGAAAGGAAAATGCAAAGCAATGGGAGGACAAGTCTCCAGAGCCCAGGCCTCTCTTTCACTGCACCCCACTCCATTCTGACAGTAATTTCTCTCTCTGCCACCAGTAGAACCCAAATCCCAAAATTTTTTTGCAGTATTGTAGCTCCAGACAACAGAGAAAAGCGTTCCTACTCCAGAGCAGTCACCAGCTCAGCCACTCTGTTGGGAAAAGTGGCTTTAGGCTCTCTCAGGAGAAGGTTAGAAAAGAATTCCTGGTTTCCAATGCATGAGCACACACTGTAACTCATTATAAAGAAGAGATTTTACCCTCAGCACCTCTTCATGTACTGGCAATGTCTTAAAAGAAAGCTCCAGCAATTACATTTTGTGGGAAATTCTGTCTTGAGGCATGACATCACCCTGGGAACACATCACAGGCTGAGCCCCTTGCAGGTGAGGGCCAGCTCTGTCCTCATTTCTGGGTCTCTGGGGGCTCAGAGGTTCTGCAGCAGGAGGATGGCAGCCGACTCTGTTAAGAGTGTGGATTTTATTAATCCACAAGCGGCAAGAAGTAAAACTTTCTGGGGGCTGGGTGGACTGGACGTGGTAGATTTTGGTATGAGGAGAAAGCACAGTAAACTTTGGATCTCAATTTTTACCTTGCCTTGACCCCACTTGTGCCTCAAACGAGGCTTTTTTAGAAAAACTTTCTGAAGTCAGGAGATTTATATCTTATTTCCAAATGGAACAGGCTTTGCTGAAAACAGCATGGATTTTACCAGGTCGATACAATTTATGATGAAATAGGAGACGTTTAAATCTAGTTCTACATAAATAGCCCCAGCAGGAAAGTATTGGAGCCTGATAAAAAAAAAAAAAATTAAAAAGAAAAAAAAAGAAAGAAAATTAATCCATTTTTAATGCATGTGCATCAGAAAATGTAATATCAGCCAAGGAGATCTCAAATCCTTCCTGCAGAGGGTAGGAAAAGGAACACACTGCACATGCCAGAGAGTGTGTGGGCAGACTCACTGGCAACACTGAGTAGCCTAAAAGGATTCATACCACCTTTCCTGAAGTAACATTCAGACCACATTTAGTGCCAATATTATACACAGTTAACAGACCACAGTTTGGAAAGTGATTTTCCAAATTGTGAAGTAGATGTGTAAATCTGGCAAGAGTGAGTGCAGCAACCACTGCAGGTGAGGGGGTCGGAACCAGGGGATGAAGGCACCAACCTGCTCTGCTGAGCCCCTATCCCGGTGTGCTGGACACAAAATCCAGGCTGCTAGAGAAGAGAGATGCAGTAGCAATGTGGGAATACCTGCATTTGTGGAAATAGAGGAATTCAGTTCCTCCAAGAGGCATTTTGTCCAAGCCCCACCAGCGAGCACCTTGCGCTCGCTCTGCTCTGCAGCAGCAGATGGTCCATCATTACCAGCAGCTTTATGGCCATCCAAACTCCCTGAGATCTCTCTGTTCCTTGAACTTGCACATCTTTCAAGAAGAAAAACAGGGCAAAAAGATAACTTGAAAGCTGGGCTTTACTGCCTTTAGCCAAGATTCACACGATACCTTTTAACAGCCTCTCCTTCCCCGGTTTTCAATTAACTGCTCTGCACAGAAGATTGCAGACTGTCGACTCATGCAAAGAGTAAATCCTTTCCTAGAGCTTTTTAAAACTATTTTCTCAGGCTCCTGACTGCAGAGGGGCTTTGAACAAACTGCTTCCAGGGAGGGAAAGGAAAATGAAGTGAATGGTTTGTCGCAGTCAGCAGCATTTCTCCCAAGGTGTTTGCGCTGCTGCTCCGCTCCGGGGAGGAGGAGCTGTCACATCTCAGTGGACTTTTCCCAGGCAGAGCCATCAGTTTTGACTTCATATTTCCTTTGGGTTAGATGGAAATTTCTCAAGAATAAACGTAGGAGGCAGAAAGGCACCTACCTAGCTACCTATCATACACAATCTGTGAGAGGTGAGACAAGAAGGGACTACAGAATGTTTCCAATTTGCTTCAGAGCAAAAAGAAAGAGGAAAAGAGAACTGAAATGCTTTAGTAAAACCTGACACTCCTCATTTTTCAAGTCAGGACCAAAATGGAGGTGACATTTGAAAAGGATGCCTGCTTTTCCAGGAATTTGTTTGAAAGCTAGGTGATGTGGTACTGCAATGACTGATGCTGAGAACAAGTTGGTGAGAAATACAGGATTTAAAGACAATCCTCCACTCTGGGGACATGAAGTGAGCAAATTAGGAACCTTTTAAAAATCAGAAAAATTGATAAGCTCTTAAAAGTGACCACAAGTCAACTGAACTATGTTAACAATTTGCAGGAGGGACCTGAAAGATATAGGGATATGGGGAAAGTGGTTTTTGGTTTGGGTTTGGTTGGTTGGTTTTTTAAAAAATTCTAAAATTATATCAGTTTCTTTATATATACAGAGAAAGTACACTACCTTCCAAACCTTCTGACATTCCAGATTAATTTTAATTCTCTCATAAAGGGGCAAATTGGAATAAATAAATAATGGCTGAGGAAGCAGAACAAAACAGTCCCAGAATAACTGTTCCCTCTCAAAAAAAACCAAAAAACCAAAAAACCCCACCAAAACAAAAAAAAACAAAAAACACCACCAAACCAAAACAACAACAATTAAACCAACCCTATATAGAATAAACTTTTAAACCCAAGCCAAAACAACCAGGTTCACCATGGATGCAGCCCAACATTATTCCCTGCATTCAGGCTTGCAGAGAGACAGCCCTGAAGAGTGCTCAAAAGAAAAATTCCAGTGTTTAAATCTGGTAATTTTTCTATTTCTATCATTGATTGCTGCCAGATAAGGAAATGTACTACAAAGTCACTTGGAAAGTAGACTTTAATGTGCCTCCAGTTCTTCCTGGGGTTTAACTGGTCATTTCCTCACTAAAAGATGCTGCTTCAGACCACTGGACTGGAGCAAGGCAACCTCAGCACCACTCCCATTGCATATCAACTTTCATTATTCATTTTCTTCTTAAAAGAGGCCTCAGAAATTTCTCAGAAAAAGAGGAAAAAGACTAAGAAAGACAAACCCATTGTTCCATCAGCACAAGGAGCAGGGACAAACATAAGTAGGTGTATATATACACTTAAATATGTATATATGCCCCCTCCTGAAACAGTGACAAATTGCAGTAAACTTCATCTCTTCCTGTTTCACTGTAATTTGTCCCCTTCTCAGGAGATTTTCCTTGCCAAGAGGAAGGGCTGGAGCCCTCTCATCTCCCTCCCTCCTCCAGCATCTTGGCTCTAACCTGGCACAAACCCTTTGCTGCATTTTATATAACTTCATTGGTCTGACTTTCCAACTGCTTAACAGCCCTTATCAGCAAATAAAAGCCTCCAGCAGCAGATGAGCAAAGTGATTGAGAAAGCCATAAAAACTGAAAAGAGAGAGCTGTCTGTAGTTAAAACAAGGCTCAGCTCCTGCTCCCCAGCCAACTCCCCCAGTAAGTACGGAGGAATAGCAGCTTTATTACCCTCCCTTTGATTGTATGTCATCATTACAGCATTGTTTTCCCACATACCAATTCCTTCCTAGCTCCCACTTGCAATAAAAACCAGAGATTTGGGTTCTTTTAAAAGATTAATGGACACAGCTGCCCTCATGCTCTAAACTTGTGGAGTGGCTGGATATCACTCTTGAAATTCCGAATTCTGGCAGTTTTCTGCCGAGGCTGGGAGTCAACGATGCCGTGAATTAGAGCAGAGTTGGCACCATGGAGAAATGAGACCTGTTGAGGGACATAAAGAAACTCCTGAATTAACAACTCTTTTTGATGAAAACAACGAGCAGCAAAAGTAAAAATGGTTTGCATAGAGGTTTACAAAAGGAAAAAAAACCAATTTTGCATTAAGAATGACTTAAGACTTATCTGTGCTCTGCTTTGAGGGTGAGCAGGAAGCGATGCTCAAACTCAAGCATGAAATCATTGCTCTAAACACAATAGTTGATTCATGTGGGAGAAAAGCACATCTTTGGGGTCTGATTTGGGGGTGCTGGGGTGGCTGGGATGTGCAGGATGAGGGTGGAGCTACATGCCCAGTGCCATGGGCAGCTTACACAGATCAGCACAGGAGGTACAGGGATGGGGCAGAAGAGCAAAAGAGAGCAGGGGAGAAGGGTCTCTTGGCTGGAAAAAACTAAAACTTGGTTACTTTCTTTTGCTGGTGGGCGGCAGTTTGTTAGCAAGGGTTGATTTCTGTCTCTCCCAACCCCAGGAGGATTGGTGACTGCCCTTGGCCCTCAGGGAACCCCTCATCCCTACAAAATGTCCATGCAGAGGCTTGCTGTGGATCTGTAAGGTCCCCAGAGCCATCCCATGGTGCCCCCTCAGCTGTGAGGCCAGGCACAGGCTGACAACTCACAAAGAAATACAACAGGCTAGGCAAAGCCATCCTGCTCACAGGGGTCAGGAGGGACAAGTGGGTGACCCTTTCAGCCCCAGGGTGACACAAAGGGCTGGTAGGGCACCCGCGTGTCTCCAGAGCTGGGGGACATGCTCACAGTCCTGCTCACATGCCCGGCTAATTCCCAGGACAGGACCAGCTGGGATTCCTTGCTGGCACCATTTAGGAGGAAAAAGTGAAAGTAAATCCAACGTGACCTTCACCACAAGCCTGTGAGGTGTCAGAGCCGTGGAGCAGCAGTGAGTCTCTTGCCAACCCAGAAAGGCTGTGTTTCCACTCTAGCTAGGATGTCTGCAGTTAGTATTCATTGCCATGTCACTGATCCTCATGAATTCCTCCCGTGTGCGTGTGCCTCTCTCATCCATTTCTATCAGCATCCCACTGTAATTTATTATTAGTTAAGAATTAATAGACACTCGGAAGTATAATGTTACATTTTTGTCTTCTGGTGCTCTGAAGCATTTCGTGCAGCAGATCAAGCATTAAATCTGTCATGTAAACACATTATTTTGTCATGTGATGCATTATGATAGCCCACTACCAGGAAAATGAAAAGCACTTAACGGTGCGTGTTTGATGTGGACTGTCAACAAAACTCAGGAAGAATTTATAGGGTGTTGTGCTTTAATGAGTACCTGTTTAATAGGGTTTGAGTATCATTCAAAAATGTGGCTTTACAGGAGACATGTGATACATTGAATTTCAATATGAATTATAAAGCCCAGTCTAGATCTCCAGGCTTCTACACAGCAAAGATAATAAGATCCAGTGAGCTGTTTATTAGCAATAAATCATGACCTTTTCTCGTTTTCTCTTAGAATATTCCTCTCTCCTTCATCAGGTTTTGTGCTGGGTTCATGTATGGAGCTGCCATCCAGTATCTTTGATCAGGGCAGAATAACTCAGCTATAGACAGCGGATGAATGAACTAAAAAGAAAGGAAGAGCTGATTAACAGGAACTCCACCAAACACTCAAAGCCTGGCAAAGCCTAAGGAAAAGAAGAGTTTGTTAATGACTTGGGAAAGCTTCAGTGAGTGTGTTTCCAGGTGGAATCTTCACCCTGCAGACTCCTAACAAAAGCCCCTCACACCCGGCCAGATGTATCACAATAGCAGCACCAAAAAAAAGGGCAAAAATCTGAACAAAAATGGAATTTCTTCTCCCTTTCCTCCCCAGGATGCTGCTGGGAGCGATGCCTTAGGATTTTAGCTTGTATGTTTTTCATATATTTGTAATCCTGTAATTCGTTGGTGTATAGCTCTGCACTCCATATACAGTGTTAGCTACTGTCTCCACATTTTGGTCAGAAAAAACAATTCCTCTCCAGGCCTGGGAGTCAAGGGCACCTCACTGTTTCAGGCCCCAGAAAGGTAAACAAAAGTAGTTGGGAGAGGAGTAAACTTGGAGTAAATGACTTCATTACCTGAAGCTGTAATTGGAAGATTAACCCCCCCATATGCAAATGGACGAAACTTATAAAAGTGTGAAAACCCCTGACCTGTCATCCATTTTTGAGTGTAGCCCCCGGGGGGCTTTGTCTGCCCAAAATGTACCTTAAAGCCTTTCATCAAATCTAACTGCTTTTCACTCCCTTAATCCTGTCTGGCCTCTAGCCCAAAAAGGCATCAGGAGCACCTCCCACAAACCAAAACAAGATACAATGTGATATGACAAAAAATAGAGAGCAGCCTGAAGATAAATACCAATCCCTTCCTTAGCCCACAAAAGAACCAGCCAAGCAGTGCTTGCAGAGGGAGCCAAAGAAAGATCCACCAAGTGGATCCAAGTGACAGCTCCCCTTGACCTCCTGGTGCACAGTTCACAGGGTAAGAGTCCTAAAACCATCTCTTCAGACAGCTTTGGTTAGAATTCATCAAGACCTGATGCAATTAAATGCTCTAAGTTATTAATACTAACAAGATTTACTGCTCCCCATTTACAAATGATTTGCATTTTTATGCATTCTTTCAGCATGGATCATCACGAATTTCTTTGGTATTCATGAGGTTGCAATTTGTGTATTTCCATAATTACCTCATCATATTCCCCATTAGATAATGGACCAAGGGCATAAAGCACCAAGCAGAATTAAAAAGCAGCGTTGACTCTCTGCTCCACTGAGGGACTGAATGTCCCTTGTCCTTGAAGGAAAGCTCACAGGAAAGCCCTGGGAAAGGGCTGTGCCCCAGCATTGGCTGAGGATTGCAGGTAATTTAAAATAATTTTAAAAAAAAAATCAGTGCTTGATCATTACAGCCTCTGGAAGTTTCCCTCCTCACCCCAGCTGGGTCCATTGACACATTCTCTGCACATCTCCTGTGGACTAAAGAGGATTGTACCAGTGCATGACAAGCTAAGGAATCACAGCCACTTCCATTGCACAGCTTTTAAAGTAGCACACAAGAGAGAGCTGAAGGACCAGAACCAGCTTGGACAAACACCCTCCCATGAAGGGACACTGTCCCCACACCCCCTCAGGGACAGTTTGCATCCCAAACTCAGCCAGCCCAAACCTCCCAGGTAACTCCTGAGTGCACTGAAGGGAGGGGGAGGAAGGAAGGGAGATGAATTTCATCATGGGAACCTTTTTGTGCACTTAGGAATGGAGACGAACAGATTCAAAATTAACAGGCTTAGTTCACTGCTGGGCAAGTGATCTAAAGTGGGCAATAAATAATTCATCCCAGCACCATCCATCACCGTGCAGCCTGGCCAGGGACTCAGCCCACGTCGGGGGGCTCGCCTGGTGAGAAGAGACAACTTAATTCTGCACAAAGTGAATAATCCAAAACCCCATAAATGATTCATTGCTGGATTAAAAGCCAGAGATTTCTCCATAAAATTTTCTGCCCTGCATTAAATATGCAGATGATTGTGTGATGTTTATTAACTACTGGATGGCTTAGTTATGGATGACACCAGCTCTGGTGCTTGAGAGCACCTTTGAAGCCATGAATCTTCATTAGATGTGCATTTAAGCATGAAAAGGGGTTACTTTCACTTACATCAGTAGAACTACAGAATATGTATATGAGATAAGAGAGTCAGGTCTTAGTGTAGTATACTGTGTTTTAGAAAACATAACCATAGACAGGATTTATTCCCTAGTTTGGATTACCTACCATGCATCTCTTCTCCTAGGTATTAAAGAAAAACCAATTCCCCCCCTCCAAAAAAAAAAAAAAAAACCCAAACACACCCCCACAAAATTTTCCTTTTTTTCCAGACAGTTAAAAAAGAAGTTGCATTTTAAAATAGTCAGAGAATATTCAACTTCTTTTCTTCTAAATTTAAAAAAAAAGAAAAAAAAAAGAAAAAAAATATTTTGGGAAGTGGCAGATTTCCCTTCCTCTTGGACAAGGGTCAGTGCTTGAAAGACTAAAGAAAGGCAATGAACTTTTACCAAAGATTGTTTCCTGACACCTTCCTCCCCAGTCCTTCCATTGGCATTTGCACACTCCAATTTTCCTCTCTCTTCCCAGTGTCCTCATGGTCTTTCCTGTCTCAGTTTCAAACTACTTGGAGCTCTTTAGCTGAGGTTAGAAAAGAAGTCCTATGGGGAGAGGCTGAGGGAGGTGAGGGTGTTTAGGGTGTTCAGGCTACAGAAAAGGGGACTCAGGAAGGACCTTCTTGCTCTCAGCAGCTCCCTGAAAGGAGGCTGTGGCCAGGCGGGGGTCAGGCTCTGCTCCCAGGACAGAGCAACAGGACAAGAAATGGTGCCAAGCTGCATCAGGGAAGGTTCAGGCTGGACATCAGGAAGAATTTCTTCACTGAAAGCACTGTCATGCATAGGAAGGGCTGCCCAGGGAGGTGGTGGAGTCCCCATCCCTGGAGGTGTTCAAGAACTGTCCCTCAGTGCTGTGGTCTGGGTGACAAGGTGGGGATCAGTCATGGGTTGGACTTGATGAACTTGGAGATCTTTTCCCATCTGACTGATTATGTGACTCTACACCACAGGGTGAGGAGATGAGGCTGAGGAAATGAGGGTTCTCTCTGAGAAGCCCCACTCCAACCACAGGGTTCCTCTTAGTTCCTAAACACTCTCCAGAGTGATTCCTTGGAGGGCTCCTTGCCAAGACTCCCATCCTGCTGGATGGCAGGGGGCAATGGATGCTGACATGAGCTGTGGGATTGTTTAGGGCTGACATTTCCTTTCCCAGACCACTGCTTCCACAGTGTGATTGCAGGATCTGCTGAGTCTTGGGGTTTGTGATTTAAATTAGCAAGAGAAACCAAAACCACTCTGCTCCCAGCTGGGGTTAGACAGCCACGGGAAGAGGAAACCAAAAAGTGCGTGGTCACCACAGCAAGAAAACCACAAGAAAACCAGGGTGCTACTGAGACTGGCAGGAAATTGTGTTGCTAGAGCCAGAGCCCAGGCCAAGTGTGCTGAAAGCATTCCCTGGAGCCATGAGCTCAGCCCATGAGCTGAACTCCTGGCTGGGAGCTTCATCATCACTGGAGGAGGCTGCACTGACTCTGCTCGGTGTCAGCAAATCTGCATCACCTTTAGAGCCTCTTCTCATCTCTCCAGATGTTTCTCTGCTCAGTCTTTGCAGCTCAATTTTGCCATCTGCTGTCATGTCTGTGGCACCACGTCCCATTTCCTCTTTCTAGCAGGCTGAAATTTTCCACTTTTTCGTGCATCCATCTCACACTGTGTGGTTATCTCTCTTCTTTCCCCAAGTCCCATGATGCTATTTATCCTTATTTCTATTTCCTATGTACTCACACACATTCTTCCCTTCTGCTTGCTCTTTCTTAAGCCCCAATCACATTTTGCCTTTGAAATCAAGAGATTTATTTATATTAATCTTAAAAAATGCCTGGAAAAGCACATTAAGGCTAAGAAACAAACCTGGAAACTTAATGAAATGTGCTGTTGAGATGGAAGGGGACCATCAGAACAGTCAGCTCCAATGAAGTCTATCAAGAGAGGTCTCTTATGAATCTCAAAATGATATTTAATTCATTCCTCTGGTTTCTCTTTAAAGAATTTGTATTCCTAGCTCGGCACTTGCCTTTTTTTTCTCTCAGTATTTCCTCCTGTTTCCTTGTTATTCAATCCCATATGCCAAAATATTCAGATCTCCCTTTTTAATTGCTTTTCTGTACCTCCTCCATACTAATCCGGCAGTTCAGTCATTATCTCCTCACGTCAGACCTCCTTTACCCTCTTTAATCATTCATTTTGATACAGACAATTGTCCACAAAGTACTGGGGACCAGTAAAAATTATTACTTGGCCGAAAAGCTAAATCCTTCATTAATTAACTGCCTTGCTCCACAGAGCCGAGCCAGACTCTCCAGATAGAACAACATTTAGGCTTGACACGGACTCTAAACAAATTAAAACTTGCTTTGCTCTGCCACAGGCTCCCTGTGCAAGTCCATAAATGCTGAGATAACTCCAGCAGCTCCAAGTGCTCAGACCTGGGTGATTTCAGCTCATGGTGCTTGGCAGTTTGAGAGGTGGTAGGAGGCCAGGATGGAGGGACTGGAGGTTTGGGGAAATGCAGGGTGGTTTTAAAGCAAATGGCTTTGCTCCTTTGCCCTGTGCATTGCTTTAATCTTTTATCAGAGGGGGGGTTTTGCTACAATGATTTATCTTTACTCAAGTGTATTTTTTTTTTTTTTGCCTTCCAAGGTAAAAGTCTTAAGAATAAAAGCCAGCATTTCCAGATGCCAATGACATCCTCTCCAACAGCCTTTTCTTTCTAAAAACTTGCTGCTTTGATCCAGCTTTTCTCCACTAGACCCAGAGACTTCATTCTGGGGCTTCTGTTGCTTTTGGAAAGCAGTATTTCCTCCAGCTACATTTAAAAGGCTCACTTTAACCTTTCCCTGAACACACTGACAGCCCGAGTCCTCACAAATAACTTCAATGGATTTTCATTTAAGCGTAACCCTCCCCAAATCCTTGCTTCCAATTGCCATTCTAAATCCAAGGCTCTGCCTCAATAATTGGGCTGGATAAAAAGATAAATAAGAATGCTCAGTGGCATAAGTTACACTTAGAGCTTCCCTGCAGCTTCTCAGGGCTGCATTTCCACATGGCTGATCAGATCAAACTCACTTTGTTGGCTCCCATCTCTTCTCCTCTTGTGCAACTCCCCAAAACCAGGGCTTTTAAGTCCAGCCAGCACCACAGAAAATGTGCTAGAACCTTCCCAAGTGAGAGCCAGCTCTGCTGTAAAGAAGTCATTAGTGAAGAGCTAATTAGTAAGAGCAAAACGATTGGCCCAACTCTGCCAATTGGAAGCTGCAATGGAGATATTGTTGACTTAATTAGCAGGTTTAATTGGGGGGGGAGGGGAAGGCAAAAAGAAAAGTTTGGGTTTTTCAAAGGAGTATGTCAAGACTGTTTGGGGTTTTCTTTTTTGCTTGTTATTTTTATTCCTTACGGGTCTGTGTGGGATCCATGCCTAGAAGTGACAGATGTTGTGCTCCGTGTTGGGGTGGTGACAGCCACAGTCAGGGCTGTGGGACAGACACAGGTCCCAGCTGAACAAAGCCAGCCTGGGAGCCCACAGGCCACATCCCCTGTGTGGGGACTCTCCTGTGCCTCCCACAGCACCACCAGACCGGGGTGCAGGGCTCTGAACCTGGGCCAGACCAAAGAGGAACCTGCCCCAACTCATGGCTGTGAGGAGATGCTGGAGAGTTCAAGAGTCTCACCACAGCCCCAAGCACAACTAGAGGGGAAATCCAGAGCTGCCAGACTGTGTTGGCTTCTGATCCAGTGCTGTTCCCACAATGTGCTCTTTCTTCAGGCTGTCGTTGCCCAGAGGTGCCATGGCTGGCACTGGTGAGCTCCAGGCAGTGGAGAGAACAAACCCTGCCATGGATTGGGATTGCAGCAGAATGGGTGAGGACCCCAGGGAATTACAAAAAAGCTCTGCAGTGTATCCCATCAGTGATCCCCCAGCCTCCATGGACAACCTCTCTTCTTTAACAGATTTAGAAATGAGTGGAATGGGGGTTTGTGGGGGCAGGGTAGAGAAATTTCCATCCAGGTTGGTCTTCTGGGCATTTTCCCACCTCATGAAATGCTGCAGTATTTCTTCAGAGAGCTGAGACAGCACACCAGTCATTTCCACACCTGGGAAATAACTAACTCCTGTTGAAATGCCTTAGGATGTGGCATAAAAAATCCAATTGCCAGCAACAAATTACAAAGTTTATTAACATATTCTCCAAGGGTTATTCAAACATGCTGAATCACAGGCAGTAGTGATACCCTATAAGTAATCTGCATTTTTGATTTAAACTCACAGGATTCTTGTTGCTTAATTTTTCTGTTGATTACATAAAAGCATTTAAAACTGTATTTTATGATTCCTTTTCTTTCTTTATTGCAATTTGAAGATAGGCAGTCTTCCATGTGATCTCTTCTGTTCCTCACAGTGCAAGTTGTATTCTGGGAAGGGCATTAGTACAAATGAAGATAAACAAATTCAATTGTGCAACATGGTGTTAGTGAGAAGGCAGATGCCAGAAGCATCCATGAATAATGCATAAAGCCCCTTCTCAAATAAGCTTCTTTATGCAATGGGTTTTAAGGTTGATATGGGAAAATTTGCACAAAAATGTTAAATTTTCATAGTTGAAGCTTTGGCCTTTGTTTTATAGCCGCTGATATTTTGAGGGCTCACAAGTATCTCTCAGTGCAGCATGGAACGGGCCCTTTTCATTTCCCATGGCATCTGCAGATGATGGAGGAGCTCTTCACAAGGAAAAAATGTTGTTTTCTCCTTCAGCACCGCTGAAAACTTTGTCAGTCTCTTCTGGCGGTCCAACACTGCAGTGAGAAGCACAGATCACCATAGATGGGCAAAAGGACATTGCTGCTTCAGAGCATCCTTTTTTATTTGTAAAACCAGCAAATTCCCATGGAAATGGAAACCTGAAGCTACTGAGCTCAATGACTGCAATGAAGTAACTTCTACTTTTTACACCAGTGAGGTATTTACCTGGCTTGTATTGTTCTCATGGATAGGAAAGGGTTGTTTAAACCCTGTAATGGCAGCTGTAACCACCATGGGATTCAGAAAAGAGTCTTTCCTCAATCCTTGTGTCCCAGGTAGAGCAAGCAGTAAAGGACCAGCTACCATTGAAAAATTATTGGTCTTAGGAAAAGGAGTGATACTTGGTGATCCTCTGTGGTTTGTCCACAGAATTTTTTTTTTTTCCCCAAAATGAGCCTGAATATATGAACTTGTCAATTACATTTGCACAAGGTATAATGTCCTGGTACACAATCAAAAATAAAAGCAGATGAAGAACTTCCTCAAGCTGTAGCCACTGCACTGCAGTAACTGTTACTTCATTTCTGCAATGCTCTAGGTTTCTGTTCATTCCTAGATGGAAGCAGCATCTAGGAACCACTATTGAATTTCTGGAGTGAAGTTACCTGAAGTCTCCTCCTAATACAACTTTGGTTATCAGCACCACAAGCCAATGCTGCACCCATTACAATCAGTGTCCAATACCTTCCTGTCTCTAAGAAAAATTACACTGGAACTTTTAATAGGAAATTACAAAATGGATTACCTTTTTGGTATAAACTTCTTTACGTGTTTACCTGGAAGCAAAATAATATTAATGTTACAATGGCAAAACGAAATCTATAATTCTATAGTATCTGTCAAACCAGCTCAGAAGCAATGACAGCAAGCTGCAAAATTTCTGTGGGCTAGGCAGGAAAGAAAGGATCCCATCCTGATTTCAGTTACTGATTTCAGTGTCTTTTGGGAGCATTTCCAGGAAACTGTGGAGCCAATTAAGTATAAAGAGAGAGCCAGCAGGATGAGCCAGCCCTGCAACAAGTGAGGGAACAGGCTCTTTGCACAGGCTGCCTCCTGCTGCATCCCCACCAACTCATCCTCCCTGGCCCCCTGACGGTGCCACAGCCCTGGAGTAAGGACAGCATCTCCCACAAAATGAGCACAGCGCTGGCACCAGGGGCATGGCAGAGTTCCCAGAACAGCCAGGGACTCAGGAGGACACGTGCATGAGGCCAGCATTGGAATCATTCAGCTTTAGCACACTTACGCTTCCAAACCAAGGAGATCATCAGGATGAAAAGGATGGACCCCACTACGACACAGGCAATGAGAACGGCAGAGCTGGGAAACTGGAAGGGAGAAGAGACAAACTGAAAAGGCTTTTGGGAGCACGCTTCTTTCAGAGCTATTTGCACAGGAGAGGCTGCATTGGTGCTCAGAGCACTGGGCTGCAGTTTGCAGTGCTGTTCTGAGCTTGCCTGTACAAAGTGTTGAGAAGACATGCTGAGCTGATCATTATAACCAACAACTGTTCAGTACTTGATAAACCTTATTCTGAAATACTGAAACCAGATTCATCCCATTTAACATGGCCCTTTCAATAAGGTGTCTAATGTAGAAGTAGGAGCTCAGTCACCCCCATCCTTCTCTTAGAGACAGGGGAGGTGTAACACCCTCCTATCTTGCCCTTTGCCTGGGGATCCTTGGGGATGTTACCTTCCCTCTCTCACAGAGATGCCAGGGGATCAGTTTTTTCTGAAGTGTCCCAATCAGAAGGAATGTTCAGGCTTTGGTTCTATCCACTGAAAAGAGCAACAGGTGGTCCCTGAGCTATTAAATAAAAGTTCAAGCCACTGTTTGCAAAAGCTGTCCCTGCAGTATGAATACACCGAAAATCACTAGCATGTCCTGCTGTCCTGATTTCTATTCACTCTTGAAACTTACAGGAGGTTTTACCTTATTTCCTCTACCTTCATGTTTCCCAGCATTGCCATCTGAATTTGCTGAAACCTCTGTAAATGAAAGAGATTGAAATTATTATCACCTAAAGGAGTGAGGGCTGCAGTGGCTGTCACTGCTTCAGTCAAGGAGTAATGAACTCCCAGGAAATGAGACCCTTGCAAAACCAAAGAGAAGGATCAGTTTCCACCACAAATGGTAGCTGAGGAAGCTGTGGGAAACGTCCTTCATCAATAAAGAGGAAAACCCAGGGACACCTTCACTATCTCAGGTTGTTCCAAGTCCCATCCAACCTGTCTTTGGACATTTCCAGGGATGAGGCAGCCAGTTTCTCTGGGCAGGCTGTGCCAAACCTCACCACCCTCATAGGGAAGAATTTTTTCCTCATATCCAATCTAAACCTACCCTCAGTCATTTTGAAGCCATTCTTCCTTCCTGTAACTACATATTCTTGTAGACAGCATCTCTCCAATAGATAATCCCATTAGGAAAAAAAATATTTAATGCTATTAATTTAATGCTATTTTTCTTTTTTAAAAACTTTTCAGACTATGTTATCCCATTAATAACCTAATCTGCCCCAAATATCTCAGTTCTGACCAGGCCCCTGTGAGAGCTGTGTTGATGTGTCTCCACATCCCAGGTGCTTGTATTTTATCAAAGACATGGACAGGACATGGGTTGCTCATGCCAGTGTAAGTAGAAGTTTTCACAGGAGCAGAAAAGAGATTATGACTAATAAGCACTACAGCTAAACAAATACAGATAATAAAACCCTAAGAAGTACTAAAAATCCCAGGGATGTGTCAACATTGCATTTTGTCATATGCCTGTTTTATGACACTCCACTCTCTCAGAGGTCTGTACTTCAGAGCTACCCCAAATCCACAAGAAATGCAGATGTAACTGTGACAGTGCAGGTCCAGCAAGCCAAAGTTAAATTTTATGGCAACATGTGCAGCCCAGCTGATGGGACCAACTGTTATTGCTCACTTTGATTCTCGAAAGAACAAGGAGATTTCTGGGGTCTGAAGTATGGCTGGTGCTGGCAGGGTTGTAGCTGGGGGAAAGCACGTGAAGAGAGAAGAGAAATTAAATCAGAGCCTGGTCAGCAGGAGCCATCCACCCTAGGCAACCCAACCTATCTGCCAAAATTTGTTCTTGGAGATGGAGGGCTCTTAACCCTGGGTTTCTCTCCTGCTGTTCTAACATCAGTACAATGTTCAGCAACAAATCAGCCTTCCCTTGCCTAACAGCAAGCCTGAGCTGGGTGCATTCAGTGCATTATTTCAGAGAGTGAAAGGAGACTGAGGCAAGAACTGGACTCGTGGCTCTCACCAGACAGCAGCCAGTTGTGCTGCAGCATTTTCACACCTTGTGACAGTTTGACACAAGGTTTTGCATGGGTGGGAGTGACTCACACCAACAGGGTACATCTGCTGGTGTTTCTGCTTCTGTGGTGGCTCTTTCCAGCTCACTGTCACAACTCAAATTGTCCCAAGGGTCCTGGAGCTAAAACCCTTTGTAAAACTTCTTATTTACAATGACAAAATACAGGCATTATCCATCACCCCAGAAGGGTGACAAGTGAGACTGGAGTGAGAAACCCTCACAAATGTTCAGGAGACCAGTTCAGTCTCTTCTGTGAGCCCTCTCCAGGGCCATTAACAACACTCTTGCTGCTGTAAATCTTTAGGTCTACCAAAAGAAGACCTGCAAAAATCGAAGTACTGTGGGTTTAAAAATTAAGAGATTCTTGGCTCTTACTGGAACTAAGAGGGCAAATACAACATGTCATCCTTGACATTAAGTTCTCTGTTGAAGGCACAACACTTGGGACAGATTTAAAACGGAAATCTCAATGAATATAGTGATGACAAATCAGACATCTGAGAATTCAGTAATGTTGAAAAGTTCAGGTTTTGACTCCTCTCAGACCCAAGATACCTAACAGTCACGAGTTATTCAAAATCAACTTCCTTTGGAGGTATAAAAAACATGTTTTTCTCAGCTGTTGTTACATTCTGATTTCAAACAATTTCTGCGTGCCAGCTGCAATGAATAACTATCAGTACACATTCAGTGCACTCTTAAGAACACTCAACAGTTTTGTTTATCCCAGCTTTTTAATTTCTCCCTCTTTGAGTGAGCAACTTCTGACCTTGTAATGTTCTCCTACTCACCCATGACTGACATCTCTTCCATCATGACAGAGGTGGTGGTTTCCTCTGCAGTTGGAAGGACACCTGGGAATTCAGTAGTCACTGAAACAAAGCAAAAATGTAATGCTTATAAAGATCACTGATTGGAAGGGTCTCCACATGGCTTTCAAATTTGTGCAGACATTAATCTGTGGAAATGAAGTCAGTAATGTGGACAAAGTAGCAACTTACATATGGTTTGATAAGAGGTTACTCTGATCACTAATAACAGCAGCAGCCTTCATATGAGATGAGAATGTAAATACTCAATTTTAAACATATTTTGAATTCTCACTATTTCTCAAGCAGAACATACTCTAAACTAAACTTTTCACCAGGCAATTTCAATTGTCTTTCCCAAATCAAGAAAAAAATTAGTGCAGTTAAGTGAATCTCTCTTACTCCACCTCAGCTGCTGGACTTTGCATTTGTTTCTGTTGTACTTCATGAGGTTTCTGTCACATTATTTCTCCATGTTAAAGCTCCTCTGCAGGAAGCCTGACCCTCTGCTGCCTTGGCTGTTCACCCCAGTTTAGCATCACCCACAACCTCTGACCTGTGTTTGCCTAAACCCCCTGAAACACACCCACAGGCATCTCAGAGAGAACTCCCCAGATATAAATAGAAGTATTTGGAGAGTCTCCATGATGCCAGGCTAACACAGACCATCCCTGCTACACAGGAAAAGGACAGGATTGGTGCTGGTTACCCTCTGTACTTCCAGGGAGCGTGGAGCAGAACATGACATCTTCAGTTGTCACATCAGCAGCTTGGGAAGTAGCTGGAAAATCTGGGGGAGCACTCGTTTCCACCATAGTTACAGCAAAAATATCATTTTCTGTCACAGCAGTTGTTGGGGAAGCAGAGATCTCCCCTGTAGTTACTTCTGGAGATTCAGGGGCTATGGTTTCTGGTGGAAGGGTGCTGGTTGTCAGCAGGATTGCAGTCTCTGTTGTTGGCTGGAAATCAAAAGTTGCTTGAGGAGCAAAAGTTTCTGTAAAATGTTCAGAGAAAACAGGAGCTTTTCTCGTGGTGGTGGTGGTGGTTGTGGTCACTGGAGGGGCTGCATGGAAAAAACATAACCAAGGGAAAAGCCAGGTCAGGGCATTCACAATCAACCTCAAGGGTTCTGCCAATGCAGAAATGAATAAAAATTATCTGACTGCTAAAATACCGAAAATGGAGGTGGGAGAGTTCCTATTCAGAAAGCTATTTCAATTAGCTGAAAGCGCCACCATTCAGAGAAATTCACAGATTTATAGATTTGCTTTTCTTTTTACCAGTCTCAAACACCCCCCCTCGACCCTCTTGTAGAAATGGGAGGGCCAAAACCTTCTATGATAAAACCCCAAAGTTTGACAACTTTGTTATTTTGCTTTTCAGTGTCCTCATAAAAATACAACAAATAAAACACCTCGCTTTCTGAGCTACAATCTTCTTGCTAATCTTTGGAACTGGTTCTTTTTTCATGGACTGTTGCCCTCAGCCTCAGGGGCAGGCAAGAAATTGCAGCGTTTTTCACCCTCTCTCCTGTTGTATTGTTTAAAACAAACAGATGTGCTGTGTGCCCCAATTGTGCTCTGCAAAAGCCAGAAAAAAATTGTCTTTCTGCTTTGTGGAGGGTGGATACCATCTCTCTCTCTCTTTTTTTTTTTTTTTTTTTTTTTTCTGCGCAAGACCATGCTTTATCCTGCAGTTCAGAAAAATAATAAGGGAAGGAAGAAGCCCTTCAAGACTCTGAGAGAAAATTTCCAAATTTGTGGGTGTTGAGGACCCACCCTTAAGGGGAAGGAAGAACCCTTAAGGGTGTGTCATCCTAATGTGTGTCCTTATGACATGAATGAAACAAAAGTCCTTTCAATGTCGGGATGAGCCTCAAAAGAAAACCCAAATTTCATTCCAAGGGCTCTTTAAATTATAAACCCCTTTTAAATTTCATCATCTTTTAAGAAGTCTACACAATGAGAAATGAAATAGTCATTTGAAAGGCAAAAAAGGGTAAAATTAGGGGGTTTTAAATCTAAACTGCAGATTGAATGTGACTCAAATCGGCAACTGGTTGTAGATCTCCCTCGAAAAAGGTGTAATTTGGGAAAAAACACCTTTGGCCAAAACAAACCAAAAAAAAAAGAGCACATAGACCCCAAATTTTCACCCTGCAGGGAGTGGCTTTGTGTCCCCAAGGTCCCCAGGCCCACCTTTGGCCAGCTCCAGCCGAATGCTCCTCTTGATGTCGTTGAACAGGCCGGGCACCTCCACACGGCAGCAGTACAGCCCCGCGTCCTCCTCCGTCGCCCCCCTGATCGTCAGGGACACGTCCCCAGAGGAAACATCACCACGCAGGTTGTACCTCCAAGAGGCCCTGGATTTCACCCTGCTGCCTCTGGTGTGCAAAATTTGGTTGGTGCACTTGGAATTTGGGCAGGGGCCTCTGCCCCAGCACATGTCGTAGACATCCCTGGGCTGTGTCACCTTGTAGGAGCAGGGCAGGGTCACAGGCTGTCCCACTGTTCCTCTCACAACAGCTGGAGACACCGTGGGGACTGTCAGGGAGAGAAAGGAGAGGTGAGTGCTGTCAGGGAGAGCAAGGAGAGGTGACTCTGCCCTCACCCCACAGTGAATGGACAAGGTGTGAGGAAACACTCCAGGCCACATCTGCTGGGCCCCAAGGCTTCTCCTGCAGCCTGTGGCAGCTCGTGGCCTGAGACACTACAGACAACAGGTTTTGCTTTTCTCCTTGCTCTGATCCTGGCCAGCTGCTGGAGGGAGGCTCATAAAATACATCAGGCATGAGGTGAGCAAAGCCTGGGTCTGTCACTGACAGCCCGGGCACAGGCAGGACCTCTGCAAATGGAATTTGAAAACTCTGCTCCCGTCCCAGCTCCTCTCCTGTTTGAAAGCTTTTCAGAACCCTGTTGTGAAAGACATCAGCTCACCATCACCTCCTTCGAAAAGGAAATGCTGTCACACTTGCCTTTCACTGACAGTCTCAGAAGCAGGATCCAAAATACCTATTCATGTGTGAAATTAGGGTCTAATTAAGCTGGCAGAGCAGTGGGCTCTGTCTGTAGGAACCTGTTCCCAGAACGTGCACTGAGCAAGCCCTGCCAACTAATCCCACTTACCTTGTGGAACTGTGTTTACACAGAAGCTTTAGTTGTTGGTCATACTGATGTTAAAAAGAGCACATACACACTTTTCCTTGTCCTCTTACTCTTTAGTGACCAGCTTTAGTTGGTGTTTACAGCAAATGCCCATCTTGGCATCTGCTCTGAATCTTTGCTATGTATTATTCCCTCTTAACTGTTTACGACATTCCCAGATTGCCTTTAAAGAGATTTCTTCTTCACAAAAGTCACTATACAAAGAAGGTTCCCAGACAGAAACAAATCTTTCCTGGTTCATTCACCTGGTCTGTGCCAATCCTCCTGCTTTTCTTTTGTCCCCATGTTATCACTTACACACTGTGGGGCAGGAGCCGAGGGACCTGTGGAGCAACCAGACCTGTGCTCCAACCCTGCAGATCTGATGTCTCATGGCCAGCTTGCCTACCCCAAAGACGCCTTGCTGTTGCTGCTATTATCACCAGCTCTGGCCCTGGTTTGCCAAACATTTCTATTTTGCCAGCTGTTTTAATCCCTTTCCTTTTTGGCACAGCTCCCAGATAGCAAACAGATGCTTCCAACTGTGTCCGTGTCTCTTTTGTTTTCTCTTTAATGGACTATTCCCTGGCTGAGGCTTTAATCTGTGGCAGGCTGCCTCATGACTTGTTATTGGGATGACATTTCAGATCCTTTATTGCTTATCCCACTGGCAGGAGAAACTAACCCATTCAGGTTTCCACAGCTCCAAATGTTGGAAGAATAGAGGCAGACAAAACAACGGGCAACACAGCTTGAAGGACAGGAGCTTCTGCAGTGAAATAAAGGCAGGATATGCCAGTAACTGAATTCCTGAGTACAGGATAAGGCTTTGTGAGATGGTGGCTTTGGCCCCTGGAAAGGGAAGGTTCATCTGCCTTGAAACAGCAAAACAGAGAAGTCAGCCTCTCTCTATGAAGACAGGACAAGACATGCAGTTGACCTTGAAAGTATTTCTGTGGGAGCAAGGGGTTAGTCATGAGCAGGGTAACACGTATTTTCAAGACAGTCCAATGAAGATGTGTGCAAAACCAGATAAAACTGTTGCTAGAATTCAGGTCACTGCTTCTTGAGAAGAAATGGGCTCACCTTCTGCTATTTCGGCCCAGATGTGCACAGCACAAAAGCAGCCTCATTAAGCAATCCTTTAACAAATGAAAATTTGCCTGCTCTTCTCTTCGAAAGAAGCAGAGCCTTGACCTTAGTAAATAAATAGGTAAATAATTTAAAAGAAGAAGAGGAAAGACACAAGGCATCGGAGTGTCTTCAGTGCCATTTCCCTCTAGTAGTCCTGATAGAAAGTTACAGGTTTTGCAGTTTCAAATCCTCTTTCAATTTCTGTGAAGCTGATGTCGCCAACATCTGACTGCAGTGCAGGCTGGTGAGGAGAGCTTCAAGACTGCAGCAGCCTAGATTCAACATGAACCTCTGCAAGGAATAAATAACTTAGTTCTCAGGTGCAGCCTCTTCTACAGACTCATTTTCCAAAGGAAGTCGTAAATAGGAGGGAATGAACATGTCTTTGAAATTGAGAGATTCCTGAGATCCTCCTCTTACTGCAAAGGGAATCCTGCCATTCTCCATGGCACTGACCTTCCAAACATCCAGATTTGACCCAAGGCTCTGCCTGGGTGCTCCCACTGAAATCTGTGAGGTTTGCCACTCTAAGTTCTTCATCAGCGAGAGAGAAATGGACTCCAGATGTTTAATATCCCATCCAAAATAGAAAATGGTATTCATAAGTGGTCAGATCACACAGACGTACTCATGTTTGTGTACAGTCTCCCTCAAACCCACCCTCAGGGGTAGTTGGCACTCAGCAGTAATTCCAACAGTTGCTCTTGTAGTTGTCTTCTCTCCCACAAACTGGTCATTGGATGAACAAAAACATTCATCCTCCAGGCAAGACAGATGTTTGATAAGATTTTGTTTCCTTTGATCTATTCCTGGAATATTTTTCCTATTTTGAAGAAGATATTTGGAATCTTTGCCCTATCGATCCTTTTTTTATCCCTTACTGAAGCTTCTTTACTGGTGAGATTGCACAGGATATTACTGATAAACAGAAAAGAAGCATTTAACTGGTTATTGAACCTCAAGACAACACATTTTTAGCACGAAGCTGAGTTAAAGAACAGGTAACAAAAAGCCATTCCCATCCTTCAGGAGCTCTGCAAGGGAAGAGAACAAGGGAACTAACACAGAGAAAACTGCACACATTTTTAAAAGTGAAAAACCCACAAACCTCAAGCCGTACTAACCCAATAAATTAAGAAAAATTTTGAAGTTCTATATACAATTATGATCTTTTTCACTGTTATGTTTTCACAAAACAAGTGTTGTTGGTTTTCATTTGAAAAAAAGATACGTTAGTTTCCTGAGCGAACACACAAAAAGCAGGTGTAGACTCACCTATAAAGATTTGTATCACCATCCAGTGGAACAGCACAAAATGGGACATTCTGGCAGATGGAGACCCCAGGGCAGTGAGTGGAGGGAGAGAAAACCAAATCTTATCCTTTCAAGAGGCGCTGAGTGAGTCTCACTGAAGTCTCATTTCTCCATTTCCAGATTTTACACGCTGCAAGTGTTTCTTTCCTACACTTCCGGAAAGGAACTGGCCAAAGAGGGGATCTCCTGCTGTGTTCAGCCCTGGGGCAGCCCCACGTGGAGCTCTGTGGGCACACAACCTAAGGACATTCAGGTGTTTGAATGTACCCAGACAATGTGCTCAGAGCTGTGCACTGAGCAGGTGGCAGAGGATGGAATGAACGTCCTGTGAGGAGCAGCTGAGGACTCCAGGATGGGAGAAAAGGGGGCTGAGAGGAGCTCAGAGCTCTCTGCAGCTTCCTGAGGAGGGGACGTGCATAGGGAAGATCTGATCTCTCCTCCCTGACAGGACACAGGGCGATGATTCCCACCTCACCAGGGGAGTTTGCACTGGATATTGGGAAGTATTTAGCAAGAGGGCAGTAAATCCTGGAACAGGCTGTCCTTTTCACCTTTCCTCTTCCAAGACACTCAGCACGGTACTATCACCTGAAATTTCAAAATTCTATTTGCTCTGCCATTCCCTGGAACTCTTAAGGCCCAGTTCTGTTCCAGGGTCCTGAGTGGCAAGAACAAATTCTGTGCTTTTACACCCCTAAGCATTCAGTCTCCCCTCACACTTTGTCTTCATGTACATTCCCTAAATCCCTCATTTCCCGTGCTTCTGCCCTCTGCTTGAAGACCCCTCTCTTTCCCCAGCTTCGTATTTTCTGTTTGCAAAGACAGCCTTGGAGGAAGTTGTTGCAAATGTTTTGTTGCCAAAACCACATCCTTCCTAAAGAAATGCAACATCATCTTCAAGAAACACATTTCACTCCTGACTGTTTTATTTCTTTCTGACCAATTGACAAATAAGTTTTCTGGAAGTTCTTCTCTGGAACAGCTGAGTAATAAAGCAAAAGTAATTCAGGGCAATAAGGTCAGGAATGAAGAATTGCAGATAGACAAAATTCTGTGCAAATAAATGCAGCACAGTGCAAACTGGAGTGCAATTCCAAGTTCAAATGACAAAATGATGGGCTTTTAACCAGGCATTACACTTTTAGTAATGAGATTTTGGGCTTATCGTGATAGTCAAGCCCATGAAAATATCACCCTTCTGTTTGCTGGCACTGAAAAAAGCAAATAAAATCTTAGCAGTAGAGGCAATGAGTAAAATACCTAATTTGCTATATTCTATCAGGTACAGTTCATACAATGGCACAGCCCCAGCTGCTCTGTGAACAGAACTAATGAAACCTGAGGTATCCAATATCCCAGAGACTTTTTCTCTGCAACGATCATAGTTTCTCCCATTACTGCCACCCAGCAGTGGCTGTGAGGTGAGGCTCAGCTGATGCCAGTGCAGGGAGCAGCTGAATCTCACCTGGGGCACAAATTTGGGTCATTATTCAGCTGCAAATTTCTATGAAGCTTGTCCAGACAGGACTGGACAGTACATCAGGAAAGGCACAGGATGAACACAGCATCCTATCAGGTTTGTTATCCTAGCAAGGCTGGGCCAACAGCAGCAGAGTGCATTGAAAAAGGGCAACCAAAATCCAAGTGTGCTGGGAAGAACCACAAGCACATGGGTCACTTTCTGCTTCTGTACTGCTATCTAGTGGCTTCTTGCAAGCAAAAAAAGGCAGAGGTGTCTCAAAACAGAGAGTTTTCAGTTCATCAGCTCAGTGTGCTGCCAGACAATCTCCTGATGGCTGAAGGGGTTCCAAGTGCCACGTGCTTGTCTCTAAGGCTCATCTTGAAATGACTGCTCCAAGATCCACTGACACAAGTGCAGGTAATGAAAAGCCCAGGGAGCTTCTGCCTTTGTGGATGTGTATTACACTGCATGCCCAAGGCAAAGCTCTTGCTGCACACCACCTTTGCAAAGTCCGTTTGCCAAGCAGTTGCAGAGCAGAAGGATTTTGCTTGATTCAAGATTTTGGTTATCAGATACTCTAGAACTTTATTTTACATAAAAAATTTGCTGGTGCAAGAATTAGTCTGAATTAGTCTGTAACATTAATTTTAAAAATCCTTATGGACAAGCATCTTTCATGATTAGGAGTCTTAAGGATGGCCCACAAACTCCATAAGAGCATGAACAGTTGAAATCAGATGATTTTGGAGATCCCACAGGTCTAACTCTGACCCCAGTAGAGACTGATTACATAAAATTGCAGAAAGCAGAATTTGCTGAAGATGTTTCCTGAGAGCCAGTTCAGAGACCAGATCAGACTTCCTCCAGCTCCAGTCGTGGGCTAGAGCCTGCAGCAGCAACGTGCTCAGCCAGGAAGAAAGAAAGCAATGTCTGCAGCAGAGCTTTGGGGTTGGTTAGGAATTGTTATTAATAGTCAAATGCAAAAATACAGTCTGACACCAGCGGGTCCTTTCTGGTTTCAGTACTTTCTTACACAAACCCACACATGATGCAAAGACAGAAAATGGCAGAGCTGGTTTTGTCCATCAGTTTTCCTGGCCCTGGGATCAGTGATCACACAATATTTGTGCTCCCACTCTTCAGCCAGCCATGAATTCACCTTCAACTTTCAGCTTTTTCAGCGTGCTACAACAGAGAGCCCCAGAGAACACAGAGCACGAGTGAAAATACAAAACACCTCAGGGTCACCTGTCCCAATTTGCTTTCCCTTCCTTCCTTCCTCAGCAGGATGAGCCTTTTTCTCCTTTGTGAGTCTGTGCAAGAACACTCATCTGCAAGACCTCACCTGAGCCAGACCCTGTGTGACTCCTGGGGAAACGATTTCTCTGCAAGCTAAGAAATTAATTTCATTAGCTTTACAAAGGCTAAGGGATGGTTGTTCAGATTTTTTTAAGACTTGGCAGTGAGACTTTCCACCCCAAGGGTTTCTCAGGGTAAAGATGTGCCTGAGGAGAAAGCCACAGAAAAATAGTAATGTACTTTGCCAAAAAACTTCACACTTAGTCATAATTCTCTGCACACAAGCTGTGACTGTTCTGCCCATTGATGTACTGTAGTTTCAAGGACATCCCCTGGGGGTGAGCAGCCATAGCTCCTTCAGATTTAATTCCAGGTGGACAGATATTAGTGTATTGCATTACTGAGCTGTTACCAGAACAGGCCATACCTGATTTCAATGAAAATACAACTAAGTGTGTATTAAATTACTAATACTACCAAGATTGGCCATGTGACACCTTTGTCCCACAGCTGAGATTGCTTCTGCCCTCTGATGGCACAGACTCTGTGGAAGGTGGCAGATAGAATCCACAGTGAACACAATTGTGCCCTTCTGGCACTTCCTCTTTTTTTTCCAACAAGGAAGCGAGAATTTGAAGCAGATAATAAATATAATCATAACTTTCTTTAGGAAATGGAAGGTTCCACCAATGCCAGTTTTGGTTTCTGTCTCTGGAACAGACTGATAAAGATTTTAATTAAAAGTGTAGCTTTTATTTGTTTTATTATTAGGATGTGAATAATGCTTCAGTAGTGCAGTCACGTTCAGCTGCTGAGCAGAGGGAGCAGCCAACATCTTGCAAACTATTTAATGTCCCAGCAATGACAAAGGCAGCCATGCATCCAGTCCTTAATGCATGATATAAACATTTTCCTCTGCGTGATTCTCATCTTCCAGGACACTATGGCTCCCCATACCTTGTGGCCTTCGAAATGCAACAAAGCTGCACAAAAGAGTAAAAAAACATGGTGTTAAACCAAAAACAGACAATAAAACCACAGAGGAGCAGATCAATCAACTAGAAAACGTAAAATATGCTTAAACATGTGATCATGACTGATAATGAATCATCTTTCCACTTATGAGACAACTCACACCTGAGGTTAGCAAGCTCCCTAATGCTATGACACATTTTTGTTTATTAAGTAACAAAAAGTAGCAGCAGTTATTAGTTTCTTTTTGTATTATTTTCTATTAACTTGAGGTTTAAAAAGAAAGCCAAAGTACATGGTGGAATGGTCAGCACACGATATTTCTTTTCTGCAACCTCATTTGTCCTATTAGCATAAGCAGGAACAGAAAACTTACCCTGCAAAACCACCCATCTTCTTCATGTTGTAAAAATATTCTAAAGCCCATCCAGAACGAAAAGAAAGGAAAAACAAATTAAAACAAAGAATTTTGTTCAAACCGTTAGAAGTAAAGCAGTGGGTTCAATGATAAATTCAAGTGTAAGAAACTAAATGAGGGAAGTTGAAATGTCCTCAGGATAGGAAACTCCCATTGTGAGCAGCCACAGCACAGGGGCCTGCAGGGACCTCAGCTTCCTGCCCTGAGGTGGGAGATGTGGCATCAGCCCCAGCTGTGACTGCACAAACCTGAGCAACCCTTTCCTCAGGAGCTGCCTATGGAAAGTACTCACGTTTAGTGAGGAACAGAGCCAAAATCAGGATGAGCAGAAGAGCTGCACATGAGCCGATCCCGACGTACAGCCCACGTTCTGGGTGCTGCTGACTGGGGAGCGATGCAGATGTGTTCTGTCAAACACAAGCCAAGGAGCATTAGTGGAACTGACAGCAAGAAGCCCATGCAACACCCAAAGGCCTTCTGTGTGTTCTGCAACTCTGCAGAAAAGGTACACCTGAGACCAAAAGCCTAATTTGAGAAACAGGCCCAGTTTCAAGCAGAATCTCTACAACAATTGTGTGAACCGTGCTGTTAAACACGGTCTTTGAGATTTTCAGAAGACCTGAAGCTATGACAAATCCCATTTATTCAGGTTTAATAATATTTGGTGAATTTTTTTAATGAGTCACATGATGTCTCATGATGTCGCACCCTCCCACCTGTGCTGCAGGACACACAGAGCTGCCTGTTTGACTCCCACTGGATGAGGAGAGCAGGACACCCCTGTGCTCTCAGGTGGTCCAAGTTCCAATCCTGCCCAGGTCCTGCCATACCTGCAGGTTTGCAGCCACATCCAAGCAGTCTGAGGAGCCTGAGCAGGGAATAGAGGCCTGAAAGGAAATACAGCTGTTGTTAAAGCTCTTCCTCCTCTAGAAGGAAGCACTTAGTGCACGCTAAGCAGGGGTTTTTCCCCCCTCTCTAATAATGAGCACATAAGCACTCTTTATAACCACTAAACACGCAGACTACAAAACAATATTCTGTTGCAATCAGACAAAAGGAGTGGAAGTGAGCTGTAAGGATGACCCAGTAACCTCTCAAGTCCATCCACTCTGTCTACAGTGTGCTACAGCAAGGTTGATGCTTACAGTCTGAGGAGCTTCTGAGGCAGAAACCGATGGCCAGGTCCTTGTGTCAGTAGAGGAGGATTCACTGGTGCTGCCAGGAGCTGAGCAAAGGCAAGACAAACACATCACTTGCACAGAGAACTGTTCTGCCTTGACAGAGAAGAATTTGTACTGCTGACCTGGGACCCTGAACTCCTGTGTGTATCAGCAGTCTGGGCTCTGCATATCATAAGAGGTTGGTGCCTTCAGAGGGCAGCACAAAACTCTGAATATTGAAGTTTCTGCTGTCCTTTTCAGAGCTTTGAACCCCTTCTTAGAAATGCTTGGCTCTCGCTGTTATCTCAACACTGGGAAGGAGTTACCAGTCAGTTCTGGAGCCAAGAAGCAGTGGCCATAGGATCAGAAAACAGATTGGGTTAAAAAGGATCTTAAAGCCCATATCATTGCAATCCCCTTCAACTAGACCAGGTTTCTCAGTGCCCTGTCCAACCTGGGCTTGAAGGAAAATATGATGCATAAAGCAAAATTAGGTTATCAGTTGAAAACTGAAGAAGATTAGCTCAGGGCCTTGAAGCAGCACATGATGCAGTCACAGAAAGCAGGTGATACTTTTAAAGCCTCAGGCAGTTATACAATGAACAGACTGAAAAAAATGTGATATATTTGCATAAGAACCTGCAGCACATTTTGAGGTAATTTCCCAGAGCACAGCTGTTTGCAACATTTAAAATTAAAGCTACAAATTTCTGTCTTATCTATCATCAGTCTCAGTTTCTCTGTGTGTTGTCAGGTGACATAAAAACCTCCTGAACACACAATCTCCTGTTCACTCTGTGCCAAACCCAGCTGGTTGCTTTTATGTTTTAAATTGTTACTCTTATCCCAGAAGCTTTATTTTGAAGAGGACAGGATCATCAGCTTCCACTGGAAATTCTAGGGTATTTCTAAATCAGAGGCACATGGCCACCTGCCTTTTCCAATCTCCCTCAGTGTGAACATGCACACATTACCTCATGTTCTGAAAACTTCAAACTCTGTTCCACCATCAGCTAAGGAAGAGGTCAGAGGGATAAGAAAACCCTGAGTTCTAAGATTGGAATCAATGCTATCTGCAACTAGAATAGAAACTGTCTGAGAAAGTTTTCACTTCTTCTTCCAAAAAGGAAATGCAACTGTTGTAACACTAATTCGGAGTTGCTTAGCTGGAAACATCCAAGATAGAGGGAGAAATACAAATGGCATCCCTGATTATTTTTTTTTTTTTTAGAATCCAAAGAATAAGCCATTAGCTACACTACAAGGTTTCCGTTGTGTAGTGGAAATTAAAGCTGTCTTTTTCAAACTGGAAAAGATGCAGCTGAGTGGGTTTGTGATAGGAGTTCATCCTTTTGTGAGGGGAATGTAGAAAACAAGTGAGGAATAGCTGAGCACTGTCTCTTCCCCTGCAGTGAGGGATCTCACGTTATTAAATGTGCACAGAGGCCATGGGCAGCCTCTGGGACACACCTTACACCAGGGTGGAAGAATAATTTGGCACTGTATCACAAAATTATTGCCATTTTTCTACCATCCTCCTTAATCATCTGCTGCTGACTGCTACAGGAGGCAGGAGCCTTAATTCGATGCTTTTTGAGCCAGTCCAATAAAACCGTTCTGATTAAATAGCAGGTACACCCAGCTCCTAAACTTTGTGTTTTACCATCCATGAGATGCATTTCTAGAATGAGGTGACATTTTATACCACAAAAAAAAAAAAAAAAACCAAAAAAAAAAAAAAAAAAAAACACCCCAAAAAACAACAAACCCAACAAACCAAAACAACAGTCAAATAAAAGCAAACCTTGCAGCACCACTAAAATATCTACTTCAGCATCACACCTTGAAGGAGCTTCCTCCCAAATATACATGTTCCTTCTGCTGGACTCTGTATAATATCAAGCAGAATTTAAATCCAAGTTCTGATCTTTGGTAATGTTTAATAAATTTTAGTGAAGACATTTTCATCATCTATCATCATTTTTTCCCTTCCTAAGATTCCCCATTTGCAATATGGCTTGTAGGTGCTATTAACACTTGGATAAAAGTTCCCTGAGGTCTGTTCAGAGGTGTAAGTGTGAGGACTTGCAGTAGAGATCCTTGCTGATGTTAAAAAATAAAACAAAATCAACACATAATTAACCTTATTGGGTATTTGTGTAGTGAGAAAAAGACAGTGTTTCCATAATAAAAATTTGCTAGCAAAGCACATTTGTCAGCCACTTGTTCTATATAGTAACACAAGCAAAGGAAAAACTAAAAGTCAAAGGAAGAACTGATAAAAAGCTTCTCTGTACCAATTTTGCATCCCTGGGCTTTAATCTAGAATCAAACAGGGAAAATCAAACACAGCTTTCAATGAAAAAGGTGCAGCAATAAAGCTTTGGAGATGAATACTTTATGCTGCCCTCTCTTTGAAATTCTTCAGTGTCTCTAAGAATGCTCCATGAAAGCATCACGTCCTTTTTTAATCGCAGTGACTGCAGTGGGATAACAACATTGCCAAAGGCAACTTAATTGAGGTAGCACTAATAGCAGATGTGCAAGGTCCTCAAGATCAGTCTTATGGATGATTGCAGAAATCATTTCCACCACAAGCTTTGAAGTCCAGACCCAGGAGCAGATCCACCACGATGGCACTCACAAGAGCATTCCTCTGCACTCACCTTTCTTTATCACAACCTTGTGATTAATCAGTTGGTCATTGAACCACCCTGGGATCTCCACACGGCAGCAATAGATCCCAGAGTCTGCTTCCCTGGCATCCAGGATGGTCAGGGACACGTCCCCTCTGTGCAGGTCTCCTCTCAGCTGGTACCTGCTGCTGTGCTGCTCTGTCACCCTCCAGCCATCTGTCCAGATAATGGGCTGGGAGCACTTCGAGTTGGGGCACCTCTCCCGACCCCAGCACATGGATGTGATGCCATCTCCGTTCCGGACACTGTAGTGGCAGGGCACAGTGACATCCTGACCAACCTCTCCTATCACAACTAATTCTGAGACTGTGGACCCTGTGGACAAGAAGACAAACAGTTATTGAGCACGACAGGGCAAGTGGAAGCTTCTTGTGCATCTCACATGTCCTGAAACCTCTCATCTCCCAAAGAACACCAGGCTTTGCTGGATTTTGCACAAGTAGATGTGCATCGGCAGTGCAGTGAGGGATAATGATCAGGGACACGTTCAGAGAAAGAACATTTTCTGCAGCCTCTGCAGGCAGGCAACGAGGTGAAGAGGCTCTGTGGCTTCTCTTGAGCCAGGTGCAGTCACTTGGCTCTTAACTTTTTCCTCTGTGTACTTTTAACCCAAGCCACACACACAGTAAGACCTTGACTTTTCTCAAAACCACTGTGTGAAACTCTTCCCCCCTTTCAATGAACTAAACTGCAGGATTCATCAGAATGATCGCTGCTGAATGAATTTCCTTTTCTCTTGCCCTAGGGCAGGTTTTGCCCATTCTTATCAGAAGAAATTTTTCAGGGCTTTTCTGAGAATATTATATATACTCTCCTTTTTTTTGTTTGTTTTATTTTCACTACCTTATTCTCTGCTCTAAGTCTTATGCAGTTTGTGACCTGTTTGGTTCCCCATAAATTTGTCATTTCCAGGAGGTCGTGTCACACTACTCAGGTCAAGACAGTGAGCCCTAACACACAGTAGCCCATTCAGAACAGTGAAAAAGCTGTTTGCCCAGTCCAGCTCAGATATTTTCCTTATCTATTATATTTTAAAATAAACTGCAGAGATTTTGCCACAATAACACACTAGAAACAAGTCTCTGAAACCAACTTATCTTATTTAATACGAAAAAAAATCTCGAAACTCACGATAAAAGGCTTTATAAAGAACTGCAAGAAATATCTGTAATATCCCTTCTCTTTCGACTGAATTTATCTTACCATCAAGTTTTTAATGTCTGCCTGTCTTTATTAGTACCACTCTGCAACCTGTTGTTTTCATTGCTGTTACCCTTAACAATCTAGGACTGCTCCCTCAGGATTTAAAAAAAAAAAAAAGGAAAAATTATCAATTTGTCCCAATAATATTTCATATGGCTAAAAAAACACCAGAAGCCAGAGTTGATCTTTTCCCTGTCTACCTAAGCATTCATCTTCGCAAAGCCTGCCAAAGTGAAATGTCCTTGTTTTACATCTTCTCTAAAACAATTTCACGTTCTCTGCTCAAATCATCATTATCTAAAAAAGCCCAGTAACAAGATGAGCAGCCAGCCCAAGCAGCAGCATCTTTAAAGCTACCATACCCTCAGCATGTTTTCCAAAGGAGATAAGGCCATTAGAACTCCATTGAGCCACTGTGAAGAAGTTCTATTTTAACACAGGACTGCACCTTCTGTGATGTGGCCACTCTTCTTGCTGCAAGATAAAATTTCTCTTTGCTACCCTTGGAACCCCTGATGCATGTTTCCTCCACCCACCTCCATCCAGTTGTTTCTGCCCCCTTGGTTACCTGTGAGCAGCATCAGGAGAACCCAGCTCAGGCAGATGTAAGGCGACATTCTGGCTGAAGGTGACAAACAATGCTCCCTTTTGCTCTTTTCATTCAAGAAAAATTATCTTCTTTGTGAATTTGCGTGTTTCCTTCTTAGCACATCCTCTGCAGACACAGCTGTGGGCACCTCTCAGTCTGATCTGGGTTGTTTTGCCCGAGGCTGGGCTGTTGGGTTGTGTCCTGAAGCACAGCCAAGTGCTGCTGGGGCAGGGTACAAGTGCACTGAGCTGCTGCTGGCAGGGCTCTGACTGAGAGGTGACCGAGCACCACACAAATCTGCTTCCCGTTTTTTCCAGATCTCTTTGACGACTGAAAATGAAACTTCACAGCAGCACTGAGCTGACACGACAATCAGCAATTCACTGCCCCAGACTGCTTCCCACACCTGCTTTTGCTACAGCAGACAGTGTTTGGGTAAAAGATTACATAACATGTAGGAGACTGTGGTAAGTGGAAAGGGCTTGGCCAAATAACAGATTTATAGGATGAACTATTCAAGCTTTTCTTCCTAAATTTCTGGTTCTAATACTTAGAAGCAACTCAGAGCACCTTCTGGCAAATTTTCTTTGGCAGCAATAATCTGGTAATTTTGGAAACGTCTTACACAGTTGAGCCTAATGGAGTGCCAGTCTTTTTTCACATTTAAAAATTCCATATGCATCTAGGTTTTTGCAATATAACATAAAACATCCAGAATAGAGAGACTTGAAAAAGCAGTGCAGAAACCGTGACTCAAGACTCACTCTGACAAAATGCTGAAATTCAGCTTTTGAGAAACGCTGTTCCCTGGCTGTTCACTCTCCCTGTGGTATCACCACACTCTCCCCAAGGATATCTTCTCTTTTCATATTGTTTGGGCTAGAACTGCTTGTGATCAAGGGCCAAGAAATGTTCTTTGCTGAAGCAGCCAAACTATTTCACAGTATTTTATACTGGTGAAATTAAGTACTAAGGAGTTATTTATGAGCAAGTGGAAGATGCTAGAATTGGAACCCTGCCTTGCACGACTACCTTATAGAACAGAGGCACCAAACTGACAGGTTTTAAAGTGAAAATCAGGAAACCCAAGGGATGAATGTAGCTGAGAGACAAACTGACAACACACTTGTAGAAAAGTAGTGATAGAGGGATGGTGATTTTTACATGCAGCAGCTGGAAGCAGAACTCCTTCAGAAAAGGCTTCCTCTCAGCTCCTGCGGTTACTGAGGAAACAAGAAACTGCAGAGAGCTGCTAGAGGAACAATTCTGATAACTACCAGCAGGATCCTGAAACTGCTCTGCAAAAATGGGAAAGGCAGGGCAGCTGGCTCTGCCAGTATCCCAGAAAAGCTATTCTGGTCATGCAATAAAAGGATGTGAGAGCTACAGGACAACAGTTAACTCACTTGCTTTAGATTTCACCTCAAACACAGATCATAACGAATGTCTTGATGTAATCTGAGTTTCTGTGTGCCTGTTTCCCAAGTTCCTGTGTGTTGTTCGTATAAGAAACAAAAAACATTTCTGTAGAAACTTTTTTTCTGGATTGAGAGCATGCAGAATTATAGAATGGCATACCCAAAACAAGCAGGAAGTGACAAATTAAAGTACAACAGGAAAAGCCAACTTTATTCTGTGCCTACCACCTCACACGATATATTTAACAAAAATTAGACTTTTTCATTTCTATCAAAAAACCACAAGTCACAAAACATTAAACATTTTCATTTTCCCAGTCACTCATAACCTCCAACGGGTGCACAACAAATGCTTTGTCTGCTTGTACAACAGCAAAACAAAATAGAAGAGCTTCTGAGGATACACATTGTGTCTCTAACTGTGGTGCATTAACAAAACCAGGTGTTTGCTTCATGTCATTTCATCAATAATGCTGCACATCGCTGCATCCTTGTCCAAAACCTGATCTCTCTTGCCACCAGAGCGCTCCCTCTGCTTTTCGCTCTGCCCGGCGCAGCTGCCACCATCATCAGCATCCACGGGCTCCACGTTCAATCTCAGTCCCCCCTCTGCATGGGGCAGATCATCGGGCAGGGAAGCCAGACAGCTGTGGATCATCTCCACCACTCGCTCCAGGTGCTTCTGGAAGCGCTCGGCCGTCTCCAGGCGCTGGCGTTTCTGCACCTCCATCATCACCCTCAGCGTCTCCCGCGCTTGGTGAGGGCGGTACTCGTTTATGAGGTGATGCACGTGGACAAAGAGCAGTTTCAAGTCCTCCAGTTTCTCCTCTCGCTTTATACTCCCCGGACTTCGTATCAAGATGTCCAAGAGGTCCAGAAAGTTGACCAGGATAGACATGTTGAGTTTCCTTAACTCCTTCTTGTGATCAAACTGCATAGGGTGCAGCCGTTCAATGCCCTGGCTCTCCAGGGGCCGGATGATCAGATCATCACACTGGAACTGATTCCCAAACATCATGTAGCTGTCCTTCACAGGAGGAGGTGGCTTTGGAGCCAGGCCTTTACGGATATTTTCATCAGTATATTCTTTGATATATTGCATTGGAGGCGGAGGAAGGGCGCTCACTTGCTGAGGTTCACCCATTTCTGCCAGATGGAATTCCTAGGGAACGACGCGAGAAACAAATGTTAACAATTCGTGTCACGTGGTTATAATAAAAACATAAACAAGGACAAAATACGGGAGGTGGCTGCGGGAAAATGAGCAAGAAGAGATAAATCCGTCTGCAGAATACAGGAAACTGCTGGCAAATTCATGTTACCTTTTCACTAACGCTTACTTATAGCACAATTAACTGCACTAGAAACACACAGAACACTCATTTCCCTAAACATGAAAAACCAGCCTGTAAACTGGGCAGCCAAAGAGAGAGGGGGTGACCCCCTTCCCTAGATGGGGCCTGGTGGGCAAAGCCCCCAGAATGAGAGAGTATCCCGAGATGAAAAGCATACACAAAGACCAACTCCAGGCCCTGCACAGGACACCCCAACAATCTTCTCCCCGTGCCTGACAGCACGTCCCTAAGGCTTCTTGAACTCTTTCAGGCTTGGAGCTGTGACCAAAGAGAGCCTGGGGAATCTGTTCAGTGCCCGACTGCCTTCTGGGGGAAGAACCTTTTCCTAATTATCTACCTAATCCCTCCGCACAGCTCCAGCCGTTCCCTCGGGCCCTGTCACTGGTCACAGAGGGCACAGATCGGCGCTGCCCCTCGGGGGGAAGCTGCAGCCCGCGGTGAGGTGCCCCCTCAGTCTGCCCTTCTCCAGGAGGACCGGAGCAAGTGACCTCAGCCGCTCCTCGTGCGGCCTCCCCTCTTCACCCGTGCCCCACGACAGAAACCAGGCAGGGCCCACACCCGCCGCCGGGCCGGGCTCTGGGGAGGCCCAAACCCCGCGGCGAGGCTCGCCAAGCTAGTGTTGAAGAGACAAGAGCCGGAACCGCGACCCGGTAGAAGGGGCAACCCCCCCTCAAAAGCCTTTCCAACCCTCACCTACTCACTCCACCCGCCGCGCTCCCTCAACACCGCCACTTCTGCCGGGCAGCCCCCGCCCCTCGCTCCCCATTGGCTCGCGGCCTCGCGATGCCGCGCTCTGATTGGCTACCGTGCACTGCACTCAGCTCGGTACGGGGGCCACTCCCAGGACGCCGCGGCAGGACCTCGGCAGAGAGAGGCGGCCACATCACTGCCTGTCGGCGCAGCCCCGGCTCCCGCCCCAGCCCGTGCCCGCACACCGGGAAACGCCGCGGAATGGAGCCCGGAATGGAGTCTTTCCATTTCCTAAAAAAAGTTATGATTATGTTTATTATCTGCTTCAAATTCTCGCTTCCTTGTTGGAAAAAAAGAGGAAGTGCCAGAAGGGCACAATTGTGTTCACTGTGGATTCTATCTGCCACTTTCCACAGAGTCTGTGCCATCAGAGGGCAGAACAATCTCGGCTGTGGGACAAATTTGTCACATGGCCAATCCTGGTAGTATTAGTAATTTAATACACACTTAGCTGTATTTCCACTGAAATCACGTATGGCCTCTTCTAGTAACAGCTGCCATGGGCGACTCCATTCCGTACTCTGGCCGAAATCCAGTCCGGGTTTTCGCTCCAGCCGAGTCCGATGACAGTTTTGGTTTCTGTCTCTGGAACAGGCTGATAAAGATTTTAATTAAAGTGTAGCTTTTACTTGTTTTATCATTAAGATGTGTATAATGCTTCAGTAGTGCAGTCACGTTCAGCTGCTGAGCAGAGTCCCCATTGGCTCGCGGCCTCGCGATGCCGCGCTCTGATTGGCTGTCAGGCAAAGCACTCATCCCGCTCGGGGGCGGGGCCAGGCGCGGGGCGTGTCTCCCCTCATGGCGGTGTCGGGGTCTCGTCCCTTTCTCTGTCCCTTTCCCTGTCCCTCAGCAGATGGCAGCAGTGGCCTTGGTGACAGGGACCCATCGCCACGCATGCAGTGTCATTTACTCTTCCAGATCCATCATTTACTAAGAAAAATTCAATCGAATGAGAATTACTTTGGATCATGTTAGTTACTTCTAAAAGCACGCAAAGAAGATCCAGAATCGTTAGATTTATTTGATGAGAAAGCCTGAAATTATGCACAGAATATCTGAATATTTATATATTCCAAGTTACACTTTACAATTAGCTGAAGATTTCTATATTCCAAACTGAACCACACTTTACAATTTACAGTGAGTACAAGTCTTGTATAGGCTGATTTGTTTCCGTTTGTAAGCAATTTGCTGGATTCAGACAAGGACGCGGTTCCACGCTGTAACTAAAACGTTTCTGCTTTGGAAAAGGAGGTCTAATTCCTTCATCCCTATTCCTGCTTCCTCATCCTCCTCTCCTTTCTTCCATCCCTGCTCCCCCAGCCCCTCCACTGGCTGTGCAGCCCTTTTTTGTTACTGCTTGTGCCATCACCATCGGGCTCTGGATTGCCAAGCGAACCGATGCAGCCCCAAACCCCCATGAAAACACTTACTGCAGTTTTTTCTTGGTTAAGTTTTCAGCTTTTCTAGTGAGTTAAGTCAACGTGCTGTGCTGTGTGCCCTGTGAGCATCAGGGAGGGGTTTTTGAGAGAGGAGAGTGCATAAGCAGAAGGAAAGGAGGCTGGGGACATGGGGCGGGGAATTGCTCTCTCCATTTCTGTGACAGAAAGCCCTTGCCTTGCCTCAAATCATCTTGCTACATCATACTCTGAAAGACAGGCAAGGAATAAAAGTCGTCGCCTCCAGAGATGCGTGAGATAACACGTGTCGTAGGAGGTGCCAACACACCTTTGGTTTTGTTGGACTTTCCAGACTTTGATTCTTTTTCCAGGAGCTGAGGTTGATTCTCTAGTGCCTTGCACTCAGTGAACCGTGCAGCAGGGATGTAAAATGCTGTGACTTCAAACAGGAGCAGGCGGTGAGAGCCAAGCTCTTGTTTTTTGCTCGATCTCTGTGATCTCCTTGACTCATTTTCTGTATGATGGTGGCCAAGACAGAGGGGGTATAAGGTCAGTCTTGTTCTTGGTGGCAGGGCTGGTTCTCAGAAGACACATGGATGACCCTTTCCAGCCCACGGGGAGCTGCTGACACTTCACCTTGCAGTGGTTCTAAATGAGAAATTAAGAATGATGGGGAATGTCAAGTGTAGCACTCTACAGTTTGCTTTCTGCTCCATTCCAGCTCTTTTCTGAAATAAGGGCACTATCCAGTACAAACCTACCACTGATAAGGAAGCACAATTCCTACATCATCTCCAGCTTATGAGAATGAACTTGGACACCCTTTCAGCAGATGGTGAAGCAGTACCATGATGTTCTCTGCCTCAAAGACTCAACATCTTAATTTACAGCTTTGGCTAAGTTTATTTTCATTTTCTTCATAACTAATTTTATGCAAATTGGCACGTTTCGGTAGCAGGCACTCCAGTTCTGTCAATTCATCAGCAGTGTGTACAGTGGGTGCCATTGCAGTATGCTGTTATTTTAGCAGAACTGCAATCCAAACATTGTACAAGCACAGTAAATATAAACCCCATTTTCAAGCATGCTCTTCGAACAGTGCTGCTCTCTTCTGTGCTATGACAGATTTCTTTCATTTCTTGCTGCTATTGAACTCTAATAAATAAATAAATAAATAAATAAATAAATAAATAAATAAATAAATAAATGTTTGTCTCATGTTGTGTGAAATACAACCCCAAAGTCAAACTCAGTTCCAGTCTCCTGTTGGCTGTAGGTTAGGGTTATATCTTATAGCCTGGTTAAGCAATGAGCTCAGGAATTTCCTTTTTTGGTGATTGTTACAGGCTTTGTTGCAGGATATACCAGAGAGGAGGGTGAGAGAAAAGGAGCCTGTTGGGGGTGAAGGAGACTTAACGAAGCTTTATGTCTCCATCTGCTGTGGTTAATTCCCATCTCCCTGTCTCCTGCTGTGGCTTTGGGAGTTAATGAATTTGCAGTGCTGTGCTGTGCAGCCTTTTCTTCCTGACTCCTCAGACTGAAATACCAGCCTCAGCCTATGGGCACACCTGCTAATGTAGGAAAGGAGTTTAATGTTCCCATCATGAGAAAACTGGGGCACAACAGAGTGCAATGCACATGACAGTTGAACTGTTTCTTGCTCTACAGCCTGTTATCAAACAGATTCAAAGCTCAAAACAGAGCTTTCATGGTTACTTAGCAATAAAACCGGTATCTCACTACTATTAGGAAACTGATAGAGCTCAAAATCCAGGCATGTTTTGATAGAATTGCCTAGCATTCCTTCCTATGTTTGTAGTCATAGTATTGTCTCTGGAAGCAGCCCCTCGACCTGATTTTTAAGCCAGACATTAATGCTGGGTGTTTTCTTGCTCACATGCCTGTTGTAACTGCTCATTCAAACATGTAAATTAACATGTCTCAAAAAAATGCATCTGCATGGCACGAAGAATTCCTGTCCAGCCAAGAGTGACCTGGGCATGGCAAACGTGTCATACCACCAGGGTAAACCCTGGGATCTGCAGCACGTTTTGCCAGCAGTGCAAGTCCCACCTTTGTCTTCAGAGTGAGACAGAAACAGACAGGAGCCACGATAACCAGGCTCTAATAAAAGGAGCTAGAACAAAATCCCAGTTCGGGTATGATCCCCATGAAACGAGGTTTTCCTTTCTGCATTTTTGCCTAAGAGAGAACAGCTGAGGAAAGGATTAATTGTCCCTTCATCACATGCCTGTCCTAACTCTGTGCAAGTTCTCCAATATAATACATGTTCTCTGTGTTACTGCCAGTCTTGTGAGTTATTCACTTCACAAATGATGGATAATTCACTGCATCCTCCCAGCAGATGCTCAAAACAAGGCATCCACTTTCCCAGGGCTCCCAAAGAGCTCACAGGGGAACCTTGCTCTGCTTCTACAACTCTCTTGGTCATTGGGAGCAGTGTGAGGGGATTCAAAGGTGCAGTTGTGAGATCTCAAGGAAAGCTGGATGCATCTGACTCATAAAGACCAGGCTAATTCTTCCCTTTTTCTGCAGCTTTCTGTGTCATGCTTTGGGTCTACTGGAACTGTGTTTATTGGGGTGATAATGAACTGCCAAAGAAGCAAGACAGCTGAGTAACCTCAATAAGAGTTTCTCACACTACAAGCTAAGTAGCAAAATGGGTTGAATTATGGAAGTTTAGAAGTTGAGTAATAATCATCATATTGAGCAGCTGGTGTAAAGGAAGAGCTGGCACCCAGGCAGTAAACCTGACCCAAATGTTGCACATGATAGAAGGATATAGGTCAATTTATGAGAGTGAAGAAGGAGCTGCAGCCTTCCGGACTGGGTTTTTTTCACAGAAACAAAAACTTCCTATATTTAACTTCATAAATTTCTCTGTCGCCTTCAGGTATCAGAGCAGGATGTGCGGGTGGGGAGATTTTCATCGTCTGCAGTAATCAAAGTGAGAACTGCATAATCTGGGTAAAACCCCTATGAAAAAATCCAATCCATAAAATAACTTTTTTTTTTTTTTAAGTCAGAAATAGAGCAGTTTGCAGGAGGTAGCAAGGAAAGAACAAAGGTGATTGAAAGAAATAAGGGATGCTACAGTTGATAAGAATTTCATCTGCAACCTGAACTTGCCCAGCACAGAGGAGTATTTAGAGCACACAGCAGCTCAAACTTCAATCTGAATAATTTAAAATATTTCAGATTTTCCTGCATAGAGACAGAAAAGTGTCAAAGGGTACTTGGTAGCAAGCTTTATAAAAGCACTGGAGCAAAGAAGATGCAGGATACCTAAAAAATTCATAACCTCTCATCATGAAGTTTGATCTTACAGTGGTTTTAAGATATTCAGGACAGTTATATTTAATTATTTCCTATGAAGGATACAGAATTTCCATACCTTGCAATATAAAGTGCTGCCAAAATTCTTGAAAGGAGTGTTCAGTGTAAAATTGTACCATCCCACAAGGTCAGGTTCCAGAAATGAGTTACTTATGTTAGTGGGATATTCCAGCCCTCCTGGGGAGCCCTTTCAGTTTGTGTCTAGAGCTCTGCAGAGACCCTCACATATTCCAGTTCTGCAGCCAATTTGGTCCTAGGAAAGTGGTGCATTTCTACATATATATATATATATATATATTTATATATTCTACTCACTGTAGAAGAGTCCTGAAACACTTCAATGCCTGAGGCTTTCTTTAAAAGGTTCACCCAGATGGATAATTGCAAATTATTTATGTCTTTAAAGGAACAAAGAATGTTAGTTAAAAACTGGTCAGGAAATAATGATCTTTGAAATTTAAATACACTTCAACAGGTTACTCTCTCCTAAATGTACAATTAAATATAAATACAATTTTTAAACTATATGTTTTTTTGTTTATAGGTGTCAACCTGGCTATACGTTCTTTAGACTTAGCATTCCTTTCTGGTTTTGGCTTGCTACACTCAAGTATTTGTGTGTTTGCTACGCATGGGGTTTAGAATTAAAGTGAAAAAAGAAAAATGAAGCGCACTCTAAAGTTGGAGGGTGTCACATCATGCCATGTTTACATCAAATGCAGTGCAGTTGCCAAGCCCCTTATCTGTGTATTTGATCAAATTGCTCCCCTCTCCGTGTCCCTCTCAGAACTCATCTCTTATCTCATGAACAAATCAAGCTGCCAGTCACTATGTTCAAAAAATTTCTTAGCTCTCCCCCCACTACTCACCACCTTGGTTAATCTCCTCTTCCCCCACATCCTCCATCTCCAGCAGCACCTCTCCTCTCAGAGGTTTCTGTGCTGTCCTGCACTCCTTCTTCTTCTTCTTCTGTAGAGCTGCAATGTCACACCCTTGTATTTCTATTTATATTCCATTTTCTGATAAGACAGCCTGTCCATCTCTGCCAGCAGACTGCAAACTGCTTTGGCCCAAGCTACAAAGATTTTTCACCAAGTCCTTAACACACTACAGTTGGTGTGAAGAGGAGACTAGAAAGAGTCACAGTCCTAAACAAGTGTTACTAGCTAAAAATGCAATGCCGTTAAAAATTACCATTATAAACTTAACTGTACTGACTCAAATCAAGTGAAATATTTGTTGATCAAGATCCAAGCCTTTTTGGGTGTAATTCCCTGTTGCAGGCACAGTGAAATCCGTTAAGTTTATCAGGGCATTCTACTGCACGTTTTTTGGTTCATTAATAACAAGAAAGGATCTCAGAGCATAACTTAAACCAGCAAATTCTCAAGCACGAGGAAATTTATGAGCACACAAAACTGGTCCTATATTTTGGAGGTGCAAGGTCTGGAATTTATCCAAATAGCTGCTGCTTACACAGGGCTCAATTTCAGAAAACTCACGTCAAACTCTGCATATTTTGTACACGTGTGCTGCATGAGGCAGCCTGGCTTGTAGAAGAATTGGGAAATTTGGCCTGAGCATTTATCCTAATCTAGAAATAGGTATGAAATCCCCCTTGACAGCAGTGATGCTTCTTTAGGAGATCACACGCTTGTGTCATCTCACCGCAAGGGTTCCTTGGTACTCAGTCGCTCTGCCGAGAAACGAAGTACAGGTTTACCAGACTTCAGCATGAAAAATGTTACAATATCTGCTGCATCTTGTCTTCAGCAAAACCACCATATTTCTTCCTTAAATTCGTTTTTATTTCTATTTTTTATACATATATATATATATATGCATCAGCTGCCCAACAGCTTCAGTTTGTCCTCGTTTCTGTCCTATGGTGCTGCATTGTCTTAAGCAAATTCTCTACAAGTATGTACATTAAGTGCTATATTTAAATTGCAGCATCCAGCCACAGCCTCACCAGATACACCTGAGGCAATCAGTAATCCCTAAGTAAAAGTAACCAGTGATAATTAATTAATTGTTGGTTATTGGAACAGTTTAAATATCTATCCACTGCAAATATCTACCATTCCTTATACAAGTGTATGCCGGATATCATTTGTCTTTGCTTACATGGTAGGAATTTTCATGTCATCACAGAATCATTAAGGCTGGAAAAGACCTCCAAGACCCTCGAGTCCAACCTTTGATCAAACACCACCTCGTCAACTAAATCATTACATGGGGGACTCCCTCAAAATCCCTTGTATGACATCTTTGTGTTAAATACTCTAAATGGAAAGGCATCATTCCTTCACAAAAGAAACATGGATGCATGACCTGCATCTAGGAGGACAGTAGGGACACATCCATGTTGCATGCTTGCATTTATAACTGTATTTACCAGATAAACCAGCAGGAGACAGATGCTTAATCATGCCACACCCCTTTAATTTATCCTTAATCATTGATTCACATCTACTCCATGTCCCTCAAGTGTTCTTTTTTTCCACAACATTTACCTTAGCGTATATTTCAACATGTGCTGTTCGCTTTATGACTTCAGAGAGGATGTGGTTATGGTCTGACAGAAAGGAAGCTTTGCTGTAGATGGGAAGATAAAGCTCAAAAGCACCTACGCTGCCTCTTGAACACTCTTTTTTTTTTTTTACTTAACTGTCTCCTTTCTCGTGTTTCTTTCTTTGACGGTGTGCACAGCACAGACTTCCCATGTCCTGGGAGACAAACATCCTTGGCTCAGCCATGAATAACTGTGTGCTCCTGGAGGAACTGCTGATCAAGAAATCCCAGCAGAAGAGAAGGACGTCACCCTCCAACTTTAAAGTGCGCTTCTTTGTCCTGACCAAATCCATGCTGGCTTACTACGAACATCGCCATGGGGTACGTTGGTCATTTTCTCTCTCAGAGTAATGGAAGGATGAAATCTGTTTAAGGGAGGGAAGGATGATCTTTGTTAATTTTGATTAAACTTTTCTGGTCCTTGCTACAGCCCCATGCACTGAAAATTGGTCAGATGTGTTGTTCAGAGCTTCTGATCAGCAGGCATTTGGTGTGAATGGAGGAAGAAGACTACCAGTTTATAGGAAGGATCTAGTTTTATTGTAGGAATTTGGGACGGGCTGTGTGTAAGAGTTGTGTGAGCCTGTGCCTGGCACCTCACATGGGGACAGGGGTGACCTGGAGAGGCGTATTGTGAATGTCACAAGTGTACCCTGATTGTATCCGTGAAAAAGTAATCCACAGACCTTCATTCTCATTCTTTTCTTCGAGGCATCAGGCTGATGGCTGGTAGGAGATCCGTCAAGCATTTTAAAATAAATTCAGCTGCCACATGTAATGTGTAGTCTTTGGAGCTAGCTTCAGACGGGCTGTGGTGATGAGATCCAGGCTCAGGCCAGGCTTTGTTTCCCCAAGTTTGCATTTTGCTGATTTGCTAAATATGAAGAAAATCAGAAGTCAGTCTGTGAACCCCATTGTGTTTAGTGCTCAAGTGAAGCGAGAATTTTTTCCTTCTATTTAGCTGGATGTTTGCAGAGCCTCGTTACGGTTGTAAATAATCTTGCTTGTTTTCCAACAGTCCCTGAATGTGCTGTTAATCCATTATGTTTAGGCACTGTTCCTGTAGGCAGAGAAGAACTGTGCTGCCTTGGATCCAGCACTGGCAACTTCACACCAGCTGATCTTGCTCAGTGGCAGAAAATTAAGTAGAAACAGAACCCAACAATAAAAGAAAAGCACAATGTGCTCTCATATTTTATCACAACCTATTTGGGGTTATAAACCAGCTTTAAAGGTTAAAAGCTTTAAAGGTTAACAGTCAGTTTCACCTGCATGTAATTTTTCTCAAATATGCCCAATGAAATGGTTTTTCTTGCTTTTAATTTATAGTCCATGTTTTTCTCACCTCCATTTTAAACAGAACACTACTCATTGGTGCATACTGTGATTGTCTATGGTTTGAGACTATCTATGTCTGTTCTCCAAACTATTTTTCAAATGGCATTTTTGTAAGATTTTGAATTCCATTATAACTGTTCCACTTAATTGTTTGGGACTAAATTTTGAAAAGCATCTGAATGATTTTGCTGTAGGTGTTTAGAGAAATCTTCACTATTAGTTTTCTTTGGTGCTTTCTGTGTCTTGTTGGGCTTGACATGAATTCAGTGTAACTCTGACTAGGTACATTCACAGTAGGTGACTTGTCAGCATCTTTAGGGACTGAAATAGTTTGGAAAATCTGACTTGGTGGCTTTCAGTGGGACACAGACTTCACACACTAAATGTTTGTGGAAATTTTCCCTCCGAGTCTTCCAAAAGGTCATTTAGGTGAGATGAGGGTTTGGTGTATTATCCACCTTATATATTATTTATTTTTAAATGCACATATTATATATGTGTAGATAAGCACACATGGAACTTCAGAACCTTGTGCACTTTTGAGGCATGGGGGGTATATTTGTAATTACAGGGCTGATTTTCCATGAAATGCTGATTTTTCTTCTCACGCAAACCATCAAAATCAGGTTGTTACATGAAAAGAATTTGTCACAAAGTAGAGAGGGAAGAATTTGTCCTGTGAAATACTCCCAGAACTGATCATTAGCCCCTTCAGTAATCAAGATTAGATCATGTTGGTGAGACCTCTGCATGGTCAGGCCACTGCTGGAGAGGAAACTTAGGGCAGCCCATGCAAAAACCATCTTGTTTTGTGCTGAGGATGAAGGAAACCCACAGCATTTGAGTCCACAGCCAGTGGAGGGAGGATTCCAATCCTCTCTGGCCAGCTCTGCCATTCCTAGGAGTGCACCAGGACCAGGCACCATGTGCAGGTGTTGAAATCAATGATGTGGTGCTCGTTCTCTGGTGCAGTCCCTGGCACTGCTTTGCTCTGCTCCACAGGGACTCTCAGATAATTTCTGGGGCTGGCAGAGGTCAGAGCAGGCTGTCACCATTGCCAGGGGGCAGTTTGCATGTGGCCCTGCCCTGGAAGTTCAGGGACATTGCTGACAGCTGGCTGCAGTGATGAGGAGCATCCTCGGGTGCCATATGGAGGGACATAAGGATGGGGCCAGCAAGTATTTGGGCTTTTAAAGCATGGATTTTTCAAGGGAGATCTCTTGGGGATGTTTTCACCAAGGGTTTTCCATGAGTTTCTTTAAGAACCCCTTACCAACCTGTCTGGTGGATTCCTGTACTCAGGGATTTGTACTGTACAGTTCCCAGCTCTCCAGTCCCTGGTCAGTCAGTAATGACAGCCTGTGCATAAATCAGATAAAACAACTACTGAACTGCTTAAAAGTTTGAGAAGTCCCACTGATTTCCGTTGGATGACCTAAAGTACGCACTTATGCGTTAATCCCTGGTTTATATATTCTGCCTGTATTTAACAGGGTTTAACACCCAGTCCCTTTCTCTGCATTTTAAAATCAAAAATATTGTTATAAAATCACATTAAAGAATTTTTTGAATCAGTCCAAAACAAGGAAATGAGCAGGGGAAAAGGCTGCAGGGATATTTCTGCAAATGATACCCAAAGCTGTCAAGAAAACTGACATAATAAAGTCAGGTTTTTTGCAATAACTGTAATGGCATTTTCATTGTAAATTTTGTCTTTCTGTCACAGCTGACAGAGAGCACTGTTCTCCTCAGGGGCCAAGCACACAGTGGCCCTTAATGTTAATGAAAGATATTTACATGTCTCATTAGGAGAATGAGCCCCCAATAACTGACAACAATAAGAAGCTGTGTTTTCTGGAATTCATTATGCAGTGCACAATGCAGGGCTGTCTTAACATAAAGCAAAGCCCTGATAACAGGCACATCAATTCAGCCCCCATCTCTGCTAAAAGACATCAGAAGTGCCTTTATTATAACATGCAAACCAATTCCAAAGGCAAAAGTTATTTGTTTCAGGGTCTAATTTTGTAGCTACTGTAAACAAGCACACGGGGGTAATAATTTTAACTATTTCAATGAGTTTGATCTCACTACAATAATGGATAATTCAGGGGTCCTGGTGCACTTGCTCCTCTGCAAAAGCAGCAGAGAAGTGAATCCCTTTGGAGAGGTGTCTGGGACAGAGTTTCAAATATCCTTACTTAGACACAGCAAAAGCACTTGAACTGGTGAATTATCTATATCCCCTTCACTCAACAGCTTATGGTACTGGGTAAGTCCTTCAGGTACATAAATATTTTGAAATTCTATATCTTCATGCTCTTGTGGGCTATTATTAGTCACTGTATTATTAGTCACTGATAAAGGCAGCAATGAAAGGCTCAGCCAGAAAAGGCCAAGCTCTTTTTTCATTTACATCAGCACAGTTCTTCTTACACTGGTCAGATGCTCAGGAGGTCACACAGAATGAGTCAGCCTTGTCCTGGGCTCTTTCATTCAGATCTTTGATACTCACAAATAAAGATGGCAAAGATGGCACCTTAGTGAAATCTCCTTTCAGTTTCTTGTTACACGAGAACAAACGAAAAAACTTAGCTGAAAAGACTTTTATCAGCACCCCAAAAACTCTCCAGCTGCTCTGTAGCATTATCTACACGTTGGGTTGCTTGCAGCAGTCCAGCTACCCATGGGACAAAAAGCAGAGCTTTGCTCCTCAGTTCAGTGCCTTTTACCTTGATTATTCTACACAGAATCCCAACTTGTTTTATCCCCCAAGACTCTAATGTAAACAGAATAAAACTTTTCTTCTGAAGATCTTCTTGTTGGCTAGAGTGGCCTTTCATACCGTTTCTCATTGCTTTGTGTATGCTGGATACCTTAGCAGTCATGAAGCTGCAGTCCTCACCTAAAGGGAATTTAATTATGGTTTTAAAGTCTACCTTCCAAATAAATCCATCTGACTAGGTATGTCATTCTTCATTTGTTTTCTACTATTTATTAACTAGTACTGTTTACTTGCCAGAATTTGCAATACCACTTGTTTTCTGATGCATATCTCCAACTAATTTATTAATAATACACATATCACCCACATCTGCCTGCATCACCCATTTCAATCAATTTTTCTGTAATAAAATCAAAACAACCCTAAGTAAGATGGAGACAAAGTAAAAATCTGTACCTTAATGTCTAGTAAATCTCTGAAAACTTGACAGGAACTTTGAGTAATCCGAATTATTGTTGGAGCTGCTGGAGGATGAAGATGATATTGTTTATCACAATGAGCTATGGTAATGCTGGTTGGAGAGCACCTCTTAAATTTATTTGGTCAGACTTCTTGCCAGGATAAGATCAACACTCAGAGCAGGACTGTCACCAACACCAGGACAGGTTGGCTGTAACATTGACTGGCCAATGCTTCAAAGCCAAAGACAGAGATTCCACATCTTTCATCAACCTGTTCCAGTCCATCTTACCCAATATTTTTCTGGATATTTGCAAAGTTCCTGTCTCTTGCTGTTCAGTGTGGTGATATTGCCCAGACAGGACTGCCTTGAGCAAAATGCAGGTTCTCTGTGTCTGGTGTCTGTGACCTTCCTAACTACAGAAACATGTGGTAAAGTCTGGTAATAAAAATAGCTCATTTTTTGCTGGAATAACTAATTTTATCTTCCAGAATATGATTATAATAGTTTTCTACTTGCCCTTTCTGTGCCTGCCCAGTTCTGAGCCTACTAGGTCCTTTTCTGCGTATTTATTAGTCTTTAGTTTTTGCAGAAATTTTTTTTTTCATTCCTTCTGGGCAGTGTTTTTGCAGCAAATGTCAGCTATTTCCATTTTGTTTAAATTACAAAGCTCAAATTTTCCTTCTGTCGAAGAACACTGAGGATGTAGCAAAATCTTCATCCCATCTTTTCTTTTATATTTTTAAGGAAGGAATATCTCCTAATTTGAATATATAATAATAAATATGAGGTTTCCTAAAGTTGCCTTTTATTAGACTTCTTTATTGTGGCTGTTTTTTGCTCCCAGTGCCTTTGACTTTGCTTTATATTGTAATCAACATTGTAACTTACTTTACTGCAACACCTGCCTGTTGCTCTACACTCTTTCATCCTTTCTGGCTGATTTTTAATTTTGGCCTTAAAGCTGAAATTCTTTTTTCATGAAAAAGTGATGTCATGTAGCTGAATTAATTTGGCCTCTTTTCTTCCACTGAATCCTTCATTCACTGCAATCCACTGCTCCCAGTCTTTGCTGTAGTCAAGAATAGCTTTGAAGAAACTAATATAGTATTCAGGAGTTGTTCCATGTGCTTTTATCTAACATAAAAGGCTTATTTCCATCATATTAGAAGGCTCATTTGAAAGCCAAGAATCTTCCTCTTTTTTTTCCCTTCTGTTTCTTGATGTTGGCATTGATTTTCTTGTCCAGCCTCTTGTGCTGATTGTAGAGATGGGCACCCTGATAACCATCTGGGACAAGACTTGAGCCAAAGTGAATTTTGGAATTGGGTTTGGTGGAAATACAAGGCTGGATCAGATCTATAGGATTGTGTAAGGATAGTACATAGTTGAATGGAGGCATCTCAAGCACCAGCTGCAGATGGTTTTGTTATTTAACACAATTCTGAGCACTCTGCATCCAGGGTGTGCCCACCCCTAAAACATTTTCATGCTCTTTAGCTGTGAAAACAGCAGAAAAAAACCCCTCTCTTTAGTTCAAGCTGAAGGACAAAATAGTCACGATGGACAGGTAAGACAAGCAGACACATTTATGGATTTAAATATCAAATATAACAACATACATTGGAGGTATTAAAATATACCACAACAGCCAGGGTTCTGCAGAAAATCCCAGTGTTATCAAGTATCACTCCTCTCCAGTTTTCTTTTAGAATGGTTAGCATGACAGAAAATGCAAAATCCCTTACGACTTTCCTTTAAAAAACAATTTGGTCAATTTAGTTTTCAGATTCAAATTAAAATTGTGTTGCAGGGTAGGGCTGTGTCCATTGTCCCATGGTCAATTATCCCAGCATCTACAGCAATCAGAGACCACCAGAGTCACCTGGTTTATGCAGCAGAGACAAACCAAAGGGTTAATCAATGGAAGAGCTGCTGGAGCTGTGTGGCAAGAGGAGGAGGAGTACCAAAGATGAAGATATCGATGTGCTGGGCTTGTGATTCACCTGGCTCCTTTCAGAGCTGTTCCTAGAACTGATATATTGCAAATCATGGAGCAAAAGGAAGGCAGCAGGTTGGGCTGATCTGCAGCACATGAGGAGTGTGCTTCTCCTCATGGAACCAGCCTGCCCTGGTTTTTTCCACACATGGCACACAGTGAGACCACTGGTGCTTTTGCTGACCAACCAGCTAAAACATCTACCCAATTATACTCTGGGCAGGCTGGGAACAACAAATGGAGACCTGTCAGGATGTTTGGTCTCACCCTTTTAGGAACAAGTCTCTGAGGTTTTTCAGAGGCCATTTTTAAGAGGCTTTTCCTCTCCCCTTCCTTCCAAATGGCCTTGTTGGTTTTGTTGGATTAAAGTGCGGTCAAACATCACAAAAGCAGGGCTATGTTTAGCTTCCAGCCCAGTTTCTGGGTAATGCCTGGTTTGTGAGTGGTAATTCCAGTTGTTTGTCCTGCTGGAGGACTGTAATTGCTTTCTATCAGCAGGGTCCCATCTGCTGAGGATGTGCTGGGCAATGCTCTGGCTGTGAGACACACACCAAAGTTGTGCTGCAACAGGAGATTATGAGGAGCTTCCATTGCTGAATTGTGTCACAAAAAGGAACACAGTGGGTCATGAGAAATGCAGGACAACTGCACAAAGCTCCCTGAGAAGGCTGGACCCTGTCTTTCGTCAGAGTCCAGAAAAGCATCAACAAAAAACAGTCTTCAGGGCAAGAGCAGAGCCTGTGCCTGGCACAGCATCGCTTGCTATAAAGCCTTGGGGGAGGAATGCATGTGGGTAAAGACTGGGACTTCAAAGGAATGAGATGAAGGAGGGTTCAGAGCTAGCAAAATTGAAGGGTTTTATGAGATATAAATGGCTTTGTGCCTCATCAAAAGGGTAGAAGTCCCAGGGGTAGAGCAAATGATAGAGGAGGTTTTAGAGAAGAGAGAGAGGAAGACAAATCTGAAAGAAATAAGTGACTAGATAAGAATGAAGGGAAATAGATGGTGAAAATGGGGTGCATTGAGGCCCTCTAAGGCTTGCCAGCACTCTTGAGAGTTAATTGGTATTTACATTTAGGGGTGCTTTAAAGCCTTGGGTTTATTGATTTAGAAGAATCCCACACCCCAGAGAGCTACACAGGCAGATGTCTACAGGAGACAGTCCTGGCAGTAAATCCAGAGACACTGGTTAAACTGCAGGCAAATACAAATACAAACCACAAAAGCAGCAGCAAAGGCCAGCAAGAGCACTGTGAGACCACACTGTAATAATTTTCCTCTTTTGCCTCAAGTCCAAAGGCAAAACACCCAGCCAGTCATGCAAGAATGAGGCTTGGGGAGCCTGGGGGCCTCTCTGCTCTGAGGCTGTTTGACATTGCTCCGTGGCAAACCTCCCCCATCTCCAGAGCTGCCCTGGTTTAGGCTGAATTTAACTCTGAAAGGTGCCAGGGCAGCAGCAGTGGGGTTGGCACATGGTGGGGATGGCTGCTCCCAGCAGGGCAGAGGGAAAAAGAGGCAAGAGGGAGCTGGAGGGTGTAAGACACAAAGAGTTGGGGTCCAAGGAAGGGTGAGAAGGTTTCCAAAGTCTTGCTGGGTCTCTGAGTGATAAGCTGTGGCAGGTACAAGGCAGCAGCTGAAGTTCAGGCTCTCTCCTGCTGACAGGGTTTGGAAAACAGAGGCTTTGTGGTGTTTTGGTGTTCTTAAATCTCGCTGATTTCCGTCACCCTGTCCCAAAGCTGAGTGGGGGGACAGCTAGCGTTTAATCCCTACTGAAAATAAATCAAAACAGGAAACCAGCTGGCTCTGATGAAGAGCAAACTCGTGTAGTGGATCCTGCAGAAGCACCAGAGGCTGAGCTCAGCTCCACTTCCACCAGCTGCCCTCACCCCTCCCTTGCAAAACCTGAGCGCCACTGGGCATGGAGCCATGGGGTGAGGATTGCACAGGGAATAGGGTACACCAAAGAGGCTGGGACACATGAATGTCTGTTCTTTTCACTCTTTCCCCACTGCCCATCCTGCTGTTTGGGTACCTGATATGCCCACACACATGGTGAAGGAGAGCGCAGCAGAGGATGCCAGAGAAACGGCTCTGTTGGCAGGTTTTTGAGGACAGTGTTTATTTCAAAATTCCCCGTTGTTTTCTTCTTAGCTGAAAAGCCAGGTGAAACAAAAATAGAGAAATGTTGTGGGTTTTTTGGAAAACAGATACAGTAAAAAATGTACATTTTGGATGAAATAAATAGTTTTGAAATTTTCAGTACCCAAACTCTTCTTAATAAAATATTTATTGGTTTATATCTTTTCATTATGAAACAGGGGTGTTAGTAAACTGAAAATGTAATGAAAAGAGTTCTTTTTTGGCTAAAAAGGGATTTCATTTTGCTGGAATAAAAAGAAAAAAAAGTAAAAGCTCGATTTCAACTAGAGGTTTTGACTGGTTCTCTAAAATCCACGTGCTGAGTTGAAATATATGTATGTGCATATATGTATGTGTATGGGAATACATAAAGAGGTGCCAAATATAAGAATTATTCTTTACATTTTTAATGTCTTACATAATCAGCTAATTTGCTTCTGCTCCATTAAAACTAAATCTCCCACAGACACAACAATCTGGTCTAATTATTCACTTAATCCACAATCATTAGCATCAACCAAGTGCTTTTCTCTGTCTTTTAGAAGAAAAGGACTTTGAAGGGTTCTGTGGAACTTTCCAGGATTAAATGTGTGGAAATTGTGAAAAGTGACATCATCATTCCCTGCCAGTACAAATACCCTTTCCAGGTGAGTCTGTTGACCGTACTAAGAGAGATACCACTTCATTTTGTATTTCAACAGCATTACCTTCACAGGAGATGCTACTGAAATACACATTAATTCACATTAATGAACCCAACACCAAGTTCTTGATCAGAACCTCCACTCCAATTTAAATAACCCAAAATCAGTGAGGTTAAGAGCTGCTTCTGAACACTCCCTGCTACTCCGCTTCCCCACATCATCATTTGGCACAGAGCTGGTTGGTCAGAGGGCTGCTGCCTCTTTCCTTTGGTGCCTCCCCTGTGACCAGTGTATCTGGGATTGCTCCTCATGGCTGGCTCCTTTCTCTGTGCCCCTCTCCAGGTTGTCCACGACAGCTACATCCTCTACGTGTTTGCCCCCAGCCGCGAGAGCCGGCAGAGATGGGTCCTCACGCTGAAGGAAGGTAAAAAAAGCCCCCTTTGCCCACCCAGTTGTGGAAGCTGCTTGTGTCTGACCAGCTTTGTCACAAATAATGCTGAGAAAACATGCAGGAGGACATCTGTCAATGCCTCCAATCTCAGCAGTCAAAGTGTTTATAACCCAGGTAGTAGTGTGTTATAAAATGGAATTGTTTGTAAATCTGCTGGGTGTGTTTTCAGCAGACATGGGAAATTTGGATGTGGGATGGATTATTTGGGGACTTTAATGTCTGTCAGTGTCTGCAGGGAGGTGTCAGAGGATGGAGCAGCTCTGTTTGCTGGTGCCAAGCAATGGGACAAGAGGCAGAAATGATGCCCAGGAAGTTCCACCTGAGCATGAGGAAGAACTTTCCTGTGCAGTGACTGGGCATTGATTGCCCAGAGAGGGTGTGTGCTGGGGGTATTCCAGAACCATCTGTGCCACATGCTCTGGGATAACCCTGCTTGAGCAGGGAGGCTGGACCAGATGATCCACTGTGGTCCCTTCCAGGCTGACCCATTCTGGGGTTCTGTGATTTGTGTTTTTCTAGAATAAACTCTTATTAAATTACTGCAATTTGAGGTTTCTTCTTCAGGAAGAGACGAGGATTTTCCTATGGCTATTTTTTTTAAAATAACCTTTTCTACACAGAGAATTTTTCAGCTCTTTATTAATAGAATTTTTGGTTACATGACAACCTTCTTAGAGAATCATGATTATTAAGGAACATTTTTGCGGGTAGCTTTCATTTCCTGTTCACCTCCTGAATTGTGCTGTGGTTCACTCACATGATTCTGCAATAATCAACACTGGGGGCAGAGACAAGCAGGGTGCTTGACATGAGGAAGGTGTCAATTTGTTACATAAAAACTGCACCAGGCTTCTCTCACAGCTTTTTTCTGTTTTACAGCACTGCTCACATTGTTCCCTCTAAAAACATTGTGCCTGATGGAGATATTGTGAAGTTCATGCACTGACTCTTGCAATCAGTTATTCCCCTACTCTGAGCTTCTATTTTATCACCTCTTCTTCAACATTTGGAGACTGTCCCCTGCTTTGGACAATTTGAACAGTCACTTGAAGCAAGCCTGCAGAAGCTTCTTTAAAGATCAGATTATTTTCCTTTAGTTCTAGATGACTTCTAGAACATATGTGGATGCAAATGAACTTATTTCCCCCCTTCTTTTTCTTCCTCTAATGTTTTTCAGAAACCAGATACAACAATAGTTTGTCTTCAAAGTGTCACCCAGACTTTTGGTTGGATGGCAAGTGGAGATGCTGTGCTCAGACAGAGAAGATGGCAGCTGGCTGTGTGATATATGACCCCACCAAAAATGGTAAGGGACTTGTTAAGACCATCCTGACATGGAAAATATTTATGCCTAGCAAAAAGTAGAGGATTGAATTGTTTTTGTACAGAACATCAAAAAATATTATGTTAGATTTCCATGAAGAGATGTGTTCCTGGCTTCTTGGGATGTTCTGGCTTATCTTTCACTGTATATGGCATTCTCTTTTTTTAAATTCTCATTTCCCTCTGTGTGATTCCTTGGAGCTGGTTTTGGAATGAGGTGGAGAACTAAGAACTTGATCACCTGTGGCCAGTCAATAAGCCATAACGACTTTCTTGAGATAAACGCATTCAGCAGTGCGTGTCCTATTTTAACCAAACCGTATTTCCTCTGTGGTTTCAATGGCCAAGCATAATCTTTACTTTATCTCCTGAAAATGAACACAAGTGGTCAATCATTCCTCACCAAAGAAACATTTACCTTGTATTTTTCACCTTGATTCCTGAAGTAATCTGTGCCCCAGTTCCCAAGCCCTGCTGAGACTCGCTGTGTGGTTGGCAGGTCTTGCTCTCAAAGTCTAAAGCTCGCTGTTCAGTGGGTTTGTATCACCTCTACAATTTATTGGATTGGTGATTTCTCCCTTGGTTTTGTCCTTGCCAACTTCAAGTTATCTTTCTTGATTTCTTTTCAGCCTCAAAGAAGCCTCTTCCCCCCACTCCTGAAGATAACTGGGTGAGTGCAGTGATGCTTCCCTTAGTGTCCTGCCCTGAGTGATCAACTACCAGTGGGGAATATGTCCTTATTCATGTTCACCACAGTGCAGTGACCTAGAATTTCACCTGTGATGACATTCCCTGGGCATTTTCTGTTCAATTCAAATTTTTTATATGAAATTCGTTGTTTGAAAGTGCTAAAGATTCTCATGCTGCCACCACACCCCAGTAGATGCTCTGGGGTGCTTTGAGGCTTTTGCACCCAGGGGACACCATTGCTGTCAGGAAAATACCACTTTAGAGAGCATGACACTGCTTTTTATGAATATGAATATTACTATGAATATGAATGTGATTATCTTTTTGCCTAATTTGTGCAGAAATTGTTGCTAGACCCCAAGGAAGCCGTGGTCATGGCCATATATGACTATGAAGCCCAGAACCCACAGGAGCTGACGTTACAATATAATGAGGAATATTATGTGATTGACAGCTCTGAGGAGCATTGGTGGCTGATTCAAGACAAAAATGGGTGAGTCCCTTTTCAACAGCCAATGTACAAGTCCTTTCTAATTCCAGTTTGTTCTTCCATTAACACATATGTTTAATCCCTCTTGTTCAGCTTTTGTGAAGCCTCCTCTGATTTACAGGGGGAAAAGTGATGGAAGATTATTTAGGGTAACCTTGCATTTGCTGTTGCTTCAGGCAGCTGAAGAAAAGGATCTGAAGGTTAATTTTACAGCAATAAACCATTCAGTCTGATATTTGCAGTGATACACAGCGGGGAAAATTGTGAAACTCTCCAAGTTTAGAGGCGCAATCAGTTGTTTTCTTCTCCAGTAACCCTAATCAATACACACCCACCAACACTTTTATCATGGAATGAGCAGGCAAAGCTTTCAAGGCTGACTCCTACAGATGCAGAGAAAATCCTGTCTGTCAGCACACTCACACTTGTCTTGCCTCTCAACAGGCATGAGGGCTACGTGCCAAGCAGCTACCTGGTGGAAAAATCACCCGAAAATCTGCAAGTTTATGAGTAAGTGTTGTGCCTGTGTTTTTCTTGCACCTCTGAGTGCCCTGGATTTGGAGGTACAAGCCTCAAATGCCCCTCACCCCGCCTGACATTCCAGCCTGGGGATGCTCCATTCAGAAGCTTTTCAGGAGAAACTCTCCTGGCCTAGAAACGCTGACTCGGAGTCTTTTGATGTTTTCAGGTGGTACAATAAGAACATCAGCAGAAGCAAAGCAGAAACACTGCTCAGGGACGAGGTAAAACAGAATTATGTACGGGGTGGATGGGAAATAATAATTAATTAACGACAAATGAAGCCTGCAAGGGCTGCTTTGAGTAAGGGAGATGGACCCTGGGTTCCTGCTCTGTTTGTGCCCTTCGTGTGTGATGTGAGATAAAGGACCACCAGCACAGCCCCCTTATCTCCACGTTAGCTGAGCATGGATGGAGCTGTGCCATCCAAACACACCGGTAACTGGAACTGGAGGAAAACACTGCTTCAGAGCACTGTGCCAGCTGAAAACTGGGACTTTAGCTCATCTTTTCTGTCTCTGCAGGAGGCCAGTAGTTCTCTGAAAATCTAACCAATCTTGTGCTGATGTATTTTGGGTGAAAGCCAAAAGTATGGCTGTGGGTTTTCTTTTTTTAATTGTGTGTGTGCACGTGTAAGCACACATCTTTAATTTTTCAGTCGAGCCAGAGTTTTCCAATGAAAATACAAAGAATAAGATTCTTGTTCAAATTTTCCACACAAACACAACTTTAATTTTTAAATCAGCTCTTACATTAACAGGTGGCCCTGTTAATGAACATAAATAAAGTTTCCCTTCTTGGAACAGTAGTATTTTATGGAAATAGGAGCATTTTTGTGTGGTTTTAAAAATTCTTGTACAAAGTACTAGAAGACAAGTCCACACATGGATTAGTGGTCTTATTTTTACTTTCAGTCCTATCCTACCAGTACAACTTTTCTGTGGTAACCACTCCCAGGTGGCTGCAGACACTTCTGGTTCAAAGCCTTGCAAACCTCACAGCTCCCCCCAAAAATGTGGCAAATTTTATGAGTGATCTTTGGCCAGGCTTGGTGTCAACTGAGAATGGAAGGCCAAGAATAGAGCTTAGAGTAATTTGGGCAGGATGCTGCCTCCAAAACTTGCCCGCTTCCAGTCCTGAAGCCCTCACTGTGTGTGATTAAATGCTTCTACAGCAGCAGAGAGATGTTTTTCAGAGCTTTCCTGTGCCAGATATTGTGTGGTGCAGATGTTGTGCAGGGGCCAACCCTGGGAAGTTCACAGCTCAGAAGGCTGATCCCACAGTCAGCAGCTCATGGCAGGAGATGCAGGAGCAGCTCAGCCCCTGTGTTCACCTGGAGCTGATCAAACCTCTAGGGAGGGAGGCCCAGGCAGGGTGCACTTGGTGGATTAGCTCTGTATGAAGTGTTGTGGTAGAAGACATAAAATGGAGGAAACCTTCCATGTAAAGCAAAGGAGGAGGGAATGAAAAAAAAAATATCAGGCACTTGGGATGGCAGATGAAAATCTAATTTATCTGCAAACAGAAGAAAAATGTGGGGTTTATTACCAATATATTGGTCAGTACAGCACATTCCAGCCAAATGGTGATGTTAAATCTCCTTTGCCATCTGATCCATCTGGGCCAGTGGGTTCATGCCTTGTGAGGCATTTTAGCATTCAGATGAGTGGAAAACAATTAAAGTGAAAAGTTAAAAAGGAAAATTGTTGTGTGAGTGCCACACTGCAGGATCACTGCGTCCTTACCCACTTATGTTTAGATATTGGATGACTGGTGTACCTGTGAAAGGGCAAGGATCACGTCCAAGGTTTTCCAATTTGTGGTACATTGGTAAATTACCAATCCTACACTCCCAGGTGGATTCTCTGGTGCTGGATAAACTGTGATTTGTTCTGTGGCTGCTCACTCCACAGGGAACACTCAGAGGGGTTTGCCTTTCCACTTGGCCACACATTTCATTGAACATGTGTTCTGTCAGATAGGGCTGAGGGCAGTCAATGGATTCAGAATTTCCAGAAGAGAGATTTGGAGGGACAGAGAGGCACACCCACATGTACTCAGCACGAGTGCCTACATCTCATTTCCTCTGAGAGCTCTGAGAGGAAGCTGAGCTAAAAACACCTAACACCCAAGAGAGACCTGCAGGCCCTGGGCAGCCACCAGAGCTGTGCATGGAACACACCAAGCTCTGTCAGTGGGGTGATGGCTCTTTTTTTTCCTATCTGTTTAGCACATCTTCGTGACAGAGCTGAAATAAGCACAGCTTTGCCCCCAGCCTACTTTTTTTTTTTTTTCCATTATGTCTCTAACCAATTTTCTTTCCTTTGCTCCTGTTCCAGGGTAGAGAAGGGGCCTTCATGGTGAGAGATTCGAGGCAGCCTGGCATGTACACAGTCTCTGTTTTCACCAAAGCATTAAGGTACAGCCGAGCTCAGCAGCTTTTCACATCAATTACATCAATGAAATGGCTTCTATCAGTGTGTAATCTCTGTATAGTTGTTTTGGCATTATAACAAGAGAGCAGAAGGCTCATGAAAATGATAGAGGGAAAACACTTCCAAAAAAGGCAGAAGAGTCAGCTGCCAGTCCCAAAGTGTATTAAAGGCTCCACTTCTCCCTGAATCTAAATATGTGCCTATAAATAGTCCCTTGGACATCACTGGGGTTGTCATTCTGATGGCATTGTCCCCTGAACTGAAGTGTCAGTAGGATCAACATGGGCTGGACTCATCAGAGGTGCGTAGTGCAAGACAGGTGAAGGGGTTTCAGTGATGGGGTAGAAAGTTTTGTTTCACAAAGAAGAGGCAGAGAAACTTAGTACACAACCTTTTCTTATCAGGAAACCTCAGCCTTTCTCTGGAGATGAGACCATCTGTGAGTGAGAGGGAGAACATACAAGTACACAGAGTTCATTGGCAACTGCAGCTCACTCCTTGCTCCTCCCCCATTCTTTCTGGGGGAGGGTTCTCCCCTTTGCTCCTTTGTCTCTGTTTGTACCCCAAATCCCTGTCTTTTTGCTGAAAGCTATTTTCTCTCAAAGAAAACCTCCTCTTTTCCAGCACGGACAACAATCCTGTTATAAAGCATTATCACATCAATGAGACCACTGACTTTCCCAAGAGATACTACCTGGCAGAAAAGCACGTGTTCGACTCCATCCCTGACCTCATCAACTACCACCAGCACAATGCAGCAGGTGAGGGAAGCTGATGCTGAACAGAGAAGATGCTGGTTTGCCAGGTGACTGTTTCGAATGAAGGAGGGCTCCCAAGCCCTCTGTCCTTACAATGAAGTGTTAAATGGCATCAACTTTTCTCCCACTTATTCTGAAATGACCATTTCAGGCCAGCTTCCAGTTTCCAGCATTACATCCTCACTCTGGTTGTCCTTCTAAGGCTGACCATGGCCAACACAGATGCCATAATGACATATTATAGAGAGTGTATCACCACTGCCAGGCCAAGCTATCTGCTGGAATTACAGTGCAGGGCCTTCTTGAGGTGATCTATCCCTGGGCCTTGATTTGACACAAACTCAAGGGCATGGCCAGTATCCATAACCAGGCATGGTGACTCCCATCCCCACAGTCCAGGAGTACCAAGGGAAACACTGGGCTTCAAAAATACCCTGTAAATACCAAGCATCATTTGGAAATTCATCAGAGTTTCCAGAGACTCAAAGCTCTGGATGTGAAAATAGGAAATAAGCTGAAAGTGCTCAGAACCAGCTTCCTTCTCACAGGCAGGAAACCAGAGGCTGCACAGAGGTTCAGCTGCCCTCAAGTGGAGCTGAGAACTCAGTGCAATAAATCTGCTCCCAGGATCCAAGCTGCCCTCTGGGGTGGTGGCAGCCAGGCTGGCCATGGCTGTGGCAGTAACCTGTCCCCGTGTCCCCAGGTCTCGTGACGCGGCTGCGATACGCGGTGTCCTCCTGGAGGAAACAGGCACCCATCACTGCTGGGCTCAGCTATGGTAAGGTTCTTCATGACTGCAGGGGAGTCAATCACGCTCCTGGCTGGTTGGCTGGGTGATCCTGCACATCCCCACGGATACTGAGGGATATTCATGTGATCACAGCCACAGGAAATGGCTTTCTTCAGGCCTTTCCACTGCACTGTTCACCAGATTGTCATCTTTGTCATGGCCATTGACAAACGACTGGACCTCCCTTGAGGGAGGTGATGAGAACCCTGGGGTCTCATTGAAGTCAGCATTAAATACCAAAATGAATGCTGAACAAAGGGGATGGGAGCATAGAATAATTTGATGAAAGCTCAGGACTCCTCTCCTGAAAGATGCCTTCATTTGAATATTGTCGTCAATGGAATTTCACCGGCATCATCTTTATTGTAATTCTTGGAGACTTCAAAGAAACTCAAGCCCCGTGTTGTGCTGGGTACTGCACATAAACATGGTAAAAACAATCCTCCCTGAAGAACTGGATAGGCAAGACAAAGGGGGGAGAGAGGGGATGTTGTTGTTCCTTCCCTTGAACATGACCTGCAGCATGGACTAGTCAAATGAGCTATCAGAGGTCAGACAGGCAATTTGAGGGAGAGCCAGAAAGTCTCACTTGGAGTCCTGCCTCAGTGTTTAACCCACAAAAGCTTTTTGTTTGTCATTCTGCTGCTCAGTCCTTACTTTTTCTCCCTTGCAACCAACAGGAAAATTGGTCATTAATGCCTCTGAGCTCACCCGGGTGCAGGAGATTGGCAGTGGTCAGTTTGGGGTGGTCTACCTCGGCTACCTGCTGGACAAGACCAAAGTAGCCATAAAGACCATCCGTGAAGGAGCAATGTCTGAGGAGGATTTCATCGAGGAAGCCAAAGTCTTGATGTAAGTGGTAGATTCACCACAACAATCACACCCTGTGACTGAACAAAAGTGAGGAACATGAATAGAGAATTCAAACTTGGATTATCTGCTGTGTATCTTAATAGTAAAATACACTGGTGAGCTCTGGTGGCTGCGAAGGAAGGCAACTGGAAGTGTAGGTGAATTACTGTGCTTCCAAGTCTACCAATATCCAGAATGGTCTTCCAGATCTCTGCTGTTGAGGAAGGCAAGGATAATTGATGGTGCATTTTGGAGAGCAGAGTGGTTTTTCTCAGAAAAAATCTCTTAAAACTTAAGGGTAATTTCACTGAAAAGACTTACCTGTAAAATGTTTTGCTTTGCACAACTGAATATATTTGTCTTTGCTTTTATTGACTTTTTTTTTTGCATTTTTTTTGCATTTCCTTCCCCACAAGACAGACAGAAACGGATTTTATTTTTGTTTGATTGTATGGTTTTCCACGCAGAAAAATCTTTTGGTGACCACTACCATTAAAATGGGATGATATTTAGTCCTTGGTCTACACATCTGCAGAGCTGGTCTTTGCAGTGAGCTGGGTGCAGCACTGTGGCATAAACTGCTGTATATAACACCCTTGCTGTGAGGATAGCAGGCACTGTTTCAGCCTCTTTCCCTCCCTGTCCCACAGGAAGCTGTCTCACCCCAAGCTGGTTCAGCTTTATGGGGTGTGCCTTGAGGATGCTCCCATCTGCCTGGTGTTCGAGTTCATGGAGAACGGCTGCCTGTCCGACTACCTCCGGAGCCAGCGGGGCAGCTTCTCCAGGGAAACCCTGCTGGGGATGTGCCTGGATGTGTGTGAAGGGATGGCTTATCTGGAACAAAACTCTGTCATCCACAGAGACCTGGTATGTTGGTCCCATGTGGGCTTTTTCTTTTGCTCCAGAGGGGCTTTTTCCTCTGTTTTCTTCCTTAATTTCAGCTTCCACACTCCTCGTGGCTGTGTCTTTATAGGGGATCCTGTATCTGCCCTCAGTGCAAAAGCAGCACAAATACTTTAGGGAAAAAAAAAAAAAAAAAAAACCCAAGCACTGGAGCATTGATCAATCTATTCCCCTTAACTAGTTTTGGGAGAGAAGAAACAAGTCTGTAACCTTTGTCATTTTTTCCTGAGTGGACTCTTTTGCTCCCCAAGAGCCACAGTACTGACCACTCTTCGTGTCTAGAATCAGTGAAGATCACAAAAAGACTTGTTCTAGCACAAGTCATGTATAAATCATGCATTGATAATAAAATAGTTTTAATTAAGGGGTTTTCAATCAAGCTCCATCAGTCACTGCTGCAGTTTCATTAGGCATGCAATGATTGTGAGTAGCTGTGGCTATTTTAGGGTCTTGCTCCACACTTTCTGGGCAACAAGGCAAGTCAGAGTGATGGCTGAACAGCTTTTCTGGCAACAGGATCATGCTGCAAAATGTACAGAAAGCATGAGAAGTTCAGGGGTTTGTCCTCTCTGTATGGCAGAATGCCACTTTGATGCTCCTTTTTTAAGCATTATCTGCTCTTCCAGGATAAAAGCCCCTGAGTGGCTGTGGCAGTGTTTTGGCTCTGACCTGATGCCTTTGCACCTTGTTTTCTTGCAGGCTGCCAGGAACTGCCTGGTGGGGGAATCCCACGTGGTCAAAGTGTCTGACTTTGGGATGTCAAGGTAAAGGCACTGAGGCTGTGCACGGTCCCTTGGTGCTGTCATGGGATGGGGGTAACTCAGCATTCCCCTTCTTTTCCTCTTCCAGGATTGTCCTGGATGATCAGTACACCAGCTCCACAGGTACCAAGTTCCCAGTCAAGTGGTCCGCCCCAGAGGTTTTCTCCTACAGCAACTATAGCACCAAATCTGACGTTTGGTCATTTGGTAAGAAACTCTGCTCAGAATGGAGAAAATTCAACAGCCCCAGCTGAGAAAAACAGAGGGCCCAGGGCTCAAGTAAACTGTCCTCAACACTGCATCCTCTGGACTCCAAGGGTGTTTTGCCTGAACAATGGCTTGGAAAAGCAAGCTTAAATCATTTAAGTGAAAGAAAGGAAAGGAAAGCAAACTAACTAGATACTTTGGAACACTCCAAATATTGCCAATTTAATGTGTTATACAACTCTATATAACACCAAATAATGAACTCTGTTTCATGCTGACACAGCAGGAGTGTCCAAAAAAAAAGAGGAGAGGAGAGAGGAGAGAGGCATTTAGGCACTCCATCTCTCTGCATGTCAGTCCCAGGGCACTGATGCCTCACTCAAAACCCCCTGCCCTTCCAAATTTCCTCTGCTGACTCCATTTGCTTTATGCTGATCTGAAAATGTTATTTCACTGCTCACACTTCTCACCTCATTTCCTGCTCCCCAATGCATTGTTTTATGGTTTATGTCAATTCTTTGGGCTCCCTTCTGGACCCTGACAGATAAGAGCACTGCTGTGTGTTTTTCCCCAAAGCCATAACAAAGGCTGTCCCCTGGGCTGTGGATCTGGCACACTCATGGGCCTGGCCCCTCTCCAGCCCACACAGTGAATGGGGCAGTGTGCTGTGCACGGCTCACAGTCAATGGGGTGCCACTCAGCCCTGGGGCCAGCAGTAAATAATGCAGGATTATAACCTTTGCTAGTCTGTGCCTGTGAATTCTGTGCCTTCCCTCGCCCTTTGCTGGCTTCTGCTGTGGCTGAAGCTGTGCACTCCTGGGGTGGGCTGTGAGCAGCACAGCAGGAGCTGGGTGCTCAGGATCTTCACAGACTCAACAGGGAGATGTTTCAGAGATCCTGGCTGGCATCTTCACACTGTACAGCTGTGTTAGGGCCTGATTTTTCAGCTGTCTACTGGGAATCCAAGTGAAAAGGCTTTTCCAAGTAACTGGCACCAATGCTGAGCTGCAGAAAAGAGCAGGTGGAAGGTGGCCCTGGGCCTGCTGAGGATTTTATTTGCCTCTTTGTGATTTTTTTTCCCATTTGGTTGCTTTAGGAGTGCTGATGTGGGAGGTCTTCAGTGAAGGTAAAATCCCCTACGAGAATCGCACCAATGCAGAAGTGGTGGAAGAAATCAACGCAGGATTTCGGCTCTACAAACCCAAGCTGGCCTCCAAGGCCATTTATGAGGTGATGAGCCACTGCTGGAGGATGGTGAGTATTGTACTGGAGAGCCCCATTTCCCAAAGAAAATAACCCCCTTTCCCTTGGCTTTAAGCAGGAGATGGAGTTGTACACTCCACGTGCTAACAGAAGATAAAATCCTGGAGGTGAAGCACTCCTTTCATCTGCACTAGCAAGCAGACTCTGGGGTCTCTGCCTGTTATTTGACTTCACTGAGAAGCCCATGTAGTGCACCTAGCTCAAGTTAATTCCATTTTCCTTGCTGAGAAAGCTGTGGATCTGTGGGGCTGCGTTCTAACAGTGGTAAAAAGTGACAGCCAAGCCATTACAAGGTACTTAGTGTCCACCAAGCCAAAGTCACTGGTAATAGAAAAGAAACATTGCACAGAAGGAAGTTGGTTCTTCCACTGGCATTTTCTCTATAGGGGTAGATTGTATTTTTGTTAATACTCAGTTCCTTCCCAAGTTTTTCCTTGCTAACCTCTCCATTCCTCTCCAGCTGACATTAATGTTCTTCCTCTCTCTTCTCTCCCTTGCTCAGGGGAAAGACGAGCGGCCATCCTTTTCTCTTCTGCTGTTTCAGCTGAGTGAAATCTCTGAGTTTGATGTGTAATCATGGCACTGTGTGCTCAGCACAGCCAAGAGAGTCCTGAGGAGACAGAAGGCTGGATTTTCCCCAACAAAGCATTAACAGGAATCCTCTCACCATAAACACTTGCCATGTGCCTGGGGAGAAGGAGAGGGCAGAGGCTGGTACTTCCAGACAGACAAGATATCCCCAAGTCTTCCAGAGCCTAGACAGACACAGGCTTTGGTTTGGCCAAGAGTGTGGTTTGCGTCTTAAAACCAGAAGTGACTACTGAGTGTGGAGTCCTGAACCACACAGTCCAGCAAGGGTGTTTCTCCAGAAGAGACAGCCTCAAAATTAAGAGATCTGACATTGCTGTTCTATTTCTGTGAACTCCCAAATGAAGATCTTCCCTGGAGGGAGATATAAAAAAAAAAAAGCTTTTTTTAACTGATGAGGAATGTTTAGGCATTTCCCTGGCTCTCTAATTCAGAGTGGGCTGGACCTGAAAGCTCTGAACAGGAATAAGCCTGGGAGACACAGAAGCAGGCTGGATTCAGTGACTGCATTTCTGATGCTGGTATTTCAAGGTGGTTTTGTTTTCCCTTTGCATGATTTTCCCTGCAACTGTGGCATAACAGGAACAGGATTTGGATATCTGGTAAGCTGAAGGGGTTTCTCTGTGTGCATGTGAGTTTGTGAGAGAGGAAAAGAAATGCATGTGCTGAAGAATCTTGAAATTCTCTCAAATTGCGTTGTACAGTGAGTGGGGAAATGGGACTCTGATGCATATGAAGACATTCTTGGAGGGGGGAAGTCAAAGCTGAATATTTATATTGATTTTTTTTCTTCAATCTTTCTACATAAGAAGATTAATATGTGACCTCCATCCAATTTCTTTGAACAAAGTCTGGAGGACTGAGCAGTGCAGAGTGTTATGTGTTCCCAGACCAGGACAAGACAGAGTCCCAGGATCTGATTACCTGTGAAAGGTACAGGAATCTACTCCTGAACTGGTGTATTGGGAAGGAAGGAGCCAGAGGGCTCAGGGGGGAGCCAGGAGGAGGAAATGTGCAGAGTATGTATATATCACTGCAGATCAGCAGTGAGCATGAGAAGAATTTTTCTCATACTTTAAAAAGTAACAGAATCACCACAAGTGAAGACTTCTCCATCTCTTCTGTGAACAAAGGCACTGACTGAAAAAAAGTCCAGTGTGAATTGTGTGCCTGGGTTCTTCCTCCTCGAGGAGTTCTACATTACGTGGTGACAGCAGAAGGTACAAACAAAATCCATCTCCTGGTACTTCAATTAAAATCTGTAGTTTCATAGAGACACTGTTTTGACACAACTGACTTCAAACCCAAACGTGTGGGTGTTGGTGTCCTGCAGAATTTGTAAATAACATCAGGACTTTTTGCTAAGCATTAACAACCACTAGGGGAGTCAAGAGGGCTCACAGATGATATGTGCAGATAGGCAATATGTATTTTTGATGCTTCTGTGTTTGGGCAGGTGAGAACACGAGGAAACCTTACACGACAGCAGCTTACAAAAACTCTGAAGTGCAAACTTTCAGCAATCTCCTGTCATTACACAAGTCAGGTTCAAATATGTTTGCCAACAAAAATGGAACAAGGAAATAATGTAATCCCATGATCTCACATATCCTGTGTCAAATTATTTCTTCATAGAAGGAGGCTTAATTTTTGGTATTTTTCAGCTTCTTGTTGTAGGGTCAGGCTTCCTGTTTTAGGAGCCAGAATATCTTTTCAGGCATGTGGATATGGGCAAGGCATCAGTTCCTGCCTTATACATCTCCTCACACTGTGACAGGGGTTTCTACAGGCTCACAGAATTCAGCTTCTGGCTCACTGCCCCCACCATCCTTGAAGGAACCAGGGGTCTGATGAGCATGAGGACATTGCTATTAAGGAGCTGTAATATTGCTCTGCCAAGTGACATTTCTGAGGTTATATTTATATTTGAATAAGTGTAATATTTATTAGCTAGAGTGGGTTGCACAAAATGTTATTGTGATGGTTTATGCTCAGTTTTATTTTGCAGTCTTTCTATGCACTCAATATGGACTTCTACAAACAATAAAATTGCTCAGTCCCAAGTTTGACTTTCCCTATATGTGAGCAAAACTGCAAAAACCCTGCTGGGGTGGGTGCACAGCTCTGCACACTTGGCTGGAGCCAGGGCCCAGAGCTGTGTCCCAGCGTGTCCCCAAGCTGCTGCTGAGATGGCCAGGCACAGGCACAGCCAGGCTGGAGCCCCTGCTAGCAGAAGGCAGTCAAGCAGTAACCTCATCTAGAAAGAGCAGCTGATGCTTCTCAGCGGAGACCGGGGACTGGAGCACGGCAGCATTAGCCATGAAAAGCTCTTTTCTGGGCATGGGTCAGTCCCCCTGGGGATGTGGGTGTTGTTCCAGTGCACAATTACCTTAAAAACAGGCCTGAAAAAAAAAATCTAGAATTATCTGAAGTATTTTTGAATGAACATGTTTTTATATGATGTTTGGCGTTGCCCCTCTCTGAATGCTTGTCAGCACAGCAGGATTCAGGTGAATGGCTCTGCTAAAGCTCACTTGGCAGCCACCACAAATTTATGTGTGTCCTTTCTCACTCCACCATTGTGTTCTCCCTCCTGTGCATGCAGTGATGCACACACTGCTGCTGTAGCTGCATGGGGCTGCCCCTCGCTGTCATTGTGCCCAGCCTGCAGAGAGACCTGCAGGACAAACGCAGGGAAGCTCATTCTATCCTTCTACCAGTTAAGACAACATGGAGCAGAAAATTAAAATAGTATCATAACATTCATGGAATTCCCATCACACTGAGCCTGGCTAATAATGAGACCAGATTAAACTGTGCAAAAAAAAGTCCACAGCAGTCTTTACTGCCAGTTTTTTTGAACTAACCTTGTTTCACCCACAGCCTCATAATGGCATTTGCTGTTAAATCTTTTGTGTCTGTAACAATGCTCAAGTGAGTAACAATGCTCACTTACTGATTTTTTCTGACAAGTGTACTTGTAAAAACAGGAATGATGGCTACAATGTGTTCTAGTTAAGGGTGAGATAGAGTAATAGATATCACAGAATCATAGAATAGTTTGGGTTGGAAGCAACCTTTAAAGGTCACTGGCCCAACCCCCAAAGAAGAAAAGCTATGCAGGGAAAGGTTCTGTGCCCAGAGATTTATTGATACAGGGTTTTTTCAGGCATGGTCCTGTCTTTTAAAACAAATCTAGTTCCTAAGACTGTTTTGCTGCTTTTCTAGATTGCAGACCCCAGTGCCTTCAGCCCATGGCATGCATTCAAATTGCAGCAGCAGATGTGCAGTGTAAACCTGGTGTCCAAGTTTCCCCAACACGAAGCAAGCTCAGCCCCACATTTTCATGGGCAACAGCAGCAGCCTCTGAGGAATTGGAGAGGTCACTCCAATCCAGGAAAGGCCAGGTAGCAATCTGATTCTGGTATAGGTTCATACTCAGGAAAGGGGCACTGCCAGGGCCACTATAGAAATCCATCTAGACCTGTATCTAGACTTTAATCAATCCTTGGGTCTCCACCAGTGCCTTTCAACAAACAAGAGAGCCCCATACAGGGTTTATATCGGTCACCATGAGGCAGTGTCCCTCTGAAAGCTGTGAGCTTGGATTGCACAGGACATCTGAAGAGCTGTATTAAAGCTTTAAACAGAAGTACGAGCAGAAGGACTGGAAACTTGTCCCTGAAAAAAAGCCAATGCCAAAAATGCCAAAAAGGAGACCTTTCGGATGCGGTGCTGACTCAGAAGAAGACTAGAGCTCTGAGCAAAGGCGCTGCTTTCAGGTTTGGATGCCCAACATGCTCAGTCACCCGAGGCTCTGTGTGTTTTCTACATGTGCACGTATTCTGCCACCAGGGCGTTTGTTAAGATGGCAGGTGACGCCTAAACAATGCTCCTCCGAGGGGCAGCGGGGCTGAACACCCGCGATCCAGCGAGCCCAGTAGCAGCGAGATGGAGAACCCCAGCCTGCTCCTCCTTTCTCAGGGACACAAACCCACTGTGTGCCAGAGCATCAAGCTTCCTAGGGGCTGCTCCAGCCGCCCCTTGCTCTCTCCCCTCCCCGTCGGGAGCCGCCGGCGCCGCGCTGCCGCCAGCCGGGAGCTCCCCGAGCGGGGGGAACGCGGCCCCGGCCCCGAGCGGGGGAGAGCCGGAGCCCCCGG